>MU127816.1:378359-405940 GCA_014904975.1 Marasmius fiardii PR-910
GGCTCACAATCATGTAACTCTCTAATTAGATGGAACCGCTGTACAGCTATTCTTTGCTTACCGTATCGCGACTTTGTCGGGCTCCAAGTTCCTAGGAGGAGCTGTCGGTCTCGTGAGCAAACTCTCGATTTTACCCGCAGGTTCATATCTAACTGGAAGGTGTAGTTGGCCGTCACGGGTGGCGCAGGTGGCATAGCAGCAGGTGTCAGATCTGAATCGTAAACAATCCAGCGACAATCGCAGTGAAGGCGCGGACTGAATTGACGGTATGTGAAAACCCTGCTCCCGCCCTGTTGTCCCATGTGTCCTCAACGTTTTGGTTTTTCCGTCTCCCCCGTAGATCTGGCTAACTGGTAAGCGGCGCTTGTGACGTTATTGCCATATGCATGGTCATCATTGTGAATTTCACTTTGGTCATGATATAGGTTTCGCAGAAGCTCATCTTTGTCAATAGTTATCCCGCAAAAAAACTGGATTCAATACCGCTACTGATGATGCGATTACCAGGATCATCCGTTTGACTGTTGAAACAGGTGAGGTTTTTGATGTACGCACCTTGAGCGCAAGTCCCCTGACAACCTCTTCCTGATGAATAGGCTCTCTAACTGGTGATTATCCATTGCTTGCTTGGCACAACCTACCGTTTTTCTGACTTCTAAACGCTAGCTGTACTCGCCGTCATCACCGTAGCGTTATTCTTTGGTTTACCCGCAAGGGCCTATTGGAACGTCCCTATCGACGTCCTAGGCAAACTCTACTCCAACAACCTAATGGTCATCCTCAACCGAAGAATTAAAATCTCAGACGGAAGATCCTCCAACGCGCCTCAGACCACTTCCGCACGCAGTCTCGAATTCAACTCTCGACCAAACAGAAACATTGGTAATGTCTCAGTGGGGGCCGACATGCCAATCAAAATTCAGCGAGAAGTGTGGTCTCAGTCTGATAATATCAAGATGGACGATATAGGAAATCCGTCGTCGGTAGGAACGAGCAAACCGAACGACAGCTGGGAGAGGACTGATTCTCCATTCCAAATGGTCATCACTCCCGCCCGTGGACCTTCACATCCTTACTCACCGTCGAATGATCATGGGGTATAAGGGACAAGGTTCAGATTGGGAGCAATGGTTGTCCATCTTTTCTCTCTCTTGGTCGTTTGGTGGGATATGTACTCATAATCGACTCTCGGAAGGAGTCGTTTACCCCTCTCTGTCTGTAAGATTATATGTATCGTATATCTCTATTCACAATATCACGTTAAACGGACAATTGGATATTCTAACCTTTATATTCCAAGACGCTTGACTCGAGAGTTTGGTAAACAACACGTAAAAGCTGGTCTGATTTCTAATTCCTGATCGAAAAGAGTCTATCGCTACAATTATCTAAATGTAAAGTATGATACAAAAGTCCGAGAAAGTAAGTGGTATAAGATAATCGTTAACTACGTGAGGACTGTAGGATGTACAACAGTAGATGAAATAAAAAGATCCTAGGCTTATAGAGCACCAGAGCGGCGGCCCGGGGGGGGAGTCGATCAACTTTTCCTTGATTTGTTCCTCGAGCTACGACGTAGATGAGGCAGCGTAACAGGTCGGGCCGCACCCCTAGAGATTTGAGAAGTGCCGGGTTGATCCCTCGAGCGTAGCGGGACGCTACCAAGACATCGTTTTCCGACCGTTCTCTGCTTCTTCTGCGGCACCAAATTCACCTCTGGCTCCTCCGCAGCATTAGCATTCATAGATTGGAGCTGCGATTGCGTTCTCTTCCTGTCGTTCCGCGCATTTTCAGGGTTCGTGTTCTTCACAGCTTCTGCAAGGCCAGGGCGAAGGTTTGCAGGAGGATTGAAACTTGCTGGCATTTTCGGGAGTGCGGCAGCAAATTTTTCAAGTTTCTCCAACATCCAATGATGGTCATCGAGCTTAGCCAATTCGGATTCGCTAACGCCATTTCCGGCCTTTCCTAGAATGTCGACAGCATCTAGAATTGAACATTGTAGTTCTAGATCTAGGATCCTCATAGACTCGAGACGAGCTTGGTCCAAAAGCATGAAGGATTCCCCAGTGAGGTCCAAACTAGAGATCGTTTTAACCACGGAGTCAGCATCCACGTCCTTCAAAACCTCCTCCTTGAGCCACCTAAGAACGTCCTCTTTGCTCCAGCTTCGTGGATCAATATGTCCCTCCTGTCGTCCGGCATTTTGATACCACGCGCAGAAAGCGGCCTCGAGGTCCCTGACCAAGCGATGAAGTGGACGGCAAGTGAATAGTACTCGATTCGAAAAGACTTTTTCTAGCATGACCGATTTCTTATGCGTGCCGCCACTATCCTGTTCGACCCCACAAGTAGCGTAATCATAGGTGTCCATGATGAACTCAACGACTTTAGTGCTTGACAGGGCACTCTCGAAGTATTGCAAGGCAGTCCAACAAAGAACGTGAAAGAAGGACTCCAAGTCATCAAACAAGGTGTGTCGCACAGGTTCACCCTCCATTAATAAGATACGCGCAGACATGAATTGCCATGTTCCCTTCAAAATTTAGTTAGCTTCCTGGCACCGACGTCAACAAAAGCCCGACATCACTCACTGTTCTCTCATTCTGCCGAGGGGTTTGTGTCTCACCGGGCACGTAAAACTTGCTGAATTCCCAGTCGATAAGAAGACCACCACCCTTGTATATAAGAATATTCCCAACACTGATGTCGCGATGAAGAACATGTGCCACTTCGTAAGCTACCTTGTGAGCTGCCATATCGCAATCAGTATCAGGACATCAGAAATGACAAGACGAGACAAGACAAATTACCTTTTAATGAGTCTCTCATAGCTGCCAGAAACTCGGCCAGGTCTGACATTTCAGACAAGGACTTCCCAACCTCCTCGAAAACGGCATAATAATTATGATGGCGGCGGGTGCGGAAGCGGTCGTTCTGTGTAGCTTGCCATAGTCCTTGTGCATCGCCAGAGGCAAGGATGGTTGGAATGCAGGGAACTTTGGCATCTTTCAGTGCAGCATAAACACTGCCTTCTGTCCCAAGGTCCTCTGCCAAGATTCGCCATGTCGATTTCAGATAGTGGATACTGTCCTTCCACTTTTCGACAGGTGAACGACTGTTGACTGCTGCAGCAGTGGTAACGAGAAAACCCCTGGTAGATCGTCCACGCGGCGTGGGCAAAGCCTTGTTCACAATCTTACCACCATAGAAGGTGTGCTCCTTGTCATCAGTCTCGGATTTGATAGTGAACTCGTAGACGGTCTCGTTGTCCTCCATTCCAAGGATTTTCTTCGCTCTAGAAATCTGCAATCTGTGTGTTGGCAAATGGAGAGGAACTGCAGTAGGGTCATGTCCACGAGCTTCACGGTCGGCTGAGTGGTAGCGCCAAAGAAACTCGGCCAAAAATGAAGTTTCCCAGATATGGAATCTGTCCGTAACTGTGGCCCCAGCTCTGTCCCACCGAATCAACCTCACGTTGTCGCCAAAGATGATGACCGAGAAGCAATGTGTACGATGTTGTCGTGCCAGCAGCGAGCCGGCATATGTGGATATTTGGTCACGAGTTTTCTGTGCGTCCTTGCTGGGGTGGGCGTCGATCGAAGGCGTTGTTTCATTGTTAACCTTATAATTGGCAAATGGATCCTGCCTTCGTGCCGCCTTTACTTCAATCAGGAATTCAGCAGCATTATGAGTGTTATCGATTGTTCGGAGGGTTGTGTTACGGTCGTAACCCTGAATGTCAGGCGAGATGTTCAAAGAGTGATTATTCCACATGATCTGTTCACATTGATGGCCGGTATTCTCCAGGCAGATAGACGGGCAATACTTCTTGACAGCCTCAATCTAACTCGACATCATCAGAGGGCGAAGTCAGGGACACATTGGATTGACTCACCAAAGGTGTATACCTTTTAATCTCGACATGGCCTTTCTTGAAACCCTCTTTCTTTGCACGTCCTGTAATGGCCAGCTTCAACGTCCCTTTGGAGCTCCCGTCGAAGGGAGGCATGCCTTCATTTGACACGGAAAGGAACTCGTCAAGAAATTCTTGCGGAGGTATGACTTCCGACCAACGACTATCCATAGTGCTTCCTATTTCTCGGAGAGCTTCTGTATGTTGTATTTCCTTCGTCTCGTGTTCAAGTCTAGGTTTTCGTCGATAGGGAGTGTCAGGGGGGTTAGCGTGATGGACGGGGTAACCAGAGGCAGATGGAGGCTGACTGAGAGGAACCTCCGTCGGAGCACCCGAAGGAGTAGACCAAGGCATGTTCATATTCTTTCATTTTGGGAGAATAAGAGATTGAAGGCTTTATAGGATTCGTAGAAAAGAAGTGGTAGTGGTGGTAGTGGTCGAAGGAAACAATGGAGACGCGAACCTAACGTGACCGCAGTCACGTCCACGGTCTTAATTTGGTAGTTCCGCCCAAAACGTCGGCCAAATTAGGGCTACAATACGACATTCTCGTCCCAATTTTGGGAGACTTTCACCAGCCACGCACTCAAGAAGGGCTGAGTTCCTGTTTGCTTCTGCCATCAATGTTATGTGGCTTATCAACGGGGTTTAGGTGGACGGCTAACATTTGTTTTCGGAGAGGATCGAGTTGGACGATTTAACAATCAAAGTTTTTAACATGCATGGCCATGGGACTCTCGCGATTCATCTGGCACTGAGGAGTAATGAACGTCCTCCTCAAAAACATAATAACCTTAATCACACCGACTCCTAAATCGAACCCCCGAACGAACTCTTGGAAGATTCCTAGAAAGTCGTGCTGGGATTGATTTCTTTTCATTCAAGGGAAGGAATGTTTAGAATATGACTGTGAAATGCTTCAAGAATAAACGGATGTTATGAAGGTAAGTACCCCATAACAGCACTGGCACTCAGAATCATACAACCCTCCCTTGCCTTTGTTCTAGCGGAAGGCGTCAGTTGAGTTAAACATGAAAGATACCCTCTTCCGAGCACCGGGAGCTTGGTATCAGGTCAGAGAGACGGCGTTTTTGTATTCATCTATATGATTTAGGCGGCTTGGAGTACAACCGTATAAAACAGTTCCTTTGCAAGTGGTTCCTCTCTCCTCCCACCGCTAACCTCCTTGACCCACCCTGCGAATATGACTACGTTTTCTTCCACCACCGTCACCATCCCAACGCATACCACCTCTTCTCCCCCTCGCCCTCATATTGTCTATAACCTCCACATCACGAACATGAAGAATGGTGACACGAAGGTGGTGGATAAACGGTACTCTGATGTACGTCGTTATCCAAACGTGGGCCCTCAACTCCGATCGTAATGCTCACCTTCGCCCGCCTCCCTAACCTGTAGTTCATCGCTCTCGACACTGGCCTCAATTCCCCCGCCTCCCTCCCGCCGAAACGCATCATCGTAACCACCTTCATCTTGTCTGTGTCAATGAACAATGTTCTCATTAACAAACGAAGAGTCGGGTTGACGAGCTACCATCCGAAGGTAACCCGGTGTTACACCAGTTTCTCTTCTCTTCTTCTCTGGGAGATTCAATGCGACAACTCCATTTGGAAGACTCTGTCCCTTCTACGTTGTCGCGAGGTACGGCGGTAGCTTTGGTTTCGGATTTGAGATGTGGAAATGTTGTCGCGGATGGCGGTAATGAAGAGAGGGCTAACGCTAGTGGACCTATTGCTGCAGGATATCATCCTGGTGAGTAGTTATGCTCTTCGATGATCGTTGAGTACTGAGCGACTGGGAAATGTAGATTGGGTATCTGGAGATAGCCCACCTGAGAATTACGATTTTCTTGTGATGTAGCTTGAATATATATACCTCAATGTTTCATGCTCAATAAGTGCAAGTGGCCTCTACAGCCGTTGCGTATCGCATAGCAAGATCAATGATATTGTTCTTCCGTGGGCAAGTTTGGGCATGAAAGAATGTTTTCAACCTTCTATCGACCGCCTTCCAATCAGCACTCAAATTCAAAGGTTAGTAAGTACCCAATCGCGCCAATCCTGCCCTAGTTAATCATTATCTACACTTGCATCCATCGAAGACTCGTCGCTCCCCGTACTGAAGCCGAGCCTCGAGACCGAGAACAAGGACCGAGAACAACACTACGTCGGTGCCTACTGTGGAGCCGTTTTAGTCTTACGAGTCGAATAACTCTAATAATAACAAGACACTATCTCAGTTGTCACGATCTCTCAGCTCACAAATGGGAGCTCGGGATGCTGGTGTCCCAGGGTACTGCATGAGTTCAGATTTATTGTCCAAAATCAATGAACAACGATACTGAACCGGTACAATGAATATGTTCAGCTGCAGTCAGAAGAACGATGGATGTGGGTTTGGGGAACACCAGCAAAGCTGGGGGTAAAGTGAATGTAGGTATCGGGAACATAGCCAAAGTGTCATCAGAAGTAACTGCTAGAGTTGAGAGCTTCTCGACAGACAAAAGTAGTGAAGAAAAGTAAAGAGAGGACAACGCAAGTTTGTAAGAGTCATATTTTGTACTGTATCTCAACTCTAAGCTGATGACCTGAGATTTTCGTTGGCGCTCACTATCTAATCCAAGTCGCCTGAATCCTAAAATCAGGGACGATACCACCAATCTAAGCTCCATCGTGACATTTAATTGCCTTCTAGCGAGAACAAACCATAGTCCATCTCATTGGCAGATTCGAGGGTGTTTATTCCAAAGGGCGGATTGGGATCGGAGCACGAACCACCTTCGTATCCAACAATACATAAAGCGCACCTATCTTGAGCTGTCTCCAAGAAAAACAAACCAGAACACGACTCATTTTCTTCGAGATACTCCAAAATATTCTCCCCGAAACCAAGAGTAGTTTCGTCGATCGCCTTGACTAAACGAAAACCGTCAATGAAAATATAGCGTACAGAGGCGTTTAGAGCTGCATTTCGAGTACGTGTAGAGATACCGGCAAATTCACGCAGGTGGAGAAAATCATGACTGCAAAAGTCGGTAATCCTATCAATGAGTTCCAGCGGAAGTTTCTCAAACAAACCGCCGCGCGATGACAGTAGTCCTCCCACAATTTTGAAGCAGTCACAGTCGACCTTGCTTGCCAGACGTGTGAGTGATACCTGCCAAAGATCGTGACTTGTAGTCATCAGGAAAGTTGTGGTACGCGTGAATCGGGCCTCTTTCCTGTCAACTCGAACTGCCGCGCATCGCGTACCGGAGAGAAGGACACCGTATACGAAAGGTTCTTGAGAAATGGGAGCGGTACAATTATCCATAATTGCTTCGAAAAAGTGGTATAAGCTGGTATGAAGGCAACTCGAATTATCAACATGATTTTGAATGCAAAAACTGTGTTGTGTCTCAAAAGATAGATGTCAGAATATCCGGGCAGGGTGCGTCGTGGTTTGTAACTGTAGACCTTGTAACGGCGTCTGTAGGAGTAAGGTCAGAAAATTTGGTAGATGAGGTCCTTCAATTTTTTGCAAGAGCCCGCTGGAATTGCGTCGAGTGTACTGGCACCACCGTTAGCTTCTAGCTTCAGGACATTGTGTTCATTCATCGCCCATCGACCGTTGGGAAATCTGGCGCACCCAACCAGGAGTTCGACGGAGTATTTCCGTTTGCGAGAGTCTCTTTGATCCCTAAGATCGCGTGAAGCAGTGCCGTTCCAGAACAGAACAGGGAGTAATTCTGAAGCGTCGCTGGATCTTCTACGGATGGGCGAGGAATAATCTTGTGAACGTATGCATGTTTGGAGAGCTTCTCGTCTTTGTCGTTACCATTTAAGACCTCCTTAGTTGGTAAGTAGTCAAGTCGGTACAACTGGCCAGATAGCAAAAGCATCAGCGCAAGGATCGCGAGGGTAGCTGACATTGAGAACACACTGGGTTACCCTTGACCAGAAAAACACAAATTGTCGAGATCCATCTCCCATATCCACGTGTGAGAGATGTCCATCGGTTCATGTTTGCTGTTGAAAAACCATATTTCATCTTCAGAATCATCGAATTTGATAGTGTCGGCTTCCTCCACCTCTTCCGGAGACCTGTCCCATATCACATTGGCCGCTAGCGATGGATTTTTCCATCATAGCACGGTGTTTTTAAGCCATTTTTTCGAACCGAACTCAGTGCCGTCCCTCGCCATCAGAGGGTTTTGGGATTTTGTTGAGTAAATTCACGCCAATACCTTCGGGATAAGAGTTGTGACTAGTTTTGGTATATTTGACGCCTTTTTAAAGGTAGACGATGAGGCCTGGGGTGCCCATGATGGTGGGTGGACACGACAGTGGGACGACAACACGTTCCCAACAGTTAACTTTAAGCGACGGGGCCGTTTTGGGATGGCAACGCCTGCGATTTGTAGATTGAAACTAGGACCTTATCCATGTTACCGTACCTTCGATACAGGAGGAAACATCATACATAGCAAAAGGAGGAACAAAAAACCAGAAAAAAACCAGCCTCGCTAGTAAGGAAACCACTCAAAAATGGAAGGTCAAGGGGGAAAAATGCAAGAAAGGGCCTTAAAACCACCCACTACTTCTGAGTCTCCTCCTTCTCTACCCTTCCTCATCAGCACTTACATCGTCAGTATCCCTATCATAGTACCACTCCGTATCTCCCGGACCTCCCTCTTCTCCTCCAAGTTTTCCATCGATACTGGCCGACAATGATGAAACTAGCCGCCGTTGTTGGCTTTCAGCATGATTAACAGCCCTCAAAATCCATTTGGAAATTAAATTTCGAATAGTTCTGTACTTGTCCGAGTGCTCGTGAGGGAGTAAGAAATCAGTCCTAGTACAAGGCTCGCAAACCCAAAATTTACTCGGTTACCCGTATCTGAAGTGCCAGTCCTACTTGTACTCGTAAATCCGAGAAAAAAAAAAGTCGATCAAACACCATCGGAAGAACCATTAATCCTCTCCTTAAACCACCTATAAAACCCCGAAAATCCCGCCGCTAATAAAAACGTTCCATCAAAGAGCTTCCCAAACACCTGAAACTCTGGTATCGTCGAAAACAAATTCCTCGTTACCTCTTCCGCCAACGCTTCTTCTGCCGGGTCTGGAATGTCACCAGGACTCGAGGCAGGCGGTGGAGTAGGAGGAGGGAAGGAAGATCGAAGTTGTACTACCGTTGATAGGAGATAGATACCCTAGAAGTCGAGTTGAACCATTAAAAGAGACGTTTGTCCCCGAAAAAAAGACACATTGCGTACCATCAACTGCGCCAATATCAGTAACATCAAGGATGCACTTAGACTCCGACTAGTAACACGTAGCGCCTGTCCAAAACGACGGTTGAGATGGAGAGGAGTGGAGAAAGGAAAGACTTGCCACGTACACTCGTTACACCCCTCAACACAATCCTCAAACTGTTGAGAATGATGACTCCCACCAACGCCAAGCTGATTTGTCTCATGATACTACCCACCGCCTCGATATCGATGTTCGCAGAGGTAAGTGACACCAGGTCACCAATAAGCTTCGTCAACAGGTCCGGATAATTCGTGGGTGGTGTCGGTACGTCAGTTTTGGCCATTGCTAGCAAGGCTCTGGGTACCACGACATTGATTATTGACTGATAAGAACGGGAAATGAGACGAAGCAATGTCGAGTATAGAATCCACGCACACTAATTATCCTGACTAGACAATAAGCAGCGAAAATCTTCCCAAATATCCGGATCACTCTTCCCCTAAAAGTCATTGCGAATCTAGCTCGCTCGTATCGTCTTCGAAGATCTTCCAAGTTCTGACTCATTTGATATTCTAACGTCTCCATCCCTTTAATCTCTAGCGTTACTGTCCGTATCGCCTTGGCATCAACGCTGGTGGTATCAAGTGGTAGGTAAGAACACGTACGATCGTCACCACCAGTGAACTTGGGTACAACCCGACTAACCCAGCTAGTACTTGTCACCTGTACCGAGAGATAACCAGTGAATTTCTACCCAACTGAGCTAAGAAACCCAAAGGGTTACGCACCGGTGTGTCATTCGCCCTCCGTGAAGCTTCCTCCCTCCTCCTTCGTAAATCCTCCCGGACCTGCCCCAGTGCCCGCTCAGCAAGCTCTATATCGCGAGGCGAAGGGTCACTCCTGAACGTTAAGAAGCACGTCAGTCGCCCATCAAGCCTAGAAACATGAAGAAGACATACTTTGACCGACCGAACAATCCCGCATACTCTTCCAGACTAGCAATAGCTCCAACTCCGGATAACAATCCCAAAATTATCGTTCCGAGCACCACTAACCGCGCTAGCGTAGCTGTAAACAGATCAACGCGAGTGCTATTTCCAACTGCGAGTCCGGGAGGGAGCGGGATGAGAGAGAGAAGATATAGGTAGATGAACACCGGTAGGAAAGTAAGGAAGAGACGAGGTGAACATATGCGGATCCGGCCTACACAAGAGCTACGTCGTTGAGTGAATTTCAAAGAGCCGAATGAACAAAACCTGACCACCTCTCGACGAATCCGAGCTCAGAGAAATAATAAAGCTCACAAACAACGGTGTAAGGATCAAAACGGTGATGAGCAGAAACGAGATCGAGAATTTCCAGTTCATAAGACGTATCCTGACCCATACAAGAAAAGAAAAGAATCACGTTTTTGATGCCCTCGAGGAACAGTGCGAGATATACTCACCTAGGCTCGAAGATTTCCAACCCCTGCGCCATAAGCAACAGAAACAACATACAACATTCCGAAAAACAAGCTGCAAAGACAGTTCTTGAAATCGTCGAGTGTAGCGTTATCTGTCTCGCATTCTTCCCCTTCCCAACGGTATCGGTGCTCTGTGTAGCTGGAGCCGGTAACGGATCCAGTCGAATGTACCCTTCCGCTTCAGTCGTAGGTGTAGGTGGGAACAGTACCCCGGGGGTTGTGGATGTATCAGAGCTCGTCACAGATAAATATCGTAGATCGGAGTAGATACTCCGTATAAGGAGTTTCCGACATCCAAAGAACAGTAGGAATCTGGGCATGGTATGAGAAACTGCGCGTAAGGAATTCTGAAACGGTTAGTTACGCACCTCGTAAAAGCCAAGGCTGAGTTCTCAATGACAATGGCCATCGCACAGGTACCTAAATGAGGTGCACTGCAGACAGAGTGGGAGATAGAGTAGGAAGTCGGAAGAGTACGTGGAAGTTGGGGAACAAGCTTTGGGAGTCGCGGGCCAATCGTGCGCTACGGGTTGAACTAGACTAAGATTAGATAAAGTCAAATGCACACATGATCAATATGAATCAGTGATCTGCCGTTCTCTTCTGAATCCCCTCGACGAAATATGTACAACATAGATCAAAAGAAATGTTTGTAGACTTCTCTTTGTTATTCAGACAACTCGTCACTACCAAAAAAACATTCAAAATACAAAGATAAAGGGTGGCTACAGCAAGTGAGTGTTATGATGTAGAGATAAGGAAGCAAGGGGCAAGACTAAGTAAGGTAAGAGAACGATCGCGAAAGACACAACTTTTACTTGAACTACGCACAGAGAAAAGGGAACCGTTAGTCGTGCTACAGAGACAGGTAAAAGAATCTCTACTCACGTTCTTTCCATCAGCCCACTCCTTGTCACCAACCTTAAGATCCCAAGCAAGAGCAGCCTCGAAGAACTCCTTTTGAGCGGGATCCGAGAGATCAACGGGCTTGTAATCGTAAGACTCCCAATCAGGTGCGCAGTCAACAACCGCCTTAATGTCCTTGCCACGGCCAATCAAAACACCAGTGATGATAGAGTCGTTGTTCTTTCCGAGAACACCAACGGAACCGAAGAGGTACTTGCGAGAAGCCTCGAGACGGTTGAAGAATCCAGTGATTTGGTTGGAAGACTTGAAAGTCAGGGTAAGTTCCTCGTTGTACTTGAAGTCTACACGCCAGATGGAGAAGCCTTCCTTGTCGAAGCTGAGAACAGTAGGATATCAGAACGACATGTCAAACGGTGAACAACGGGAACCTACTTCTGGTAGAACCACTCAAGCGCACCGTCAGGTCCTCGGGTGTCCTTGTTAGAGTAAGCCCTCTTCCAGTCCTCGAGGTTGAAAGTAGATTTAGGGAGATCGTCAAGAGGATTCTTGGCTTTCGGTTCAGGGGGTGCGAGCGGCTCGTCATCATCATCATCAGCCTCCTTTGCCTTGGGCTTCTTCTCAGTCTTTGGTGCGGGAGCAGCAGCAGGCTTAGTCTCCTTTTTCTCCTTCGCTGGAGGAGTGTACTGCATTGCCTTTTCAATGTACGCAATCTTGCCGTAAGCAGCAGTCAATTTAGGTTGGTTGACGATGGTTTCTAGGTGACGGATGATGGCGGGGTATTTGGTACGTTCTTCAGCATCAAGAATGAATTGAACGGCGCGTTGGATGATACCGGCAAAGACGAGGTCAGCGAGGGTGATACGCTCTCCGACGAGGAAAGTGTTGGTTGTGAGGTGCTTCTCGAATGTGTTTAGAGTGCGAGCCTGGCGCTCGAGAAGTTGTGTGTGGTTCTGAATAAACGCAATTCACAGTCAATACATCTGGAGAGGAGACGGTTGCAGGGACGCACGGGCTTAGCGTAGACATAGACGCCCTTCAACAAATCCCAGATGAAACTGGTTTGGAAGTCCACTTCAGACTCAGCGAGATGAATCCATTGATCTACCAAGGCGGCATCTTCTGGGGTGACACCGAGAAGGTTGGCATTGCCCGATTTTGATGCAACTGTTGAACGTCGCGAGTCAGTTAACGATTATTGACGAATAAAAAGAGCGATCAAAAGCAAAGGTCAGAAACTACAAAAAAATCTCGACATCGACTGTTAAGACAGGGATAACTGAAAGATTTTGAAAGTCTCATCATAGAACAGAGGCGGAAGAAACGCTACAAGAAGGTACAAGTGGATTGATACGCACTATAACGAGCTATAACAGCACCCTCAAAGAGCTTGAACCCATCCTTCGTCTCTAACGCAGGAATCTTTCCATGAGGAAATTTTGCAAGAAATTCGGGAGTTTTGTTTGTCTCATAATGAACATATCCAGGCGCTTCATCGAGCGTGAGCCCTGCAAGAGCTGCAACAGCTCTGATCTGGAAGATAGAGAGAAAATCAACAACAAATCTGCTCAAAACTGAGGATACATACGACTCTACCCTTTGCCTGGACAGGTGTAGTGTAAAGAGTTCCAAAAGACATTTTTTCGAGGGAGAAAGATTCTAAGGGAAGGTGGAAGAAGGTGGAAGAAGGAAAAAGGTGGTCGATGGTTTTGATCTGAAAAATTCGAGTCACAATCAGCACTGTCACATTTGTCACGCGTGACTTGATGACAAGAACTTTCCCTTATGTATCCATCGATAATCGAAAGAATCTGTGCCCATGTGCGAGCTGCTGTGAACTGCCCATTGAGTAGACTCCCTACAGCGTCAATGTACATTGTTGAACATTTGCTAGTGTCAAGGTATTCCAACTAAGCGGCATGGACCCACAAGTGACGAGACGTGCATCCCTGATTCCTTCATCCCGAGTTGATCGCCCTCTTGGTTCGAACAGTGCGATCTCGCCAGTGAGAACCGAGTTTAACCTCCACTCGTCAAACGTGCCCGCGGGAGAGGAAAACTCTTAAGATGCTCCGACGATAATCTCTGAAAGTACTGCGGGGCCGAATTCAAGGACTGATCACCTTCACGGGAAACTAAACCAACCTCCTCAGCTACAGAGAGGTTGGCTCGAGTTCAGCAAAGATAAATGTCTGTACAAGTGTATGTGTAAGGGGACTCAGGGAGGAGTAACTTCAGACGACTGCACCTTGGATATCCATCAGCTCCGTACAGTCGTGAGAAGGTCATTCGAGCTTGGACGTTGTCACATATTGTCGCAGGAAGAGGTCGTTAACCAGAACGAAATCTGAACGGGGAGGAGTCCTCCATACGCAAAGAACGCGATCAGTTGACACGCAATCCTATTACATCGAAGGGGTATCAAACTTCCATGACCTATTACTCGAGCTATTTCTTGTACACAGAGCGAAAGACCTGGAAGAGCGTCAAGAAACATCTTCAACGCGGTGTAGCTTGAATTCTCGAATCAGTAAAGACATTATATATGGGATAGCTAAAAAAGACGCACCACCTGAGCAATCTTCATCCACTCCGAGAGCGCTCCAAAGTATTCATCTTTCCCGGTATCCACAGGGATATCTGGATGCCACAATCTGAAAGAGGAAAAGCTGGAAGCGGGCACAAGATTGATCTTTGTGCCCCCCGAGCGTTCTTCCTCCTCTCCCTGTAACGCGGCATCTTCCTCGTCTTCCTCGTCTTCATCCACATCCATATCTTCATCTTCGACACCCTTGCGTGCTGAGCTTCGCGTTCTACGACCAGGTGTATCTACATCAATAACCTTTCCATTTCCCTTCTTTCCCTTTGCCCTCCGCTTTGCCGCCGCGGCTTTCAGCTTCTCTTTTTCCTTCATAGCTGCCAGTTTTTGTTGCTGTTCTGTATTAGCCCCCTCAGATCTAAACATGACACCCGTAAACCCATCCGGCACGTCAACAGCCAACCCATGGATAGTACGACCCCTGAAAGTGGAGATGTAGCGATTCGGTAGGTCGGATTGCTGGTTACCCAACGTAGACTCAGACAACTGCGAATCAGCGCTTTCTGTTGGGACCAAGGTAGAGGAAGAACATGAGCTCTCTAAGGCGGGCTCATTATCCACTACTGTTCTCTGTGACTCGTGATTCGACTCTTCTAGCGTTTCCTGCGTCGGTTCTGGAGCCCCAACGTTCTTTTTCGCGTCCTGGACGTGTAAATACGTCGAGATCGGGGCGCTTCCATTGTATTCGATATGAAACGGCATCAAGTTCGGTTCGCAACGCGTTACAGAAGGAGGAGCTGGAAATATTGTGATTCTGGACATGGTGGTCGGGGTGTGAGAGGGGATTCTGTGACCTAGTGTGACAGTACGCGTTTCTCACCACGGCCCTTCCTTGGTCCGAACAGATTCCTCTTACCTTATGCCACTTATAGCTAAAAGTTCTGCCTTTCTTCTATATTTCTTCAAGACATCGACTCCACGACAATATGGTCCCTCTGTTTACTGGGTACGGCGTATCAGACACCGGAACCCCTCAAACTTCGAGGAAACGAACAAAGCCACCCGAATTTCGTACCGCTGTCAGTTCAATCGACAGCTAAAAACTCCTTCAATGGTGGGAAGCCCTGGGAATTCTACTTATTAGAATCTTTCATCTCATCGGCAATTTCTCATGACATCCCACCATGTGTTACACTACTATAAATACTGAGAGGGGTCAGTTGATCTCAGTGTAATTCGGTATCTTTTCGCCCTCAACAAACTTCCCCGCAAAGTTCAAGATGAGCGAAACGGACCGTCGTGCAGATGAAGGTTTACTTCAATTGGGATATCAGGGTCAACTGGAAAGGGTACGTCTGCAGTGTCTTTTCCACACCGGAAACCTCTGTTGAAGCTGATCTCCCTCGACCGATATAGAGACGGAATCTCTGGGAGACTTTGTTCAGTGTGTACTCTACTCTGCTAGCTGTCTTCGCTTTCCTGACTTGTATCATCTTTTAGTGAGCCTTGGTGAGCCCACCTTCGTAACAAGTCACGTACTTCCCTCACGTTTTCTCGTGTCCAAAACCCCTACAGCCATTCTAGCGATCCGTATGATGTTCCCGCTTCCTTCGACAAGCATCCCTCCTGACGGCAATCTACGTATAGCTTTTGGATTATCAACCACGATATCCACGGGTCTCGTTGCTGGTGGTCCGGCCAATATATTCTGGGGGTACGTGAAGCTTATCTCTGACGTTTACTCCACCCTTGTCTTCCCTAAATAACTTTCCCAGATTCATTCTCGTCGCGTTCCTGATGCTTCCAATTGGCGCGTCCCTCGCAGAAATATCTGCAAAGTATCCTACATCTGCAGGATCCTACTACTGGTCTTTCAGACTGGCTTCTCCGAAGAGTCGGGTTTTGTTGTCGTGGATAAACGGGTGGCTTCATGTGGCCGGATGTTGGATGGTTAGCTTATCTGTGGCTTTCGTACGTGAGGAATTTTTCACGAGGGGCTTTACAAACTGACTGATCTATTTCAAATATTAATCATAGGGAAATACCCAGCTATTGATTGCCGGTATCACTATTTTTCATCCAGAGTGGGTCGCGACTACATGGCAAACATGTGAGAATGTGAATTCACCTCTTTTCGATCCCTTCGCTGAAACGATGGTAGACCTCATGCTCGTTGGGGTGACCTTCGTATTCACTGGAATTGGGATAGCTTTCAACAGCTTATTGCCCAAAATCGACGTAGGGTTTCAGATGTCAACTCGGCTCATGCACCCGATTAACTCGAATGAATAGGTTTTGTCTGCGTATTGGACACTTTTCGGCACTATTGGTACAGTGTTCAATATCTCTGCAATTCGTTTCCGCGGAGTAAACAGTTAATTATAGTGACTATGGTCTGCCTTTCCGCGAAAGCGTCCGTCGGGCGCCATTCTGCTGCGTTTGCATTTGGGTTTTTCGACGCTTCGAATTCTGGTTGGACTCCGGGGTGGTCGTTTTTTATCGGCCTCTTACCTGTGCGTACCTCCTCTCCTTTTGCCGTTAGGTTGAGCTCTAAACCTGGTTCACTGCAGCCCGCGTATGCTTATTCTGCCGTTTGTTTGAGTCAGTCACCGTGACTGCCCACTTTGTTCCGTTAGTTATGGTGCTGACTTCTCGCAGTCGCAAGCATGGCAGAAGAAGTCCACAACCCCACCGTTGATCTTCCTCGAGCCATTTTATGGCAAATTCCCATTGGACTTGTGAACGGGATAATGTATTTACTACCGATCATGTTCACCCTTCCGGATATCGCGACATTGCTTGCCGGTCAGTGGTTACTTTCTGAATGCTCTGCCGCTCAAGAACCGACTAGTTAGAACCTAGTTCCCGGTGGCCAACCTATCGGTGTACTGTATACGATGGTCATGGGTTCCAAAGGCGGTGGTTTTGGGATTGTACGTATATCATACGGTGGTCTCAGCATTACCTAAAACTGACAACCATCACTTCATAGTGGATCATCCGTACGTTCATCTACGTTCCACTCCAAGCTCTAACACCGATCTCACAAAAAATTACTTTTAGTCTTCGGTATAGGCGTCTTTTGCGGAATATCCATCTTATGCGTCGCTTCCCGCGCCACTTGGGCCTTCGCTCGTGACAAAGCTATCCCCTTTCACGAAACCTTTGGTTATATCCCCCCATGGATAAACGTCCCCTTGAACGCCTACGCATTGTCAACATTAGTCCAACTACTTCTGGGCTTAATTTACCTGGGATCGTCTACAGCTTTCAATGCATTTGTAGGAGTAGCCGTCATGTGTTTGGGTGCGAGCTTTGCGTTGCCTATCGCGATTTCGCTTGCGAATGGGAGGAAGGACGTGAAAGATAGTCCTTACCCTTTAGGAAGGTGGGGATTTGTATTGAACACGATATCTGTTACGTGGGTCGCGTTTGAGATTGTGTTGTTTTCGATGCCTCCAGTGATTCCTGTTACGAAGGTTACTATGAGTGAGTTTGTTCTCGTTTTTTTTTATGCTTTGTAGTATCTCACTTCTCATTCTCAGACTACGCTTCTGTGGTTTTTGTTGGGTTTGGACTAATCAGTGCTGGGTGGTATATAATCAGTAGGTTGCTTTTTTCTTGAGTGTTTTGTATCGCTAATCGTTTTTAGGTGGTCGATACCACTATACTGGGCCGCCCGATCCTTTACAAATCGAGGAGAAAGAGAAACATGAGGAGGAGTCTTTACGAAATAGTAAAGATGCCGTCCCTAAGCTAAAGTAATCTGCTACCTCTGTGGCGTATTCGGGCAATGTACTATTCTTCATTCAGATGAACTGTGAATGTCATTCAACCCCGTTAGCTCGCCATGCCAGCCCATTTGAAAAAAACCTCGAATCTGAGAGACTTAGTATCGCAAACTCGAAGAACCTGACAGCTTGTTGTCCTTCTGCTTCACAATGCTACGAAGGACTTAGCTAGTCGTTTGTCAGAAATTCGGCCAAGGGAGGAGGCTATTGCCAGTGCACATGCTGAAGTACTATTTCTGGCCTCTCTGTGCCTCAGCAACTCAATCTGCAGATCTGAACTGCAGCTTGGATCAAGCTCCCGAAGTTCCTGTCCTTCAAGGTGTAATCCAACTCTTCTCAACAGATGTCAATCTGGGCGATCGCTCCGATTCTCCCTGAGCGCTGAGCTTTCAGGTCTTTAGAGAATTTACCGAATGGTCGGACTTGGAGAGCCTTTAGCGAGAAGGAAGTATCGATATCGTATAAAAGGTCGAAGAACACCGGCCAATCCTCAGAAAAGCAATCCTTCTGGCTCTTATATTTCGAATTCCTCTCCTCTCCTTTCGCTGCGGCTACGCGCCTCGCCCTGAGCGTTAGCTCCCTCACCGTCCTCCCAGCTGGTCGAGAAGGACCTCGAGGCCACGCACGACATGCAATTACGCCTTCAACGGGAATAAACGTGACCGAGGTCTCGGAACGTTTTAAGCGTGCTCGAGAACTAGATGGGTGTGTCAAACTCCCACTGCTACCAATCTCGAAGACCAATAGTACTTAGTGCGTCCGTCAATCGCCATGGAGTGGGGAATACGGAACCGTCCATGGGTATGTATCCAGGGGGTATAAATGATCTCTGAGGTTCCAGGTCGGGGAGAATCAACTTTGAGCGTGTCCTAGGTGGACTGTGGTGCCCGAAGCTTCATGCATTTGACCCTAAAGGGGCGATGATACTGAACACCGTTCTTACCTCTTCACCCCAATTTGCAATCCAACTTGACTCGTTGAAAAAACGAAGCCTCCCCAAAGCCTGCGGTTTTCCAATTCGATTCAGAAGCAGTCATAGCCTCCGGGGTCGTTGAAAAAAAAACAAACAGTCATCAGCATACCTCCTGTAGAGAAACATAGAGCGGTATTCCATCTTCTCAAGTCAGATTGCCAATACTTCTATGTTCTATCTTCGGTGGGCATGAGACACGCGTTGATAGTGTCCAGTAAACTTCAGCAGATGAAGAAGAATTTTGCCCCGCATCGGAAGATTGACTCCAGGTTAACTTGAATGACAATAGATTAGCGAGATTGAGCGGATAGCTATCCAGATATTCGTTTCTAGGTGCAGGTAGCACTAGGATGATGGTGGAGTTGGTATGAAGCCTCAGGCCTCATACTTCAAAGCCTAGACCTGAAGCTTCGACGCACATCTCATCCTAAAAGGGAATTCCCTTCCCATCTCTTTGAAACCGGCCATTTTTCGCGACGCGTACTGCCACTTTCACACTGCCAGCATCCTCCCTCCTTCATCATGGGCACCAGAGGCCTAATCGTTTACCGTTACAAACGCGTCAAGTGTGCCAAGTTCAATCGCTCTGACTCTTATCCCGAGGGTCTTGGTGTGGAATTACTCAACAAAATCCCAAAACCTTCCGATGGTGAGGGATGGCAAGTTCGGTTCCAGGAATGGCTTGAAGAACATCGTGCTATGATGGAAAAATTTATCGCCGATGCGACCAAGGATATGTCTCCAGAGGAATTGGAGGCAGCAAACGTCATCGAATGCGATGGACATGAATTGTATTTTAACTGCAAGAGTGAACCGCTAAACGACATGTGGATTGAGTGGATGTGGGAGATGGATCTCGACAATTTGTGTTTTATGGTCAATGGTCACCCGGTATGTTCCCAACGTCAGCCACCACGAGATCCTTCTACTGATGCCTTCGTTATCTGGCCAGTTGCACCGACTTGACTACTTACCAACTGAGGAGGTCTTCTTGAGTGACTACTCAGAAGATGAGTATGACTTCTTGAGAAGTAACGACGAAGAGCTCTCCAAACATGCATACATTCACAAGATTATTCTTCGCCCATCAGAAGAAGATCCAGCGACACTTCAGAATTACTCCCTGTTCTGCGCTGGAACGGCACCGCTTCACGAGATAATAGGGGCACGAGAGCCAC
Source organism: Marasmius fiardii PR-910 (assembly GCA_014904975.1). NCBI lineage: Eukaryota > Fungi > Basidiomycota > Agaricomycetes > Agaricales > Marasmiaceae > Marasmius > Marasmius fiardii. The sequence goes on from MU127816.1 coordinate 398,341, forward strand.
TCACGCACACGGAAACACTCCGCCTCCGCTGGGTCGAAATTCTGGTCGGGTGCGCCAGAAACCCCGGCGCTCGGTGGGTGCGGACTGAACACGTCGTCTTGAAGCTAGAGGCCAACGGTGGTGCCAGTGCACTCGATGCGATTCCAGCTCGCACTTGCAGCAAACTGAAGGACCTCATCTACCAAATTTTCCGTCCCTACTTCTACGGACTTTCCTATCACAGAATTGGTCGCGAAGCAGGACGCACCCTGCCCGGATGTCCAAACCTCTACCTTCTGCGACACAACACGGTTTTTTGCATTCAAAATCATCTTGATGATCCAAATTGCCTTCATACCAGCTCGTACAACTTTTTCAAAGCAATCATGGATAACTTTGCCACACCTATTTCTCAGGAACCTTTCGTATACGGTGTCCTTTTCTCCGGTACACGATGTGCTATAGTTCGAGTAGACAGGAAAAAGGCCAAGTTCACACATACCGTAACCATGACCTTCTTTCCCAATGATTTCAAGTCACGATCTTCGGCGGGTATCACAGCGCTTGCACGTCTGGCAAGCAAGATCGATCCTGACTGTTTCCAATTTGGGGGAAGACTACTGTCATCTCGCGGCGGTTTATTCGAGAAACTTCCGCCGGAACTCATTGATACGATCGCCGACTTTTGCAGTCATGATTTTTTCCACCTGCGTGAATTTGCCGGTATCTCTACACGTACTCGAGATGCAGCTCTAAACGCCTCTGTACGCTATATTTTCATCGACGGTTTTCGTTTAGTCAAGGCGATCGACAAAGCTAGTCTTGGTTTCGGGGAGAATATTTTGGAGTACCTCAAAGAGAAAGAGTCGTGTTCTGGTTTGTTTTCATTGGAGACAGCTCAAAATACGCGTGCTTTATGTATCGTTGGATACGATGACAGTCATCGGCACTTTCGCAATGCGCCTTTTAGATCTCACCACCTCGGACCTGACAATGAGATGCGCTACGGTTTGTTTTCGCTAGAGGGGAAAGAGATCTCCGGAGTGGACGCTGAAGTTGAATCTACATAAGCGCCTCAATCTTATGTTGAGCACACTGTAATGTCTCAGATCTCATGGTTCAGGTCATACGAAAACTCTGCTTAGTTTGGATACAGAATATGACTAGTGCTGCAAACCTACGCTATCCCGCATATACGTTTTCTTCATGACTTTTGTCGAGAAGCTCTCAGCTCGGGCTGAGCTACCTTCTTGTGATACTTTCACTATATCCTTTGGTCCGGGGAGCGGCAAAAGCGGCATTTTCACCTTGCTCCGAGCCTCCAACGTTTTAATGTAGTACTCAACCCTGCCGGTCGTGGTCATTCATGGCGATGTTCTTTTTAGGAGGGTATCAACGTTGTTCCTATCCCACAAACAGCTTTTCTCGACACAGGGTCAGACATAATCATCGATGACACACGGTTCTAAGAGATTTGGCGGACACCGCCATAGTGAAGGTTTTACTCGTTGCTATGTAGCATATATGTTTTCACACGTCATGTCGCTGTGAACTGTCCATGTTCTCTGCCTCGAGGTCCGGCTTCAATACAAGAGTGACGAGTCCTCGATGCGGTAAGTGTGGTCGTTTAGATAATGTTTAGCTAGGGTAGGGCTGACGGGACCTGGCGACATGATATTCATAAATTCTACACTCCCGCCGGAACTGTCGGAAGTTGTACACTTCTTTCCCATTTTCCCTCCCACTGAACGGTCTCTGGTCTTTGGCTTTAATCTTCACTTCCCCAGCGTAGAGCTGTGAGCGATGTCAAACACGTTCGATAAGGAGGAGTTTATCGCCCTTTGGGTGAGAAGTTTGGTCCCATTACGGGTGTGCCGTAGGTCTTAGCTTTCCGGTCGCTAATAGTCCACTGACAACCATTCTTACAGTTGTGGGCATTACCTGGGTGCTATATGATTACTGTGAGTATCATGTACACCTCGTTCTTTCACATCGTCTTGATTGCTTCTCCAAAGTCATCACCCTAGCGGACGAGGTGAGTTGTTTTAGTGGTATTTGAGGATAATTCAGAGCCCTGATTGTATAATGAAACAGATTCACTTCGTATGGGTCAGTGCAGAATGCATATCCAAGTCCTCTATTCTCAAGAGTTGATACACCATAGTCCCGAGAGTGGAGCTTCAGCAAGTTCATGTTCCTTTGGGTATTCATTCTCTACGAATTAGTGTCATTCATTCTTACCGCTGTTGCTGCACAGGTACGGTATTACACCATTGCGTTGATGGTTTGGGATGTTGGTCAGATCCACACATTCTCAATACCTGGAGTAACTTCCGACAACTTGTGCGTTTAGATTCATTGCTGATTTGAACACTGTTTACCACGACGGTCAGGTGTATTTCTGTCGACACTATCATGAAAGTCGTCGGAGCGGTCAGTCTGTGGTCCGTAGAGATAATCATGCAACTCCGGGTGTACGTGCTGTTCAGCTGTTCTCGACGGGTTTGTACTTTTTCAAGACCCTTGATCAACGGACAGTCTGTCGCCTAACCGTAAACTGCCTGTTTAGGTTGCCGCTGTCAATGTCTTTCTATTTCTTGGGTCCATAGCGGGGTTCCTGTGGCTTCTCATTTACAATGCAGAGAGAAGAAGGGCTGTGATCGCTGATGCGGTTCATTTACCATTACCCGGATGTCCCGCTCTCCATGCTGGAATTGAATGGGCGCAGTGGGTGCCAGGTGTGTTTTCGTTTCATATGTCAATTTAGAGTGTTCATAGCGGGAAATACGGCTAGCTACTGCTTATGAAGGTGTTCTCGCTGGGTTCGCCTTCTACAAAACTTTGAAGTCGAGCGCCGAGAGGTTGAGGGCCGGTAAAAGAATTGGGCTGTTTCAGCTTTTACTACGGGATAATCTTGTCTATTTCTTTGGGTATGTACGTGGTAATAGTTAACAGAGGACAACTCATCTCATTTTCTCAAGGATTGCGGGTTTGCTCATATTCAACAACCTTATGGTGGTCGTAGGTCATTTTCCAAGCTTGAATTCACTTAATTCCTTACATTCTGCCTCTTGATAGGGTGTTACCCACATCAAATGGTTCAGTTACGCGTTCGTAGCCTTTGCTCTGAGCTCATGACTATCGATCGGTGTACTAACACGCGTTTCACAGTCCATTCCATGCCGCAGTAGGAATTTTCACGACGCGCATGATGTTAAATATTTACGAAGCAGCCCATTGGAAGACTATCATAGACAGTACTCAAGGGCCACGGCATTCCATCGGACGTGAGGAGAATGTAAACCTATCTTGGCGTGCACGTACGCCTTCAGGGTTCCAAGGTACCCAATTGGATGTGTTGGCCGCCCCACGAAGTGAGGTTTGAAGTTATGAAGAGTGAACTGGGATAAAGCAGCTGAGAACCGAATTTTGAACGAGGGTATCTCATTGTTTTTGGGCTAGTGACATTCCAGCTTGACCATCCGTACTCTTGTGCAAAATCACGGTTGTATTCCTCTGGCAGGGTGAATACAGTGGGCGATTCTATCTCGCAGGTGTGAGGATCTCAAGCTACTAATATACATCCTCTGATTCCTCGCACTTCGCGTCACCATGCGGCCGGCCGTGTGCTCCCCGGCGGATTTCTGTCGAACGTACTATATATCACGTATGTAACAAGAAGAAATGATGGCGGTCCCTGCCCATTTATTGAGTTAACACAAAGCCTGTATTTTGAATACGAAGCTGGTAAACTCTTATTTACCCTCCGACTCTGAATGATGACGTTCTTATTCAGTGATACAAAATTTTAAGCTTTTGAGCTCCTTGTGAAACACCTTGCTCTGAGGCGATCTGGCTAGAGATAAGCGTAGCCCCTCAAGTGACATTCCTTTCTCTTCCATAATTACATGTTAAGGGAACCTACTGCTACTGGTAGTGAACCCACCGAACTCCAGAATGTTAACTTGGCTTGAATGACAGAATAACAAGCAAAATTGAGCGGAAGGCTGGCTAAAGATTCCCGACTCTCCTAGAGGAGGGATCTGTGAACCTCTGATCAGTGAAGCATGTGATGTTGTCATGTGTAAGCAATGCGGTGTCTACGATCCATGAATCAAATAGAAATCGGCGTATTAATTTTTCATTCCAAGTTTCCATGACTCAACTTTCAAATAATTTTCTCTTGGTTACACTGCTTATGTTATCTGGCAAAAATCACATAATGCTGTTGCTGAATGGCAATAATTATTCTGTACCAGACCTCTGATGTCTCACTTGAAACCTCAGCCCACTATTGACACTTCACCCAAAGTCATACCCTCAGTCTTCAAACTTGAAACTGATTTGGTTGATTGAGCCCCCATTCCATTCATTTCCATGGCATGATAATCCTTGATTGTTGCAATTATTGTTTGCCCCAAGAATATTGAAGGGATAAAAATAGGCCCATAACCTTGTAAGGATATATTTATACTAGAGAAAGTGAGAAGATATAAGTGAGCTCTAATGTAAACCATAATAATGAATAAAATGAATCCCATCCCCTGTCCAACATAAATGAGAAAAGGATTGAGAGGGTTATAGTTCAACTGACTGAAAAAAGAAATAATAAACTACATGTGATATGATACCAAATCCTAACAGATCTGAGTTTGCCACTGCAACAGCCTGAGGAAAGACTAGAGGAGAATGACAGTGCCCTGTTCAAATCCAGTTAGTTGAAACAATATTATGCATGAGAGGTTTTATCAGGATTGAAGGTCAGAATTGAGTTCATCTGCTTCTCTAATGCAAAATATGCATGCAGATATTGGCCAGCAGTGGAAGTCTTGGCATGAACATGGGATATGTGATGGGTTCTGTAGTTTTCAATTTGTAGTCCACATTGTAAGAGGAGGGTTCTTAAAAACTGTAAGGTATCTATATAGAATGGGATAATGCCTGGGAATCAAATTTTGGTTATCTTTTGATTATCTTTTTGTTTATCTAAGTGGATCAGTATTCAAACTCCAGCCCACTGGTGGGCATTGCTTTGAGCTCCGACTGAAATCTGAGCTGCTAGATTCACGGGTGGGCACTGCCAAAGGCTGCATGAGCAAAGCTCATTGATCATTAAGGTGTATCATGACTGAGAGAGATCTGTGAAAGTTGCAACTTGATTGAGCTCTTAATAACTTTGGCATTTGTGGGTTCAGAGTGACTGGAAGTGTAGAGTTGATATGCCTGATGAGAAATGTAATTTCCTGTTCAGCCTAGTGTTCACAATAGGTGGGTTGGGCTGGGCTGGGCTTAAGTGGGCTGCTCCAGCCCATTTTGTAATGTGGGTTTGGGCAGGACCCCTGATAATACCCTAAAAACTATGACTCCTGGACCTCCCAAAATGTTCTGGATCCCAAAAAGGAAATTGGTATCTGCAGTTCGCCCCATACCCACCCTGAGGGGGGTTTTGATCTGGACAGGTATCCATACATAGCTTCATCAACCCCAACTTAGGGTCGGAAAAATTTTTCTTAAGGGCCCAACTGACCGAGCTACCCCATATCCAGAGCTGTGGGGCTGTTACCCTTGAGCAAGCAGCAATTTTGTTCCAGATGGGGTCAGACATGCTCAAAAATCTGGAATTTGATCTGGAAGATTCCTCCAGAGATGGTCAAGCATTTGGCCAGTTTTGTTCCAGAAGGGGTCAGAGATTTCAAAAAATTTGGCTGGTTTGTATCCAGATCTGGATCATATATATCTAAAGAATAATGAAGGTCAGTGTTTAGGGCAGGCTCACAGCTGCATGGCAGAGCCACACGAGTGAAGTGAGTGCTCAATGCCCAATGCAAAGCCATGCAGTGACAAGCAGCTATGGTATCACATGATGCTATGCCCTGGGCCATGCATCTGCCTTGCTCTTTCATTATTGAGGATGCTTCTTCTTGCTTCCTGTCCCCTCAGGCCTATAAGCTCCAGAATCATGTTATTGTCAATGATATATTGCAGATAATCAATCTACAGTCTGTCACAAAGTGCATACTATTTTTCTTTTACCTTCCTACAGTCTCTTTTCCTTTTACTATAATACATGACATCATTCTTGTTTCATCCCTGGATCCTATCTTTTACCTTTATTCCACTGTGTTCTATCCTTTTCCGCTATGTTCTATCAGTTTCTGTATGATACAGGTCACAACATTATAGGTCACATGCTGAGTAGTATATATAGGTCAACTTGTCACCTAGTCCCCCATCTTGACCTCTTTGTCTTGGGACTAGGTGCGTATTTGTACTCTGTAGAATACTGGGTAGTATTGATCATCTTTGTCTTGGGACTAGTTATTGACTGTCAAGCCTCTGCTCCAGTCTTTGTGTGTTCACTACCAGCGCTTCACCACAAGCCCCAGTAATTGTCACAAAGTGTGTACTATTTTCTTTATTCTCCTATGGTCTCTTTTCCTTTCACTACGATACACGACATCATTCCTGTTTCATCTCTTGATTCTACCTTCATTCCACCATATTCCGTTACTTTCCGCTACATTCTATCAGTTTCTGCATGCCCAGGTCACGACATCATAGGTCACATGCCAGGTAGTATATATAGGATGACTTGTCACCTAGTCCCCCATCTTGACCTCTTTGTCTTGGGACTAGGTGCGTATTTGTACTCTATAGAATACTGGGTAGTAATGATAGTCTTTGTCTTGGGACTAGTTATCGACTGTCGAGCCTCTGCTCCAGTCTCTGTGTGTGTTCACTACCGGCACTTCACCACAGTAATCTAGTGCCAAAGGTCAGATCCTAGTTCTGAAACTTGGGTCCAAGGTTAGCTGGCCAGGCACCTGCAGTAGTCATCTAGTTTGACCTTTGGAGGTGGCCTTGGGTGCTTCCCTCATGATTCAGAAGTGGTCTTCACCATTTCCCTAAGTTCAGAAGTCGTCATTATATGCATTAAGTCTGTTCAGAACTTCCCACTCTCTTCAGCAGTAGTTTATTCTCATCAATACCACCCTTGGTATGGTTCTACATGCTTCAATAGCTAGCTTTTGTGTATTAACAGCAATAGCATAGGTTCAGAAGGCTTCTAACATGTTTCAGAAGTTGCTACCCCTCAGTCCTGTGGAATCCCATAACACAGTGTTTACTTCTGAACATGTGTAATATGCTTCCAAAGATGAGTCCTTTTACTAGCAGCTCGGGTCTCACTCTAGTACTTAGTATTCCCATTGTTCTCATAGTAATAATAGGTTATTATTACTCAGAAACTGCCAAAATGTAGAGAAATAGGTAAAATCTCTAAAACAGCTGCAACACCAGGGTTGCTTTCATTGATAATGTGAAAGACATCTCAGGCATTGTGACCACTTGCATGGAGTTGCACTATGTAGACCTGGTTGTTAGAAAGGCATGACTCAATCTGGGATTCCTAGATCTCCTGCACCTTGACAAGGTTGCTGATGGTGGTGCAGTAATGAGACTGGTACGTCGGATATGAGAATATAGGCTTAATCGGCGAAGCACTGATAATCTCCTCTGAACGGTCCAGAAGAAAAAGAAGAGTGCAAGGGGTGAGGCTTGTCGAAGGTTACGCTCACAGGGAAAGTATTAGGAGCAGCAAACACAACAGCAATCCAATCAA
>MU127816.1:428974-439778 GCA_014904975.1 Marasmius fiardii PR-910
TACAGTTTTCAGAAGTATGCCCTGGCTCTCTCTTGTTCATAGTATATTCTTTGTCATGAATATAGCAGAGTCTGGTTGCACCTAGTCTTTTACTAGCAGATTGAGCCTCTCTCTAGTACTCAATTTCCTTACTTCCGCAGCTAGAACATCTGCAGAAGTTCGGTAAAATTGCTTAAACAGTGTAATCCGCATAGAAGGTGCAATACCGAGTTGGTCAACAACGATCCGAAAAAGATCCGAGCGGCCCTGAACCTCATGACCTCCAAGGCCGGCGACTGGGCGAACCAGTTTCTAACCAGGTCAAATGACCCCACCAATGTTGACCCAATCTTTAATGGCAGGTGGGCCGACTTTACCACCGCCTTTAGGGGCCACTTTTCCTCTATCAACGAGGAGAAGCAGGCACTGGCCGACCTCAGGGTACTGAGGCAAGGACGGAACGAGTCTGTCTCCGACTATGCTCAGAAATTCACGGAACTGGCAAGTCTCACCAAGCTCTCAGACTACGACCAGCGTCAGTACTTTGTAGAGGGACTCACATTGGAGATGCGGAAGTTGGTAGGATTGGCAGCAGCAGTTGCCACAACAGAGCCAAGGGACCTTAGCGAACTCATCACTAGGGTGAACAAGTTGGACATCAGCATCAACAATCCAGCTCTGAACATTGGATGAGGAGGTGCTTGAGCACAGGCTAGTGGTGGAGGAGGAAGGGACCCGAACGCTATGGATGTCGACGCCACCTCGACCTCAACCCGGAGGGCAGGCACGAGGGAGGAGTTTGTGAGACGGATGAGGAACAGGTGTTTCAGCTGTGGTGGCCTACACCTCAAGAGGGACTGTAACCGGGCACGAGATGCTACATGCAACTACTGTAGAAGGGTGGGTCATTTGGAGCAGGTCTGTCAGGACAAGTTTATGGGAAAGGAAAGGGGGGGGGGGATTAGCTGGAAGAGGTCGCCAACGGATTGCAGCGACTAATATGGAGGAGAATTTCTCGCTCTTTGACGAGGAAGGAGGAAGTCACCGTTCTCTGAACAACCCCGTGGTCACTGTCACGTCCACCTCCTCCCCAGCGTTCAGCAACCCAACCGCAGTTCCGGATAGTCAGGGGCAGCTCACCGCCCAGCTTGCCCAACTCAATAGCCTTTTGGCTGGTCTGAGTTCTGTTGTCAACAAGCCACAGGGTTTTTAGAGAGGACGCCCGTCTCAGCTGCAACGAGAGCGTCCTGGAAACCGATTGTAGTATGCCCGTCTTCGAACTATGACTCTATATCCTCCTGTATTATTAACACAACTCGCGAATGTACACCTTTATCATCACATTTCCGAGTATGTGTGAGGATTGAGAACGGGAGACTACAAACGACAGCAGCGGCTATGGTGGATAGCGGAGCGACAGGCCTATTTATGAGCAGGAGGTTTGTAGAAGAGAAGAACCTGTGGAAGCTTCAGTTAAAGAAGCCAATACAGGTGTTCAACATCGATGGTACTCTTAACCAAGCGGGCAGCATACAGGAGTTTGCACAGCTGGCAATAACGGTGGATGGACATAAACACTGGGTGGATTTTCTGATTACAGATCTAGGCGAAGAGGATGTGATATTAGGATTACCTTGGTTGAGGCAGTTGAACCCGGATGTAGACTGGTCTAGAGGATTACTGTCAATAAGGACTGACAGAATAGCGGTAGAGGATATACCGACTAGGGAAGGAGAAGCCATCGGCAGGGCAACCCTCAGTGAAGGAGTGCTAGAGGATACTCGGGAGGATGCAGTGCAGGATGATGGAAGTAAAGGGCAAGAGGGAACGGTACTGGAAGAGGAAGAGAAACGACCTCAACTCTGCGTTCTCAAGGCCAACCGATCACTTCGTTGGAACTGGCTCAGGCAAGGGATCATTAAGGATGTCAAGGAACAGGTTTGGATTGCTGCAGGGTATACTTACTCCCAACAACTCATGGAAGCAGCACAGAAACTCAAGCCAAAGAAGATGTTCGAGGAGATGGTCCCTGAGCATTACCAGGAGTACAGCAAGGTCTTTTTGGAACAAGAATCGGAACGGCTGCCAGCACACAAGCCATGGGATCATGCTATCGAGTTCACCCCTGGGGCTCCAGAGTCACTTCGTACAAAGATTTACCCTATGTCCCCGGTAGAACAGGAAGAACTTGATTGATTCATTGAGGAGAACCTATGGAAAGGATATATTTGATCCTCCAAATCGCCCATGGCATCTCCAGTCTTCTTCATGAAGAAGAAAGATGGAAAGCTGCGGTTTGTACAGGACTACCGACACCTTAACGAGTTTACAGTCAAAAACTGGACACCACTCCCACTAGTATTGGACATCATCAACTGACTCCGCAATGCGAAATACTTCACCAAGTTCGACATAAGGTGGGGTTACAACAACATACGGATTAAGGAGGGAGATGAATGGAAGGCGGGGTTCACAACTAATCGAGGGCTATTTGAGCCAACGGTCATGTTCTTCGGCCTTACCAACTCCCCAGCTACGTTTCAGTCCCTAATGAACCTCATCTTCGCAGACCTTATCGCAGCAGGGAAGGTAGCAGTATACCTGGATGACATCCTGATTTTCAGTTCGCACCTATTGGAACATCGTCACGTGGTTAAAGAAGTCCTCAAACGGTTACAGCAGAACGATCTATACCTCCGACCTGAGAAGTGCGAGTTCGAAAAGACAGAGGTGGAATACCTGGGTTTGCTGATAAGCGAGGGGAGAGTACATATGGATCCAGTGAAGGTAGCAGCAGTACGAGATTGGGCAACGCCGAAGTCAGTACATGATGTTTGGGGATTCTTAGGATTTGCCAATTTCTACAGATGCTTTATCCAGGATTTCGCAAGGATCGCACGCCCGCTCAACGACTTGACACACAAGGACATCCAGTTTGACTGGGGAACACAGCAACAGGCAGCATTCGAGGAACTATGGACAGCATTCACCTCAGCACCTATTCTCGCCCTATGGGATCCGGACAAACCGACTCGGATAGAAGTAGACGCTTCTGGCTACGCTACAGGGGGAGCCCTTATGCAGCAGCAGGAGGATGGTACATGGCACCCAGTGGCATATCGCTCAGCTTCGATGCAACCAGCAGAGAGGAACTACCAGATTTACGATAGGGAAATGTTGGCAATCATAGAGGCCCTGAAGGACTGGCGCTACTTCTTAGAGGGCGTCCACAACAAGTTCGAAATCGTCTCTGATCACAGTAACTTGGAATACTGGTGAACGGCACAGGATCTTACACGACGACAGGCTCGCTGGTCCCTCTATTTATCTCGGTTTAACTTCCGGCTAGTTCACCATGCAGGAAAAAGTAATACTCAGGCCGACGCACTATTGAGGATGTCACAGCACCGCATCCAAGATCACGAGGACAACCGGCAACAGGTCATGCTTTCACCAGACTGGTTTCAAAGGATAGCTGCTTTAACCCTGGTCAATCCATTGGAGGGGCAGATTTGTTGAGCATCAGAGAGAGAAGCAGAAGTACTGGAAGGATTAAAGAAGCTGAAGGAGGGAGGTCTGAAGAGGTTAGCAAATGGACTACCAGAATGGGAGGAGGATAACGGTTTGGTATACCATCACAGCAAAGTCTACGTACCCCCAGACAAGGAGTTGCGACGAGATGTACTCCGGCAGTGTCATGATTCCCCATCGGCAGGGCACCCAGGAGTCCATGCAACTTATGACTTGGTGACCTCCTACTTCTGGTGGCCGACGATACGGTCATTTACGGAGAAGTATGTGGAAGGCTGTGACACCTGCGCATGGAAGAAACTACAGCGGCATCCATGGGCAGTGACTCACCCACTCGATGTACCAACAGGGATTTGGGAAGAGGTAGGAGTAGACCTGATCACTCAATTGCCGAAGTCAGATGGATATGACACCATTTTGGTTTGCATGGACCTATTCAGCAAACAGATTCACGCTATCCCCTGCATGACTAGCATCACCGTGGAAGAGGTAGCAGACCTCTACTACCAGGAGATCTTCTGACTCCATGGGTTACCGTTACGCTTTGTGTCAGATCATGGTCCTCAGTTCGCAGCGATGGTTATGAGGAAGCTCCTCAAGCAGCTGGGTATTAAAAGCAATCTGACATCTGGATATCACCTCCAAGCAAATGGACAGACAGAATGGGCCAACCAAGAGGTGGAGAAATATCTTTGGCTATATGTAGGAAGGAGGCAGACGGACTGGGCAAAACACCTTCCAATGGCAGAGTTCATTATCAACTCCAAAACCCACTCCGCACATGATCTCTCCCCATTCGAAGCAGTATACGGATATCAGCCCCTTTTCAACATCCCAGTGGGACAATGAGCAGGACGGAAAGACGTAGACGAGCGAATTGAGGTGTTGAAGGAATTGCAGAAGGACACCCAAGCAGCCCTGGAGACAGTAAAGAAGGAGCAGAAGGCGGCATATGAGAGGGGAAAGAAGGAAGCTCATGTATTCAAGGTTGGAGAACATGTATGGTTGGACACCAAAGATATCGACCTGAAGACACCAAGTCACAAACTTTCGGATCGACAGCTAGGGCCATTCGAGGTATTAGAACGTGTAGGAGATTTGGACTATCGCTTGAAGCTCCCTTGGGGGCGACACCGAATCCATCCAGTCTTTCACGTCGACAAACTCTCTCCCTGGCGAGGCAATGATATCAACAGTGAACGACCATCACAACTGGGACCAATAGAATTGGAGGAGGACGGAGCTGTAGGGGAGTACGACATGGAGAAAATTCTCAACAGTAGAATCCACCGAGGAAAGTTGCAGTACGAGGTAAAGTGGGAAGGCTGGGATGAAGGACATATTTCCTGGGAGCCAGCAGAAAATGTAGCAAATGCTCGGGAACTGGTGGAGGAGTTCTATGCCGAACACCCAGATGCGGTGGGGGAGTCGGACATACCAGTGCTGAAGAAGAAAAAGAAAAAGTCGAAGCGATAACCATCGAGGACGATGGTCTTAGAAGGGGGGTAATGTCACAAAGTGTGTACTATTTTCCTTATTCTCCTTATTTTCCTATGGTCTCTTTTCCTTTCACTATGATACACGATATCATTCCTGTTTCATCTCTTGATTCCACCTCATTCCACTGTATTCCGTTACTTTCCGCTATGTTCTATCAGTTTCTGCATGACCAGGTCACGACATCATAGGTCACATGCCAGGTAGTATATATAGGACGACTTGTCACCTAGTCCCCCATCTTGACCTCTTTGTCTTGGGACTAGTTGTTGACTGTTGAGCCTCTGCTCCAGTCTCTGTGTGTTTGCTACCAGCACTTCACCACATCCTACTACAAACATAGGCACCAAAAAAGCACTCAAGACTCTTAAACAATCAATAAGCCACACAAGGACTCAACAAATACTCTGACGACGCTCACAACTAGAGCGACGACATTGTATAACAAAAGGACCTTCGACTCTAACGAACCATCGGAACCTCAACAACAATCAAACTCAAACTCAGGGCAAACAAATCAATCAATCTTATTTGACTAGCGTTCAAGTTCAATCAATTAATCACAGCTGTTAGACTGGGCAAATCTCTGGTATTCTGGCTTATGCCGAGCAACTCTACTTAGACTTTCGTTGGGGTAAAATCAACTACTCTACTACATACAACTAGGAGCCCTTATATATGGCGCATTCTACTTTAGCATATGAAACAAAGTGGAATAATAATCTATAGTTATGAGTGCCAATTTCTCCCCAAAAGGGTAGGTCTCCTCTTTTGATGAGAGTTTGAACACAAAAGTTGGTGCTATCTTCTTCTGCCACGGATGTATATAGTCCCAGTACCGAAGTGGTGGAGCTATCTGCAGCGTCAGTCTTATTTCCTTCCGAATCTAGATGTGTCAAGAGGTTAATCCCTATCATCTGATTGGCTCATTTGTCGACTGGGCAGGTACTCGTCTCAGTCAGCTTCAAGTTAAGTGAGTATCTTTATCCCGCTACAGTTCTGTTCAATTTCCATAGTTCCGTGTTCAGCCATCTCCAATCATAAATTCTCTGATGGGTTGGTCAGCTGTTGCATGGCTATCTTTGATCTTGAGGAAGGTTAGGAATATTATAGTCAGTTGTTGTTGACACCCACCTTGGGCCCTCTTGTTTAGATGCTCCATCAAAAGTAGATAGAAGATTAAAGTAATAATAATAATCCCTGGATTGCTGTCGTGTGTATTTAGAGTGAGAGATCTCCACTAGTCAATTGTCGAAGGTTTGGAGAATCTTGGAGTTACAATTATAGGCTCCTACAGGTTTTGGAGTTCCTACAATATCTCTCATTGTCGAATAGATTTCCATCGACTTCTCTAATAGGGACATCGAGGCTCTGACTAGCAGCTCGGGCTCACCCTAGTCCTCTAGTTAGCCTAGTATTCGTTGTGTATTCTACTAAATAGTGCCAAAAATAGAGCATATTCGAGGGTTTTCATTCCGGTGTGCATCATCGGGAGGATATTTGGGACCTACAAATGTCCTCTTCAGGCAAAATAGCAGAGATTAATGTCAAAACTCTCTCAACAATATATTTATAAGGCAATATGCAAAGATAAACTACGTAGGTAGCTAGGATAAAAGGACCATTCCAAGTTTGTATTAAATTATGTAGCTGACAGGTATATAAGCCTGCAGGTTTCCTGAAGGATCCCAGGCAATTACTGGGGAATCATCCTAATGCTAGAGCAAAAGGAGAACCCTCAGGAAGCACAAGTTGCACTGTGAAAAGTCGCTGGCTGTCTTCAAGATTAGCTTCTAGAGAGAGAGACAATAGAACTTAATTAGCAACTAGAGTTGTTGGTTTTAGACTAGAAATCGAACCTCACTGTTCATTGAACTGTTTACTGTCTGATCTGAACTGTTGGCTCACTGGAGTCTTTGTCTGTCTGCTGCTGAACTGTCTGTTAACACTGCTGAGTTGACCTAAGGAGGATACAAGTTCACTGGAACGAGTTGCCTCCTGAAGTTGCTTTCTGATCTGAAACCTATCCCACTCCACCACTACTAAGCTCCTAAACCACTTTCTTTTCCATTTTCCTTTGTCTGTCTTTGGCTTGGAAGCTTCTGACAAGCATTCCTGAGTTGAATTTTAAGTTGAAGTCTTTTTGCACTTTGTTTCTACATACTTCTCTTCTTTGGCTAAGAGATGGAACCTTTGATCAACGTCAAACCAGTCCTCGTAACTTACCTCAGGAGTGTTGTTTGGAGACTACATTGGTAGTTGTAGTTCCCTCAATAATACCCTTCTGAGAACATTTCACTGCAGCTTTACAAGCCACCACAGAGCTCATTACAGCCCACTCCCAAGATGACCCAGGCTTTGACTGACCTCACAATTGAGAACTATATCCAATGGCTCATTGATGTCAACCAGCAATGATCAAGAGCACATGATTGTGGTTCAACCACAATTGGTGGTTCTGGAAGGCAGTTTGGCACTACAAGGTCTAGGCCAGCTAGGGGACCTGATGGAAGTCCAGACCCCTCTGATGAAGATGATGACCATCAAAGGGACAGGAATACTCCCACACCTAGAAAAAGAAAAGGCAGAGATAATGACAGATGAGATGAGCAAAGCAATGGAGAAGTCAACACAGCTTCCAATTTAAGTAGAAAAACAAAAATTGACAAGTGATTGTTTCCACTACACAGAGGAGAAGAATTGTCACAGATGTCCATAAGACCCACAAAATGGCATTGAATTATAGACTCGACCCAAAATATAGCAAATAAACAATTACAAACTGTTTTAGCTGCCCTGAGTTACCAGACTCTGAGTGGACCAAATGTGGTGAAGCACCAGTAGTGAACATACAGAGACTGGAGCAGAGGCTCGACAGTCGTAGACTAGTCCCAATAACAAAGATGATCAATACAGCCCAGTATCCTACAGAGTACAAATACACACCTAGTCCCAATGACAAAGAGGTCAAGATGGGGGACTAGGTGACAAGTCGTCTTATATATACTACCTGGCATGTGACCTATGATGTTGTGACCTGGTATCATGTGGAAACTGATAGAACGTAGCGGAAAGTAACAGAATACAATGGAATGAAACCAAGATCAAGGGATGAAACAATAATAACCGTGTATCGTTGTGAAAGGAAAAGAGACCATAGGAAAATAGAGGGAGTAGTACACACTTTGTGACATTACCCCCCTTCTAAGACCATCGTCCTCGATGGTTATTGCCTTGACTTTTTCTTTTTCTTCTTCGGTGTCGGTATATCTGACTCCCCCACCGCATCCAGGTGCTCTGCATGGAACTCCTCCACCAGTTCCTGGGCGTTTTTCACATTTTCTGCTGGCTCCCAGGATATATGTCCTTCATCCCAGCCTTCCCACTTTACCTCATACTGTAACTTTCCTCAGTGAATCCTACTATTGAGGATCTTCTCCATGTCATACTCTTCTACTGCTCCATCCTCCTCCAACTCGATTGGTCCAGGTTGTGACAGTTGTTCTCCATTAATATCATTGCCTCACCAGGGAGAAAGTTTGTCGACATGAAAGACTGGATGAACTCAATGTCGTCCCCAGGGAGGCTTCAAACGATAGTCCAAGTCTCCTATTTGTTCCAATACCTCGAATGGCCCTAGCTGTCGATCTGAGAGCTTACAACTTGGTGTCTTCAAGTCAATATCCTTGGCATTCAACCATACATATTCTCCAACCTTGAACTCATGAGCTCCTTTCTTCCCCCTCTCATATGCCGCCTTCTGTTCCTTCTTCACTGCCTCCAATGCCACTTGAGTATCCTTCTGTAGTTCTTTCAACAACTCAATTCGTTTGTCTACATCCCTCTTTCCTGTATGTTGTCCCACTGGAATGTTGAAGAGCAGCTGGTATCCGTATACTGCCTCAAATGGAGAAAGATCATGTGCAGAGTGGGTCTTGGAGTTGATAACAAACTCTGCCTCCTCCCCACATACAGTTGTAGGTACTTTTCCACCTCTTGGTTGGCCCGCTCCGTCTGCCCATTTGCTTGTGGGTAGTATCCTGACGTTAAGTCGCTCTTGATACCCAGTCGCTTGAGGAGCTTCCTCATAACCATTGCCGCAAACTGGGGACCGCTGTCGCACCTGCACACAAAAACAACCTAATTTTATTCATTTCCTATTCTATTTTAGTAAGATTAGGTATAAACTGAGGGGATATGCAAGACCTACACTACTGGGGAAAGACCCAGACTGGGAGCCATAGGTCCCAGAGGCGCCTTGTGAACCATCTCGAAACCTGTAGAGACTAATTGGTGCCAAGGTCAGGAGTAATTGGCAAGTACACTTAAGTATTGCCACTCCAGAAATACCTCTAGAAGTCCCATCCAGGGACCTTGATGATGCCTAACTAGACCCATCCCCATGGTGACAAGTATCTCCTGAGGCACCTTCGGAGGCAGAAGTTTAACTTAACAAAGTGGCTAGAGACACAAAGTTTGAGCCAAGAGATATCACACTAGAAGAGTACAAGTTATGTCTATCAGAGAAGGCACTGAGGATATAGAGTCCAAATATTAAAAAGAGATAGTAAGGTCCTAGGAAGGCACCTGGTGAAGATGATGCATAAAGATAAATGTAGTGTCCATCAGGAAGCCTTTAGTGAGGTGCTTCCAAAGGCTAGACAAGTTGATTATACATGACAAAGGAACTCCTGTCAGAGTTCATGAACTGAGGGGATCATCCTCATGAGTAGCCAGAACCTCAGGAAGCGCCGCCCACAGGGAATGTTCAGAATTGGAAGCTGCCGAGGAAGACGTGCGATGTTCGGATGAACCCTCCTGAGGTGGCTGAGATAGACAACCTCCGATGGCTTTAGCTTCAGAAAGGGCCTCCCGACGGGGTTCCTTCTGAGTGGGACAGATTAGTGAAGATCTGAAAGCTGTTGAAACATATGGCAACCTACACCAATGGACCTTATCTGTGGAGGGTGGTTGTCAGGGTCAGCGATTTGGGACCCACAGGCTTACACATAGTCACAAGGACGATAGGCAGGAAGGCCCTCTGAAGGAAACCTTCCAATGAAGACTAAGGATTACTTGGAGATATTCCTAACGTATGAACTACCTAAGGACTGCTCTCAGTAGCCTGTTTGGGGAAGAAGAGAGATTGACCTAAGGACGCTTCTTGGGAAGGGTCCTAAGAAGGAGAAAAACCTAAAAGGAGATATATGAAAGAGCAACCCGAACAGGATCTGAGGGAACAGACATTGGTGCCCGATGTTCTGGAAGCTGACTCAGGTAACCCACTGCTGTGTGGCCCCGATTCCAGACCCACACAGGTCCATCTAGAATGATAATACAAGAGTATAGGAAGAGAGTATATTGATACACCCTGTCAGCTGTTATCTAGATTACCCTTCTAAGGGTATTCTAGGGGAATCTAATATAGGCTCAGGAGGCAGTTGGAGAAGGAAAGTGTATTGAGGAACGAAGAACCCTGAAGGGACCCACATGTCATCATGAGGACCCTGATTAGATGCGAAACAACAGGACAACCATGGGTCCACATAGGCGCATATGTGCTTAGTGAATACCTGGTTATCCCACCTGCTTACATACCTCGGAAGGATATTTGGGACCCACATAAAATGTCCTCTCCAGGTAAAATAGCAAAGATTAATGTCAAAACTCTCTCAATGATATACTTATAAGGTAATATGCAAGATAAACTATGTAGGTAACCAGGATAAAAGGACAAATCTGAGTTTGTATTAAATTATGTAGTTGAAGGGTATATAAGCCTGCAGGTTTCCTGAAG
>MU127817.1:0-42360 GCA_014904975.1 Marasmius fiardii PR-910
GAAAGCAGTGGAATAAAGATAGAATCAAGAGATGAAATGGGGATGATGTTGTGTATCGTAGTGAAAGGAAAAGAGATCATATGAAGATAGATGAAAATAGTACACACTTCGTGACAGTTGCCATGTTGCTTGTATGACACGGAATTAAATGAACTTGTGAGGTCAGGCAACAAATAATCACCCAAAGGTAATTACAGCCTTTAACCTCTGGAAACGGTCCAATAAAGTCCATTGCTATAGATTTCCATGGATGTGTAGGAATCGGCAATGGGTGTAGTTTACCAGCAGGTGTGCAAGGAATTGTTTTTGCCTGTAAGCATGGCTGACATGTTTGACAGAATTTCTCTGTCATGGTATAGATACTGGGCCACCAGTAGGACCTCCGAATGTAATCGGTGGTGCGTTGAGGTCCGTAATGAACAACTACTTGGTGAGCAGTGTCCAATATTAAGCCTCGGAGAGATCTGAGTCCTTTTTTACTTTTTGGGATACACACAACCAACTTCCCAAATTTATTATGTGTCCAAACAATCCCATCATTGACCGTGAAATTTGGGTGGTCTTCAGGTTTGTCTAACACATGTTTCAAGAGTGGATCCTCTTGAGAATTCAATTGGATATCACAGAGGAAGTGCTCATCTGTGTTGAATTGAACTGTCAATTCGGGTCCTGTGGCTAATGCATCATAAACAGTAGAATCGAAATCAGGCACTGGGATGATTTCATCTTCTCCACTCTCACGAGCATTTTCTAATTCTTGAGCTTCGATATCTCGAGGCTCTTGTAAATCCTTAGCTTCTCGGCGAGCAAGGATTTGTTCTACTAGACCAAAGATTTCCTTCTGTCAATCAGAAGGTAAGTCTTTGGCCAATTTGTCTATCTGCATGTCTGCACTGACATAATTTTGAGGTTCATGATCCTCATCCTCACTATCCGATTCATAATATCGGGATAAAATATCAGCTATGCAATTGGTAATCCCTTTCACATAATTGATAGTCAGATCAAAATGCAAAAGGTACTCCATCCAACGCATTTGTCGGGCTGATAACTTCTTTTGAGTTTGGAAGAACTCTAGGGCTTGGTGATCTGTTACAACATTTATTTTGTAACCAATTAGTTTGTCCTCCCATTTCAGGAGGGCTTCAAGTATGGCCAAGGTCTCCATCTCAAATACTCGATAGTTTCTTTGAGCATGAGTAAACTTTTTAGACATGAAACCAGCAGGCCAACAAGTCTGCCAGGTAGGTCCCTGTCCATACATTGCACCTACACCTGAAACCGAAGCATCACATATCACCCAGATTGGATCTGAGATGCGAGGATCAATCAGCTTCAAAACTGGTGTTTTACAGCACAGATTTTTGATGTTTTGAAAACAAACATTGTGTATTGGTCGCCAAAAAAATGGTTGACTGTTGCTAGTCATATCTGACAAAGGAGTAGTTTCTGCCAATAGATCGGGCAGATATGGAGCTAAGTAATTTACTATTCCAAGGAATTTTTGAATATCATTATAATCTCGGGGCCTTTGCCAGTCCTGGATTTTACTCAGCTTATCATTATCAGCGTGTAGGCCATGATCATCAATGACATGACCTAAACAATCCATAATGGCTGCATAAAGTTCAACTTTACTTGCCTTCAAGTAAAGGTGTTGCTCTTGGAGCTTTTCAAAAATAAGCCCGAGATGCTTCTCGTGATCTTCAATGGTATTACTGAAAACAAATATATCATCAAGATATACATGCATAAAGATTCCAGTATAATCTCGGAAGATGGTATTCATCAATCTCTGAAAGGTTGACAGTGCATTCGTATCCCCTTGTTGCATTACATGACTAACAAAGGTTCCATTTACAGTTGAGAATGCTGTTTTGATAACATCTTCAGCTACAATGCGTATTTGTTCATATGTGTCCGATAAATCAATTTTTGATCTAAACTTAGCACTAGCTGTTTGCATTCTAACACAATCTTGATCTGGAAGCGGCGTAACATCTCGAATTGTGTTAGCATTCCGCTCTCGACAATCAACAGTGGTGCGTAAACCTCCATCCTTTTTTGCTATACATAGCATTGGTGACACTGAGCTGACAGCGTGAGGTTCCCATCATCCTGCTTGAGTATATTGGGCAATTTTTTC
The DNA here is from genome assembly GCA_014904975.1 of Marasmius fiardii PR-910. NCBI lineage: Eukaryota > Fungi > Basidiomycota > Agaricomycetes > Agaricales > Marasmiaceae > Marasmius > Marasmius fiardii. The sequence goes on from MU127817.1 coordinate 2,147, forward strand.
TGAGAGTTTTTCTTGCAGCAAGTCAGGGCAGTGCGGTGTATAGGATTTAAATTTTTTATCCTGTTCTATGAGAGGTATTGTATGATTGATCTCCCGGTACAGTGGTAGTCTTTCAGGGACACCACTCATTATATCCTTGCAAGTCTCCAGCCATTGTTCTTTGAGACAGGGTATGTCCGCTTCAGTGTATGGAATTCCACTGATAGTTTCAGATATTTCTACATGTGCCTGAAACAATTCGGCGCTGGATTTGAGCACTTCCACAATCGGAATTTTAGTGCTCCAAGCTTGGGAATGTTCAGTTTGAATTCCCTGTGAGATGTTAAACTTGTTAACCAATGCTTCAACCTCATGTAGGTTTTGGTTGAAGTCCTTGTCCTTGTATTTCCCGGAAGAAACTTGATCAATCATATCAATCATGTCATCAACTGAGATATTGTCATTAGGTCCGAGAAGGACCGGCAAATAGTGGCTTAAATTATTTCTTGATTTTTCATTTTCATTTTCAGCAAGTTCAGAGACAGAGGCGGCACAACTTGACCAGGGTGGTTCAGCCTGGTCTGATCTAGCTATACTTAAGCCATCTAGTCATTTGCCTTTCCCAGTTTGTACAGGGCGCTTTTTTATATCTAATTCCCTTTTTTCAGGAATCTCATACCATGTTGAAACTTGTTTAGAGTTTCTTTGAGCTAATTCCCGTATTTCCTCCCCCTCAGAAAGAGAAGTTATGGGAATTCCTTTAACTCTAATTGAGTCATCTTCAAAATTGAGGGATATCCCATGTTTTCTCATAAACACAGTCCCCACAACTGCATCGTATCGATCCACATTGGCAATGTCAAAGTATGACTTTGAATGAATGGTATGCGATCCCGTTCCTAATTTATACAATGATATACAACCGTGATTAATTTTTGAATGGCTTCCTTTTGTACCCAGTTGTAAAGTAACTGGATTTTCGAGTTGGAAGACTCGAAGTTTAGATGCCCACGCAAAATTGGGGCTTATTGCATCTGCTGTACTCCTACTATCAAAGAGAGCAAAGGCCTTGAGTCCATTTATTTCAATGAAGGCAGATAGGCACTGGTTTTCTGCTGCGGCGCGCTTGGGTCTCTTCCCTGTATAAGGTACTTTGACGCGATTTGGCTCTAGTGTTGGTTCAACACTATTGTCTGTGACTTTCATTGTATGGAGGTATTCACAGAAATTAAGTCTGAGTATTTTATCATAATTCTGATCATCTGAAGGAGGATCATTCTCTGAATCTATAGGTATTCCATCTTCAGAGCTGTGATCTTCAGAACACTCTTGCATGGCTGCAAAACGTTCATGATTACTGGATTCATCATCATGCATGAATCCAACTCGTTCATCTGCATCACTCGAGTATTGTAACCCACCCCACGGGTCAGACTCAGCCTCTGATTGCTTGGGTTCGGAACCTGAGTTTATCGCTGCAAGCATTTCATTATCTGAATCATCACCTTCAGAGGGGGGCACTTCATTTTCATTTTCAGATAGTTCTGCCTCTACCATATGATAAAGATGCACACTGTCTTTCTGTTTTGTTTCCACCATGCGGTACAAATGGCCCGAAGTATTCAGTTCATCTGTTCTTCTGTCAGAAGGGCAGTTCTCCGTAGAACGAAAGTTTTCATTCGAGGTTTTCCCAGCATTTTGCTTGCTGTACTTTTTGTTATACCAGTCAGGACGCTCGTTTTCTTTCTTAGAATATGGCTTGACTTGGTAATGATGACCATCAACTTTCTGAAGTCGTTTAGGGGACAGAGATCGTTCTGTCCTATTTTGTTTACCCTTCTTGGGATTTTTCCTATGTTCTCTAGAGCAAGAATGTGACTGGCAGCGCTTGGCATGTTTATTTTCTTCCTTTAGCTTTTGAAAATATTTGCGCAAAGTAAATCGGTGCTCCATGGCTAGAGCTGCCTGAATAATTTCGTCAACAGTTGACAATTCGGCAGTGACGCCATGAATGTCAGTCATATCACTTGCCATTGCATCTGGTACTTTTAGAAACAATTTCTTTTTGAATGTATAAGGGTCTGGTGGGCTCGGCATACATTTAGCAAAGTGGACCATAGCGCTGAATATACCTTTGATTCTGCCAGAGGTGGTATAATGAACATCTTCTATTTTCTCAGCCACATGGGTGAGAGATGCATTGTGAATGAACCGACGGTACAGTCCACTAATAACTTCCATGAAGGATTTACGACCTTTCAAGGTGTCAAATTGATTGAAATTATCAGGTATGGCTTCGACATAATCATTAAACCACATGCCAGCATTCCCTTTCAATAGGGTTCCAACAACATTCATGTATTGTATGTCAACAGAAGTTAATGTTATAGTGTTCTTTGACGAACTGAATCTCATGGCAGGGCCACATAAACCCACAAGGGCTAACCAACGAACTCATGTCTGGACCCATTCATCAAAAGCAATGTAATCATTACTATCCCTGTAGTAGAATTCAGGTTTAGGGATTGATTGTAGCAATGTCTTCCGCAGATTTGCTGCAGTAGGATCAGATTAAGTTCTCCTGATCAATTGATAATTTATTAAATCTTCAAAGTAGCAGAAGGCAGCTCATAAGATTTCCATGTCACTTAAAGGAGTGGGATCATAGACGAATCGCTCCTTTTCATTGAAGGTATCTCTGGGTGAGGAGGAGAATCAAGTTTGTCCAAAGATAGCATGCTCCTTGGAGTTTCCAAGCATTTGAATTGCCTCGAAGGTGTTATCGAATCTTCTGATTCATTACCTGAGTTGGTCCAATCAGGATCAAAGTCAGAGCTGATGTCTGATCCCCCATTGCCATCAGGGGGACCTGGAGGACCTCCTGGCGGTCCACCACCTCCACTACCCGAAGGTTGTGAATTTTCATGGCCAGAATGGTCGCAATCTTTTCCCTTGTCCTTATGGGGTCTTGATCGTCTTGGATCATTACTGTCAGGATCATCTCCTGGTGATCCAGGTGGTCCAGGGGGCTGAACTCTAACATTGCCTCCCTGAGTTGATGATCTAGTGAATCCATGGGCTTGTCCATGGATATGATCATCTGGACCAAACGGTTCTGCATACTGGTCCCTAACAGACCTCCAGTCATTGGGGGTTAAATCAAAAGTAGATAACCTGATTAATGGAAATTCAGGTGAGTAGAATACATTGTTTTCAATAACAATTCATTGTAGTGGAATATCTGTAGTGCTGTAGCGATCAAGGTCTATTCGACACGCTATCTGCAACACATAATTTCGTCGCAATCGGTTATAGAATTCACTGAAAATTTCATTCAGTGTATTTGATTGCGAGCGTGGTGACAATTCTTGTGGAGTTTCAGTTTCCACGCTTGTACTTTCATGCGTGGTTTGACTCTGATCTATGGTCTCGGTTGCAGGCTGAGACATTAGATCCTGAGTGTTAATACTCTGAAATCGGACTCCCAATTGTGGAGTGCTTTGAGTTTGTGCACTCATATTTGATGGACGAGAGCTTTGTCCATGAGAAATATTCCCTGAAGGTGAATACATGACATCTGTTGTGGAATTACCACTATGACGCAGAAGTGGTCTGGAAATTGGATAATTTGAAGAGGCAGGTGTAGCCGACGGTGTTTGGTACTCCTCTTCAAATGGAGATCTACTGTTGCCCGGTAACCAGTGTTTTCGGGTCAGGTTTCTCCATGACATCTCTGTTTCAGATACAATGTTCCAATCAGAAGAAGTTAGCTGACCAAACAATGAGGGGTCAGTTGAAATTGAAGCAATTGCAGAGGGAGTGATGAGCTCCTCAGTGTTTCCTCGTGGCGAGATATCTTCTAAATACCGTGTGGTATTAGAGGATGTAGTATCTCCATGGCTACCAGTTGATTCTGATTCAACCTTAGATACACGAGGTGAGTTTCTATCTACCGAATAAGTAGATATAGATACGTCAATCTCAGATGGATCAACTAATTGCGTCCCAGGGGTCATTTGCTGTGAGATAGACCCGGGACTATCTGGTACTGCCACCTGCAGCCTAATATCAGCAGGGGTGACAGTTGTCGTCAACAAAGAGGAGTCTGGACGACGTCCTGTTACATTTCCCGAGCCAGTGTATACTGGAATTTGAGAGCCAGCAGTAGCATTCGATGGGGGAACATCAGAAGTTGCTGTACCTTGCTGGGATCTTGTAGTTGCAGTCAATATCATATCGGCTGGTTTGGACAAAGTGGAGGCCTCGCCGACGAGAGAAAAGGATATGTCCTGTGGACTAAAGACTGTAAGTTTAAAAAATTGTAAGGTGGGGTGTGAGGAACAGGCTGGTCTGCAAGACGGAATACGGAAGAGATCACTCGAGAGGTAAAGAAATGGGATGATTAGGTAGAAATTGCATTGAAACTGCTACTGTACTAGATAATTAGTACATGATTATATACTTAGTTATGTTCCCTAAACATTAATAAGAAACTTGTAAGATATTGATAGAAATGCATAGCAGTCGTAAATAAAGGAGTATGTAGAGGAGAGTGCTTAGGGGGATTCCGGATCATGACACCGTCCCCCCCCAAGGTTGAAGCATGAGACCTGAGACTAAAATAATGATAAGGGATCCTCTAGAAGGCTGGAATGTAAGAGTCGGCGTCCAGACGTCCATGTAGATTAATGATGGGGATAGAAGGGATACAGGTGAGAATAATTGAGAAGTAATGTAGACGTGCTTTTTGTTATAAATTGAGTTTGACAGGGGGTCAGGAGTTGTGCCCGACTCTAGTTGTTGTTTGTGGTGGAGGGATGTACGTGGATTTTAGATTAGTATTGCATGCAGGCAGAGGTGAGGGGGGTCTGATGTTGGATTGTGCGATAGGGGCAGGCTTCTCAATTTCCGGCGGGAGGGATGGAATATCCAGTTCTGAAGTCCAGTGCTGTTCAAGCATGGTTTGGTGAGGTTTAGGCGCTTTTGGATGTCTCTGATGGAATCTATCCAGAAGCCCATTAAATGTAGTCGGAATGTCTGATAGTGGTATCCAGGAATCATTATCAGGGTTGTCGTCCTTGCAGTGTACGAGGTATTCATACATTTGGCCTGTCTTCTGCATGTCTCGAATTGTCTCTACAATTATCAATTCCTCTGTTAATTGGATGGGTAGGGGTTCTGCGTGAGGGTGAAAGTCAGAGGGATTGTTGTATGGTTCAAGTAACGAGACGTGGAAAACAGGGTAGAGTCGTGAGAGGTAGGAGGGGAGGGACAGTCGGTATGTGTCTGAATCGTGAATATGTTCAATAACGGAGAAAGGCCCCAGCTTTTTGTGATCTAGCTTCAGGGAGGGCCAATTTGTCTGTCCTGGTTCGAATACTGGTGGTTTTGTGTGTGAATTGTTGTAGTATTTTGCCTGGAGATTCTGTGAATGGGCTAACTGTGCTTTCAGTTTGTCATGGATGTGTTTGAGGTGGGAAGCTAAGTCTTGGGCCACAGGGACCGTCGAACGTTCTGTTATAAGTGGTTTGAATGTAGGGTGGTACCCGAGATTTGTGAAGAAGGGACTTTGACCGGTGGATGAGTTCTCGAGGTTGTTGAATGAAAATTCGGCAAGGGGTAAATAGTCGAACCAGTCATCTTGATGGTATGAACAATAGTGTCATAAGTATGTCTCCAGTGTTTGATTCGTCCTTTCCGTCAGTCCGTCTGTCTGCGGGTGATACACTGTGGATGATTTAATATCTGTTTGAAGTAGTGACATGAGTTCAGACCAAAACTTCAATATGAACAATTTGTCCCAGTCGCAAACAATGGATGAGGGAATGCCATGCAGACGGAAGACTCTGTCAAGGTATAACCATGTGAGTTGGAACGCCGAAATGGATTCTTTGCAGGGGATGAAGTGAGCTGCTCACATCAATCTGTCGCATATCACCCAGATTGAGTCAAAATCGTGAGAAGGTGGTAGTTTGACGATGAAATCCATAGAGATGTGTTGCCAGGGGCGCTCAGGAATTTCTAGCAGTTTGAGTAGTCCATATAGTTTGTGCCAGTCTGATTTGGCTCTTGGGCAGTCATCACAAGCGGCGCAGTATTTTCAAATGTATCTTCTCATGCCTGGCCATGAATAGTCCTGAGCAATGAGGGATTCCGTACATCTGCGGCCTGGATGGCCACCGATAACCAAATCGTGCCGGTTGAATAGGATGGTTGGTCGAAGTGTTGGGGGAACGTACAGTCATCCTTGGTGAAATACAAGGTCGAGGGAAGTCGAAAAGGTAGAGTCTCCTTGTGCTAATGACTCTCTCCAAGTCGTGTCTTTATTCCAGTCCTCCTTGAATTGACTGAGGAGTTCCGAATTATCGATATGGAGGGCGGTTAAAGCATTTGGAGTCGAGATGGCGGAGAGCAAGGGAATTTGAATTTCGCTGTTGCTCGATTGGGAAGTTAGGCGCTCAATGTGGTGGTCAGCGAGTATTCTCTGGTGTTGACCAGTGACATGTTCGTCACCTGGTGTCAAGACGAAGTCTGCCCTGCATGAGGCAGCATCTGCTACGTTGAGTCTTCCTGGTCCCCACTCGAGTTTGAAGTCGTATTCTGAAAGGAACATCGCCCAACGTGCTTGCCGTCTGTTGAGATGACGAGAAGACATGAAGTAGATGAGATTTTTGTGGTCGGCAAGAACAGAGATTGGGAAGGGGGATCCTAAAAGCCAGTGGCAGTGTTCCTTGAATGTCTCGACGATTGCTAAGAGCTCTTTATCATGAACATCATAATTTATTTCCGCAGGTGTGAATTTCCAGGAAAAGAAAGAAACTGGGTGCAGTTGACTGTTGGCATCACTCTGCTGGATGATTCCTGACAATGCGAAGTCGGAACCGTCTGTGGATACATGACATGGCAGGTGGGGGTTGAAATGTAGTAGGACAGGTGCCGTCATGAATCGCCATTTGAGTTCGGTGAAGGCTTTAAGGCATGAGTCATTGAAGTCAAAGGATGAGGATTTTTTCGTAAGGGAGGTGAGGGGAAGAGTAATTTGGGAATAATCATGGATGAAACGGCGGTAAAAGTTCGTGAAACCCAAGAAGGATTGGAGGCCCTTCAGGTTCTTGGGTACAGGCCATTCTGTGATCGTAGTGAGTTTGTCCTGGTTCATGTGTATGCCGTTTCCACTGATAATATAACCTAGATATTCCACCTTGTCTTTATTGAAATGGCATTTCTTAGCATTTGCACAAAGATTTGCTGCGTGAAGTCTGTCAAGTACTAGTCAGACGTGGTGGTTGTGTTCCTCCTGGGTTTTCAAGAATATAAGAATATCATCGAGGTATACTACACAGACCACTCCCAGGATGTCCCGAAGAACATCCTGGATGAAGGCTTGCCAGGCGACGGGGGCATTTGTGAGACCATGTAGTACGATGAGATGTTCGAAGAGTCCTAGGTGCGTCCTAAACGCGGTCTTCCATTTGTCGCCTTCTTTGATACGGAGGTGGCTGTAGGCACTTTTAAGATCAATGACGGAGAAGACTTTGCAGCCTTGGGTTGAATCTAGAAGATCGTCAACTAATGGGAGAGGGAAACAATTTTTCTTTGTAATGGAGTTGAGGCCATGGTAGTCAACACATAGTCGAATCTCGCCTGTTTTCTTCCTGGTGAATAGAACAGGGGCACCAGCTGAAGAGGTGGATCATCAGATATGGCCGCATTTAAGGTTAGTGTGAACATATTTGGCCACCACCTCTTTCTCCTGAGGGGTGAGTTTGTACATAGGGCCAAAAGGTGGTGTAGTCCCATCCTCCAGGTCAATGTCGATGTCAAAATGACAATGGTCCGGAAGTCGTTCGAATTCCTGTGGGTTTAAGACCGTAGGTGCAAAGTCCATATATTTGTCTGGGATGAACTTCAGATGGTCGTCCGCGGATTGTGGGGGAGGAGGAGAAGGATTCAGTTGTGAACTTGGTGTGGTTGAGAACGAGTTCAGATATGTGGGGCTTTTTGGGCTGTGGAATCACAAAAGTCGAACCGAGTGAGGGTTTGTACGAATAATTTTCGCGAACTTTTTGTAACCAATAGCCTTGATGTTCGGAACTAACGGCGGGTCAGTTATTCTGGGTGGGGCCGTCAGAAAATTTGATGGACGTAGGGTTGGGAAACCGTTCAAGGAAGCTACAGATGAGAGGAATGAGGTAGGAACAGGTGTAGGTGGAGGTTTTGGTCCAGTGTACGCGAATCTTGAGAGTTGAGTCAGAAATTTATCTATGAACCACGAATTAAGAGCAGCACCTGAGAGACCAAGGCCATCTCGACACATGTGAGTGTGAGGAATAGGCGGGGTTGGCAGAGGACAAGAGCTCTTTGCATATACCGTTGTAGAGGATGGAACGTTGCAGCATTTGAAAGTCAGTGTTGAGTCTGCCCAGTCGACATTCAGGTTGTAGCGCTGAAGCCAGTCGAGACCTAAAATAATTGGGTAGCCCACCAATACAATGGCAAGCGAGATGAGTTTGGAGTGTGAGGAAATTGAGAGGGGGATAACAACCTCTTGGGTGATCAGTCCAGAGGCAATGGGGTGGTCGTCAACGGCCTTAATTGGTACGGGGACTTCCATCTGCCTGCGAGGAAGGGAGTGTCGTCGTGAGAAGTCGTCTGAAATACAAGAGTTTGTGGTGCCTGAGTCAACCATGGCATATGTCAAAATGATAGAGTCATTGCTGAGTTTAAGGTGAACGGGTATAAATATGTGGTTAGAGTTGAAGTTGACGGAGTGAATGAAAAGGGGAGCCAATGTATGTGTGAGCGTGAAGGTGCCGTCCAAGCGGCGGGTATAGGAGGCACTCGGTGTATCTCAAAGATCCAAACGTGTCCCTGCATTAACCAAGTGAATTGGGACGGAGGACCACTCAGTTAGGCTTTTCCCGAGTTGTTGGCCATATGGTCATTGAAGGCCTTCTTGGCCATGGCGGACATGTTGGGGCATTTTTCAATCATATGGTCCATGTGGCCACAATACGTGCAGAGGCCTTTGTCCTTCCGATACTGGCACTGAGCAGTGGTTAATGGACCACGGGGACCTGTTCGAGTAGCGTTGATTTCCATTGGTTCGCCTGGCGGCAAAGGGGGGGTGGAGGTAGGGGGAGTGTGGGGGGCAGTCCAGTTTTTTGATCTGTGTCCATTTCCATGTACATTCATGTGGTTGTTGGAATGCACATTGCCATTTGTTTGTTTGGCATCGCATTTTTTCTCGACGGCTCGTTCGTGCATCCTGTTGTTGATTCTCTTAACCCAATCGACGTATTTCTTTAGACTGTCCATAGGTGCATCAGTTTTGCCCGACACATTGTCTTTTAAGTCGTCCTTCAGGCCACAGTAGAAATAGCGGATTTTCGTGGCCTCGTTGACCTCGAGGTGGATGACCCATGTGGCAAACATGGTGTAGTATTTGGCAACTGACAATGTTTGTTTAAGGTCGTCAATTTTGTTGAGAGCTGTGTGTGCCAGATTTGGGTCGCCGAAGTGTTCTTTAAAGTCGGAGACAAAATTCTCGAAATTGTCGAATAAATCTGGGTCCCGAATATTGATGGCAGAGAGATATTCTTTGGGGGAGCCATCCCTGAAATACATCGTCATATAAATTGATCTGTCTCGATCGGTTGCCAAGGCCCTACGTGAAAGGAAGAGGGCGTTCCTAATCTCTTCAATGAAGCCAGGCACTGAGACGGCTTTCCCAGTGAAAACACTCGGTTCCCGGAATTTAGCCATCCCAAATTCTTTGCCCAGTACGTCTGTGTTAGGAGGTTTGTTGGGGGATGGTGAGCAGAATGGGAGGGGAGTGTTCGGAGGTTCGTGATTTCCAGGTGATATCTTGGCGAATTGGTCCACAATGAACTGTTTAAGGTCCAAAATTTCTCTATTGGCGGCTTCTTGGCTCAGTTTGACCTGTGCCTTGGCAATGTGTCAGCTGTTGACGATTTCCTCGGACAGCCAATCAAATGTGTAGTTGATCATGCCGACTGTGGCGAGTGTGTTGCCGTTCTCCGCCGTCTGGGCCTGTTGTTGTTCGTCTGGGTTTGGGAAGACGCCAGAATCGAAGTGAGCAGGTCTGGGTTGAGACATCGTTGGAGTGTAAAGGGTGGGGTTTGAGAGAGGAGATTTTTTAGCAGTTTCAAACTGTGAGGATCAGGCCAGTCCGCAAGACGGAATACGGAAGAGATCACTTGAGAGGTAAAGAAATGGGATGATTAGGTAGAAATTGCGTTGAAACTGCTACTGTACTAGATAATTAGTACACAATTATATACTTAGTTATTTTCCCTAAACGTTAATAAGAAACTTGTAAGATATTGATAGAAACACGTAGCAGTCGTAAATAAAGGAGTACATAGAGGAGAGTGCTTAGGGGGATCCCAGATCATGACATGGGGCTCACCAATACACCTTACTTGTGCAGACACAAGTAAACTTGACCAGGGATTATATTAGTCCACAAGGTAAGTACTATGTCCAGAGGGTAGGCAATGGTGAAGGTAAGAGTAAAGATGCCCGTTAGGAGTACAGAACGTACTCCTTAAATACTATGCTATCGTGAGAATATAAATAAGTGTAAATATTCCCGTTACAGCCGTGGTCCACCGGAAGTGTCGCCCAAGTTTCAGTCACTGGGAAATGATAAACGACCTGAAAACGCAAATCCTGTTAAGCCCCCAGGGTGAAATCCCAGCTGGTTTGAAGTATAAGTACGTACATATATAAGTAGAGTATTGACATAAGACGATATTCTCCAAGCGGAGTGAAACCGAAAGAAAGGAAAGGAATACATTCATTCCTCAATCCTCCATCAAAACACTTGTTCACCGGGTGCCAATTTCTGGGTTCACGAGGAGTACCTTTGCATCTCCACCGCTAATTATGAGGTCTGCGTCTATTAGTCTTTTCGACTGTCTCGCAGTGTCTGCATCACGGGTGACAAAGCCTGCGGGACCAGACGTGCTGAAGGCACGAAACACTCTGTGGGCGGTTCAGATTGTGAGCTCTGTGAGATGGGGAAGAAGATTCGACCTAGTGCAAGGAATTTCATGACAACCATCTCGAATGCGGTATTGAGCCATGAGCATGGTATTCGATCTTCCTGGCTATAGACAAGCTATGCACACTTGGCACTTCCCCAGTGCTCAGAAGGACGGTCTAGCTCTAATCGCCTCTACGCCTGTTACCTTTTCGAGTCGGTAAACAGAACGTTCAAAAAACCAGACAATCGAAGCACTCCACGCGAGATCAACTGTCAGGTTTCGTAGCGACGGCGATGTCGAGAATCCCAACAGAAAGATGACACTGTCAGAGGATCCTTCATGGAGACGAGGGGTATTGAAATTCACAATCCATACATGACGCAAGGCAGGCGCATACCGAAAGACCGTAAAGACGGGGTGATCTTCATTCAGTTTCCAGCCAATCCGCTTCAACGAAGAGGGTTAATAAAATGGGGAATGATCCGCTCAAAGGGGTTCAGAGTAGCCCGTGAGTAATGCGACGGTTTTCCACTGAAAAGACCTCAAACATGACATGAAAAGGACGGCCCTCTCTTTGCAAGACTGCTCATTCCACAGAAGGGACAGTGGCTCGTCCTGAGATCGTTATTAGGAAGCGACGTTCGATGAACGAATACATGGCTTCCTCGGGTGATCCCTTCCAATTGATCCCCTTCGCCATCCAAAGATCAGCCAACGAGAGGACGAGATTCCTCCAACGAAGAGAGCTACTGGTTTATACCGAGCCTACGAAGCAGAAGCTGAGGATGTGCAGTTGTCACAAGAGGTTCTTTAGGAACGGGATATTATAAGTTGATAGTGAAAGGAAAGAAGGAAGTGACGCGGCGTTGAGCGCGGGTGGGACCCCTCAGCTTGCTCGAACACTCGTGCAAAGGGGATAGCTGACTCGCCTGGTACGAGGGTTAGCACAGCGGGAAAAGAAGAATTTTGGCATAGGACGACATTACGCCGATTGGAAGAAAACCAAAAGAGTAAAGACGGAGTTCGTACCAGGTTCGTACCCAAATCCTCCATCCTCACCGTCTCTGGGTAGCCCATCATCTTTCACCCATAAATCTAGAATGAGTCCCAATGCTTCATTCGAGATAAGATGGTAGGGCTTGTAAACTCTCAGACCGAGTTTTTGTCTCAAGACATATAAACTATCTCTGAATTGAGGAGCGGAAATTTTGATTCCGGCGAGAAAATTGCAGTCATGATCAGTGGATGACTGGAAGCTGAGAATGAATCCAGAATGTCGGGGGAAATGATGGGACCACTATCCAGGGTCTCCGAGTCCGATAGTAAAGGGGCACTTTGCGCAACTGAAGGATGTATTGGGGCTTTTGGTGGCTATTTCCTATCATAAGAAGGTGAGGGGCAGTATACTATAGGTTTCCACGGACGCACCAATCTCTGAAAGTCGTATATGCTTAGTACGCTTGTCGCTGGATACAAGCCTACTGCATTCCAATATGTATTTTTCAGCGTTTGATTTGACCATTTGATATCTAGCATCTCATTCGGATATTGAGACGGGAGCTGCAAGTCAAGAGCGGGTATATGTGACCTCAGGGAGAAATGACGGCGAAGCGAGGGAATGTGACGGAGAGGTTGACCGAAATGACCCGGATAAGCGAGGAGCGTAAAGGCGTAAACGAGCGCGTAAATCCTCAGTGTACTCAACAAACTGTTAAGACTTGAAAGTGCCCTCCCACAAGTACTACTCGACTATATGAAGTACTGAGGCCTGAGAACAGTTTTCACCTGGAAAAAGACCATCCATCCATCCATCTATACCATACAACAGCCAGAAGTTTACACGAGCTTCTTCTACAATCCAGGATAATGAGGGCAATACAGCGCGAAAAGAACACATTCAAGGTCGTCAAAAGATCGTTGCCAAAGTCTCTCCCTCTCCATAAGCTTCCCCCAGTCCTCCCATCCCTTTACCAGCGTTAACTCCAGGTCCGTTCTTCCCAAACGTAAATCCAACCCAAACACCTCTCGCAAACGGCTCTTCCTTTTCTTTGACCTTATCCACATTCTTCTGCTTCTCTTTAACCTCGGCATACTTGGCCATGTCTTCAGGAGATGTAAAGTCATCGTAATATCCTGTATCAATCTCCGAGTCGAGCGCTGGAACGAAAGGTGCCCGTGTCGAGCGCAAGTCGTCCCATTTTACAGATGGTTTTGAGTTCTTGAAGAATGGATGATTTGTAACCTGAGCCATACTCGAATAACGTGTGTTGGCGTGAGCGATGAGCCTGCGATAGGAATAATGTTAACTGGGATGAGGAGTCGGTCTATCATGGCATACTACATACTGAATAACACAGTCCCAGGCAACGTCCGTCAGGTTGAAGATAAGGTCCTCCGGTTTATCGTATTCAGGTCTTCGGAGAACAGTTGTCCAGTTTTTGAGGTTAGTCCAGGTTTCTTCGGGAGTGCCACCGCTAAAGGGAGGGAAGCCGGCCAAGAACTCAAACAGGATGCACCCGAGGGACCAGTAATCAACTGAGTAAGTATAAGGCTTTCCGCGGAGAACTTCCGGAGCCTATGAAATCAGGAAGAGTAAGTTCGTTTGATGGGTACCTCGGAAAGCAGTTTGCGCACCATGTAATCGGGTGAACCCACGATCGAGTCTGCGTATCGAGGGTCTTCGTTGCGAATCGATCGGTAGATAGAGCGTCTTTCCAGTGTTGAACGATGTATAACTTGATTATCCTTTACTTTCTCCAACTGTATGACGAGAGTGAATAGATTGTCGCCTGGCGCAATAAATCCGACCGACTAACCTTGACCTTCATTGACTCGATACGTTTGGGGTTTAATGCACCAGTGGCGAGACCAAAATCAGTCAGTTTTACGTGTCCAGTTCCGTCCACGAGGAAGTTCTGGTTATACAAGTCAGTGGAATAGAAACACGTCAACCGATTAACTCACCTCCGGCTTGAGGTCACGATGGATGTAGCCAAGCTTGTGAAGCTCATTCACTGCCGCGAACATTTCACTGATGTAGAACCGCGCATGCTCCTCTTTCAACACTCCTGAGTTATTCAATAGTGTACGAAAGTCGCCACCCGGAACGTATTCCATAGCCAGATAAACATGTTCGGCATCTTGAAAAGCGTAAAGAAGCCTGACAAGCCAAGGTGTTTTCGTAGCAGTAAGGATATCTCTTTCGATAAGGACGTGTCGGATCTGGGTACAAACAATCAAATTTTTCGTCAGAGATTTCCTAAGGTGGTTGATTTACCTCATCCATCTTATGCAACGTCCGTTTTTTCATCCTCTTCAGTGCGCATACTTCTCCAGTCTCCTGCTTCCTTGCCAAAAACACTTCACCGTATCCACCTTGCCCGACTTGTGCGATTATATGGAATTGATCGACCCGCAATTTGGTACGCCTTTTTCGCAACAAAACACGTTCTCGACCACAGTAAGATTTGAATTCTTTGGCATACTCTGACACGGTAAGACCTCTTTCTTTCGTATCCTTGTCAAAAAGCGCTCGACGTTCCTTCCTCGAAGCGGTATATCCGAGCATTTGGAAGTAATAATCCAGGAAATCTGTCAAAGTTTTAGACGTAGATCGAGGTGAAGGGTTTCGTAGCTTACACAGTTGTGCCACCGTAGCTTTACGCTTGACCTCGCCACTCTCCAGGATCTCCCTATCTTTCAGAGGTAATCCACTCTGCCTGATGGTTGAAACCGACCCTTTTGCAGTATCCATTCTGATATCGTTTCCGAGGGTGTATCCTTTGGCGGTGCTCATATGTATATCCCTGACGTCTGAGGGTAGTCCTTTCGCTGTATTCATGTGAATATCGTCAAACAAATCTCGTTGTGAAGGAAGCCCAGATATTTGCTTTGTGGGTGACCGGGGTGGTTTGGCTGCCATGATGAAGGTTGTGCAGCGAGGTGGTTTAAGAGATGAGAGTAACTGGAAAGCTGAGCAGATTGGATGGCCACTCTACTACCAGAGTCCAGGGACCACTAGGGCAGGTTCAGTGGTAAGTCTTCCTGATTTGGAGAGCGCGACGCGAGAAGGCACGTGAATTGCCACGTGAAGACACTGCACACAGACCCATGTTTTTTTTGTTTTTTTTTTACAGGGTCGTTGTCTTTATCTTTTCCCGCCACCTAGGACTACAATCACCCAAGTTTCTACCAATATTTTCGCTATATCTACGTCTCTCTGACAAGCCAGCTGTATGTGAAGCTTTCGCCTCAATCGATCCTGCCAACCGTGGTCTTCTCTGACACCTGGGTTCAGCCGCTATTTTTGTTGTAGATATCAATAAATCCGGGTCTATTCAAGCTTCTATCAAGCTCTCCAATAGGCTTCAAACAACGTTTGAATATACCAATTACTTGTCGAACAATATTTTAGGTATGAATTCGATGGCAGAACATGCCTCTAGTCACCATCATTCCTTTTCGTTGTCAACTGTAGCAATGGAAAGAGCAGATAAACCGTCCACTTGCATGTTTCCTCAATCCTTACCATCTTTGGGCCATTCTTTACCTTTGCACGATTCATTCTTGTTTCTCTACTCTGGCCCTTACGACTACCAGCAAATTTAAACCGTGTTGTAAAGCAAGTGCCACGTCTATCATCAAGGCTTTGCTTCCGTATAGGCTCTTCCATCGGAACCACGAAAGCTACTCTCTATGATTAATGCCAGTAATCCCGTCAATCTCCGCTGACTGGGTTCTTCAATGTGTTCAGGTCCTTAACGGCGAGTCTTCCGAGAGACAAAAAACACCGATCCACCACTTCCAGGGCCAATGCTCAACCTACAATTCCCCACTTGTGTCTCCAGCATCCACGGTCGTCTTGGTTGTCCCCCATCGCATGACTTGGCTGAGCATGTCGCCTCGTGCCGAACGTCAGTCCATTTCTGTATTTCTCCGAATCTTGGAATCCAAAGTCGCTTTTGGACAAAAAGTCTCGTGACGGCAAGTTTTGTTATGCCTAAATATGTGCATTGTATCTCTGCTAAGTCCTTTTCGTCCATCAAAGCTAAGTATACACCATCCCGAGATGAATAGCCGCCGCCGCCGCAACAAATCATCATGATGGGAGGAGGCACGGTAGGGAACATTCACGACATCTCTCCCGTCTTCCAGAATGGTTAAACTCCATCGCTCTACCGACCTTCCTTGCTGTCGTTCCTTTTCCAACCATCAGCCCGTCGAGTTCGCTCTTCTTTGCTTACCACTCTTACTTTGACGTTCTACCCCGTCCTTCAAGGCTAATACTAAAAACTTCCGGAAGATACAATAGTGCGTTGCGACACTCGTGTACATAATACTGGTGTACCTTTCATACTGGCTATTATATTCAACCATATGGCTACCTCCGAAATAACCGTGGTCAATACTATAAACTCCTTCTCATTGGTTCGGAATGTGCTTCTGTGGATTCGATAGATTCGTGGGACCGTATATGCCGGCAGCTATCGTTCGTTCAAAAGCCTCTTTTTCTCTAGGTTGTCGGCGTTGCAAGAGACTTCTTACATAGCGTCATGACAAAACCTTCGACTTCAAAGGCGTCGCCCCTTGCACGTTTATGTGGGCTGACATGGGGTGGTTAGGTGATCTCCGAATCGGATAAAATCAACCACCGGCAAACTCTCTCCGTCCCGCTCCGCTGTAATTTTGGGTTCAGCAGTGATCTTCAAGCTAATACACGGGCGCTCGTAGTCAACGGAACGCCCTCACATTCTGACAGCGACATCAGACGAGATCAAGTCAAAACCGAGGTTCCAGCGGGCCGCCCATCGTGATGCCTGTTTCGATCAAGGTCGTGGATAGTCGAGTCTCTTTTGGAGAAACTATGTTCTCCTGATACTCTACAGAGAACTGATACTACTAATCCCATTCCTCCGACAAAAATGCTGTTGGTATTCAGATAACTCGAATTTCGGAGATTCAATGTAAACGTATGGTCGGTGGAGAGGCTGGAAATTTTACTCCAAATATTCACTCCAACGGTCAAGCAGATGACTCCTTCGATAACCGAGAAACTACCTCCGTATATCATGTTCTCAAGCCACGCCGCACATACCCAAATAGATCGCTTATTTGCTCAACGTTCAACTTTTCAGCGGATTGTTACCTGTGGGGTGAATCATCTGAATTGTGGGGGGAAGCGGGAACTTGGTAGCAACCAGGATTGTTGCCAATCAGAAGCATTCAAGTGAAGCAGGTACCGCCTCAGGTCATTGATTTAATTCTGAACGGTTGCAGTTGATAACCGGACATCTTGGGGCCCCAGCCCGTAATGTCCGGGATGAATACTCACCGGAAGGAGTTCCTGTGGGCGTTCAAGCTTTCACGACCATGTACCGTGCTGAGGCACTGCTTGAACGCGATCATCCATTGGAGCTTAGGCGCTGAATTTTTCCTTCTGCAGGCCAATTAACATTGCGATAATCGTCCGATGTCCTAGGTACGCCTCCACACTGGCAGTCCGAAGGAACCGTCAATACATGTTTCCTCATGAATCCTGCATTGACTTTCTTTTTTTCATCTACCCGAATACTCTATGACTCTTGTGGTGTTAGATCACCTCACGATTCATGTCTCCTTTAAACAGTTATCCTCTCCAAACCAGGGAGATAAATCTAATACATAGTCGGAAGCTACTGAGCTCAGGAGTCAAGTTAATTATTCAAACATTCCGAACGTTTCTTTAGCGAAGGACTCTCCGCTCCAACTTGACGCAAGATTTGCGTAGCTATGAGATTATTTCGACAAGTTACATGCCTTTTCAAGCAAAAGACCTACGCTTCTCTGAAATTCGTCTCCAGCTGCATCAGATCGAACTCATGAGTCATGCAACACAACCAGAACAATAGGGTTCCAGAACCCGGAAGTAGGGTCGAAAGGATCCACTTCCACATTTGTCTTCGACGAATTGGGGAGCCAACATGCAATATTTTCAGGTGAATTTATGGAAATTTGAATACAAGACCATGGAAACTCTTCCATCATTCATGCCTTGGACCTTGGACCATCGGTCCATACAGTGCCAGAAACGGGGCAGTCAGGCAATCCGCTGAACCCCCATGATGGACAATCCTTTGACGCCAGTGGCTCACGCTCACGTTACTTCTACGGAATACTGAGCGACATTGGTCAACGTGGTGGTAGAACCAGGAAAAGAAGTTGAGAGAAGTGAGGCTTGCTGAGTGCATCAAACTGGTGAATTCAAAATGACTATTACGATGGAAGGTTAAATGTATGTAGACCGAGGAGCTTGTCAAGTCGCCGAGCAGATTAGTATGCAACAAAGAGCAGGCCCAAGCAGCCATGAAAAGGTAGAAGCCATCTCATTTACACATACTTTTTGAGCGTCTTGAACGCGGCATATGGGTCTTCCTTTCTCGGTAATCCATAATGAGGTTCCGGTTTACCTGTACCAAAGTGAAGATCAGTAAACCACAAAGTCAACAAAGCTTTTGATGTTAGGGAGAACCACCCACCCAAAACAGCAGCATAGATCCCAGTGACTGTGTCATCCCAGACCTGTCTGAACATATGATATCCCCCACCCAACGCTGCATTTAGCCCCCACTTCTTTGCGAACTCTCGTACGTTAAATCCGAGCCTCTCACTATCCGGGACGATCGGAATATCCAAGTATTCCGAAGTAGGAACCCCGCGCTCGGCCCTCGCCTGGACGTTCAAGCTGTAGGAAGATTTGGGGGGGTTGGGTAAAAGAAGAATGGTGTATCGATGATAAGGTGTACCGCGTTGAGGGTGTGGGGGAATGTACGTAGTGTGCGTATTGAGGTCGGGGATAGGTCCGCGGCGTGTAGCGGACAAAGGAATATTAGGTCTACGGAGGGGAAACAAGGGAAAGTCAATGTGATGCTTCGGGTAGTAATTACCGAAAGGGAGTATGGTATGGAATTATGGGTAAAGGGCATTGTGATAGAGACGTACTTCAGCCAGTGTAGATACGTCGTGAATGTTCGATTATCTTCATCCGGGACGTCTATCGATAGAAGAACAAGGGCGTCAACACGCACATCATAATAAGAATTTAGTGTTCCCGGGGATGTCTACTTACCGGGGTCAACCATGAGCATCGTGTAAAGCCTCGTGTCCGGGTGGTAAACATGAGGGAAGAGAGTCGGCGGTTTGATTGTCTGAGCATACGTACAAAAATCACAAAGCGTCAGCAACATACGATAGAAGCTGGATAATTTAGAAAAACAAAAAACGAGGATGATCAAAACGTAAGAAGAAGAGCCTCACCTGTTGAGGCGTCAAGAACCGTCCAGGTTCTACTAAGAAGACTCGTCTTGATGAGATAAACGCTCGGTTAAGAGGGGGCTTTACAGTGACGTCCAAGTCGACGGAGGGATGCATGACAGGAAGAACGTCAGGAATCACGTTCATCTGGTGGATCCTTTCCATCTGACCACAGATATGAGCCCTAAAAAAACCTGACTGGCTTAGGAAAACATACCAGAAGATCAAGTTTCCCATCTTCCCTCCATCTCTGTTCCACGAGATAACGGTGAGACAGGATCCTCATGTCCGCTAAGATAGAAGGGGCAATTGCATGTTAATTTTTGGAAGACATAACATAGACGAAAAAGGAATGTCTATTAAAGCGGAAAACGACACGCACCCATAGCATTCGCGACAGTCCACCGTACGGACGGCAAATTGATTTCAGACTGAACCTCCAATATATTCAACTTCTCCCTCATCTTTTCCAGCTGTGCATCCAAAGTGTCCCTCTCTTCCCCTTCCTGAGTCGCTTTCAACTCCTGTTCCTTCCCTTTCAGTTCGTCCCTCAGAGCCTTCGCTTCCTTCTTCAGCATACGACTGTCTCTGTAGATAACCTTCAGAGCTTCATCGTAAGCAGGAACAATGCCTTCGCGTAAAGGTCTATTCCATTTCCGCGGATTTCGCAGGGATATCTGAGGCCGTTTTCGTTGCACGAAATGCCGACGTTTACGACCGGTACTCTTCGCTGTTGTAGACGTAGATGCTTTCTGGACCTCTTTCTCCTTATCCACCTTGGATTTGGACTTGGGTAACATGTCGGCCCTCCTTTCTTTAGGCTTCAAGATAGTAGGCGTAAGCAATATCTCCCTTGTCTTTACAGCAGAAGCCGTCGGAAGCGGTGTTTGTGTCGAATTCGACGTTGAAGTCGTACTATCCATGGCCACGGTCGCATTCGTCCTTCTAAGATTCCCAACGGAAGGAATCAGGTTCCGTGAGGAGGGAAATCGCACCCGACGCAGTGCAAGCATCGTAATGCGTTCCACAGGGTTGAAGTGAGAATGTGGAGGATGTAGCTCCTGTGCAAAATTTCTGAACCGCAAAAAGTTGCCGGAACGACTCGACGCGTCTGATTTGTCAGCAGTGGTTTGCACCGCCACATTGGCAGCCAACCACTGCAACTACTGCAGGGCTGTGGCAGCGTCAACACAATTCGGTAGCTTGGGACACGTTAGGTTTAGTCCCGTCGTAAAGAGCTAAGAATCTCGAGGAATCAAGGTTGAACCGCACTAAGGCATAAGTACAGCGCGATGATTGAAGGTTCCCGAGGAGTTCGTTCGATTACATCTCCAAAACTAAATGAAGTCGGAATTCAAATATTCATGTTCAGTATCAACGACTCGTATTACCATGAAACAAGAACTAGACAACATAAGGTAGTACACGAAACCGGTGGTAGGTAACGAACTAAGTAAAGACAAACCCATCTGGTACATCTTATCTACTCTATGGTATGGAGGATATGGTGGTATGGTGGTATGGTGGTAATGTAAGTATATGGTGGTAATAACCGACAACACAATCCCAAAGCAACAAAGCGAGCAGAAAGATAATAAAACATCCATGTCGACTCTAAAATCGAGGACATCGGATCTTCATCGTGAATAAAGGGTCCACATGACAGTATGGGATGGAGGGGAAACGAGGGGATTATGCGGGGTAAAACGGCGTTGGCGAAAGAGAGGAAGATGTAAGGGAGGGAAACAACAAGGAACGAACGAGGCAAACAGAACCAACAGAAAAAAAGAGCGGGAATAGAGGAACGAGGTTCAGGGGAAGCGGCGAAGGTGGGACAATGAACCAAAAGGAAACCGGGGGTAACGCAATACTAAAGGTATAAACAGCAAAAAGCAAGTACGAGTAATACTAAGCAAATATAGGCAATGAAGACCCCGGGCGACGGGGTAAACGGGAGGAGAGAAGAGGAGGCATTAGGGAATCGGTGATATGTTGATTGTGATGATGGTGGTGATACAGTTGATAGAACAAACGGGCCAATATGTATACAGCAAATAACGATAAGAATGCACTGCCACAAAGCAGAAGCAAGGCGATTCGATAGCGGTCGAGATGAGATGGCGACGAGAGGCAAGAAGATAGGAATTGATGTGGCGCCCGAACAACATCAAAAGGTCGAAAGCGATAGGTTCCTTGTGGGGTGTACTATCTCTGGATCCCGTGGGAATCGGTATTGGAATTCTGTAGGGAAGGAAAGAAGGCGTCAGCCAATTGAACGAAACTTGGTAGTAAATTAGACTGACCTCCGTCTCTAATGACTGGGTTTTCTCTACGTCTCCGCTCCTCCTCCAATTCTTGTTCCATACGAAGTTCATACGGAGCTTTGCCCCCCGGTACGGGCACTCGGTATCCATCAAGAACCGGGTCTTGTTTAGGTTCCCATCGTCCCCCGCCAGTGGCTTTGCATAGCACGGAGGAGCGTCTGAGTGGGTATGAGTCAAGCTCACCGAACGAGCGTTGCTCCTCAGGTAGAGTCATTGAGGAGCCTCGGAGAGCAGCCCGCCGACGTAGATCAGAGTTGCTACAGCGGGAAGCCACTCGCTTCAACGAACACGTCTCGGTAGTGGGTTTACGCTCAAGAGGCACTACTAGACCAAGGCCGTTGGGCGGCGTTCTCGGACTAGAAGACGACGGAGAACTAGCATGACTACCGGAAGGTGAGAGGGGGCGTTTCGTCATAAGGTTGATCGGTAAGGAAGGCCGAATCAACTCAGGTGTGCGGGGTGTTGAAGGACAACCGTGCAGCTGGTCCCAGCAGTCGTCACATACTCGAGCATTGACGACTGGAGACTGGGGCGATGCAAAAGTGGTAATGGGGAGGTTGCGAGGGGGGTGCAGGAAGGAGAGCCTGGAGGTATCCAGAAGGGGAGTCGTACGCGAAGCGCACGCCTTGCAGAACACGCCACCACATTTCCGACAGTGATGTCTGCGTTCAAAGATGGTGAAGGCGACCCTACAATAAAAACTATCACACGTCGAAGCCAAGTTATCAGCCTATGAAGAGCAGAAGTCGTGGTAAGCGGATTGAGACGCGTCATAGGGGTCAATATACGCACCTTCCAGAGGTGTCGAGGCATCAGCACAGCAAGATGCTCATTGGGTCTAATAGAAAGATTCTGAATGTCGGTTTGAACAGAGAGCATGCTGGATGTCGATGATGATGACGATGAGGAGGAGGCTCGTAATGAGCTATCGTCGCTCAAGGTAGAGTAAGTGGAATCTGGTGATTCTAATGTGGAGGGGAAAGAAGTGAACATCAACAACGCGTGATAAATGTTGAATACGGGGTCGTGACGTACTGGAAAGACCTTCAGGACAATCTAATGTCTTCTGGTCATTGAGCGCAACGTCAACGACATTGAGCACGGCAACGTTGGTACGATTGCAGGCAGCGAGGGCGGCTGTTAAGGCAGACATAGATTGATGGGAGGGCGAGGGGCTTAGCAACTCCTCCAGAAATTGATAGGGAATTTATGTACATGTACAGATTTAGGTTCGCGTGGTGGGAAACTCCAATTTAGATCGAGATCATCTTAGGCGCTCAATACAGATATTATGTTATTTATTTATTTATTATTTATTTACTTAGCAGCATGTGCTACGTGAAAAATAATAATTTATTTTGCGTGGTTTCTTCGGCAGAATTTGGAATTTCGGGGTAAAGACTTAGACGAGATTCCGTGAGCCCGGCTACAAAGGTACAGCCTTCATGCTGAAGAAAAATGAACCGTAACGAGAAAACATGCGGTAGAGAAAATCATACATTCTGAAGCAAATCTCAAGCAGTTGGTTGAAGAAAGCTCCAAAGTCATCTGAACTGTATCTGGCAGTGAGCCTGGTGGACCTTCGAGACCTGTGGACCTCCTGCAATCTCCATGGACATCAAACATGACCGGGACCACGTGTAGATCCCACGTCTCATGCCACAACCACAAGCTGGTCCCGGGCCCCCGTATTGCAGCTCAGCCCTGAAAACTCCTGCACCTCAAGGCCTGAGGTACTATATGATAGACTAGTTACTATAGTTATTGGACATCATATTGAATGTGCTTTCGTTTCGGAAAAAGAGGGTTGACAGGATGATTGTTTGCCATCTTCCGCTACTCATGGATCCCTTCTGGGGGAGAACATAATTCGTCTTCTCTCTCGTTCTGCCAGTCTGTATATCTTGAAGACTTTGTCGTAACTGTTACGCCACTGAACAGAGCGTCAATCACCTCGTGTTTGAACATCTGGGAACTTTCATCCGGCGATGGCACTTCGCACTGTGAGCGCATCAAGAAAGTCAATTCATCAAACCTTGAGGCTTACATACTCCCAAAAAGCTTCTCTCTGCCTTTTCTCTGTCCAACGCCTTCAATAGATGGGAGCTTGCACAATCGGAGACAACAACCAATAGTACCGCTCGATCAGTCCCAGTAACATCAAATACTCCTCCTCCTCCAAGAACGGCTTAGGTAGATTCTTCACAGCCGCGGATACTCGAGCCTCTCGTTGGGTATCTGAACTGGTCCCCCCGCCTCCATCTTGTCCTGGCCCTGCATCTTTCGCAACTCCTGAATCCGTGTTCTTAGCTTCCCCTTCATATTCATTCGACATACTCATTCGGTTGCTGATACCACCGTCGTCTTCCCTTTTCATTCCCGTCCGTCGTCCTCTCCAGGATGATGCATCACGTCGACGACTGGCTATCAAACCCAAAAGGGCTTCCAAAACCCCCTCCCTGAGCAACCGGGTTCCGTCCATCTGCATGCCGTCACGGCCCGATCCAATATCATCACCATCAAGCCCACCCTTCACTCGTCCACAAGCTCTTCCGCCATCTGCCGTAAATGAGGAAATCCTGCTAGAATCGGACTCTCCACTGTGATTATCCTTTCTTCCTCCTCCAAATTCAATATTCTCCTTCGAAGTGGAACCAGCACTCCCGTGCCCGGAAGGCCCGAAAGACCCATCAACGCCGCTCACACTGTCTCTCACACGAC
Organism: Marasmius fiardii PR-910; assembly: GCA_014904975.1. Classification (NCBI taxonomy): domain Eukaryota; kingdom Fungi; phylum Basidiomycota; class Agaricomycetes; order Agaricales; family Marasmiaceae; genus Marasmius; species Marasmius fiardii. The sequence goes on from MU127817.1 coordinate 26,472, forward strand.
TTCCACCCTCACCTCCGAGCTCGAAAGGTCCCAAAGCTGCAGCTTCGCCTGGAAGAAGAAAATGCAAAACACTGCAAAAATACCACACCATGTCCTTCCTCGCCAGTCGCTGCATCGATTCAAATTTACTCCCAGTGTCATTCTCTTCGCCCTTCTCTCCGCCAGCGTGCGGACACGCACGGCGATGTACTGAACACCTACATCCCCAAAAGTCTTTACACATCTTACCGGTCGCCGCAACGCCTAAACCAGCGATATGAGCGCCAGTTTCTCCAGTTCCTGTAACACCTCGGTTTCCTTCATGTATTGCTGAGATGCTCATATCAAGGTCACCGCGGTTTATATTCGTATCAGCAGCCACCGTCGAAGTCGTGTGAATACCAATATACTGAGATTGAGTTGAAATGTTTGCTGACGTCTTCATCGCAAGGGTGGACGGTGACGGATCCCCAGATTGAATACTGTTCCAAGGGTCGGTCAGTTTTGAATATACATCCGGGTTGGCGTTAGTGTGGGTATTAGTATCAAGACATCTCATTTCGCTTGTATCTCCAGGTTCGAGGTCACGAAAACCTGTTCGAGATTGACATCCTAAAGCCAAGTCGTAGACGTCGAGTAGTTCGCGTATGACTATAAGCGACACCGACTCCTTGAAACCTATTCCTATGGAATTCCCGCGTTTCAAAGTCGGAGAGTCGGGTAGAATTTCCGAATCTAAACTAGAGGTGGTAGCAGCGCTGCCAAGCCCAAGCATTCCATCAACGATGAAGAATAAATCGTGAAGAACCCTCAATACTTGAGTTCGTAAATTTGAATAGACGGAGGCAGAGGAGCAGGAGAGATGGATACTTCTAGCTGGAGCGCCGGCAGGATTCGACGTGGCGGGATTACGGCGTTCAGAAGCAGCCTTGGAAGAGGACGAAGACGATTGTTTCGACGACTTTGAACCTGAACTCGAGGGGCCAGTAAAGCCTCGGGGAATTTGCTCTCGCACGCCACCAGAACTAGGATTTTTAGCTCCAAACAACGAGTGAACAAAACCCTCACTGAGAGGGACGAAAGAATGGAGGAGGGGTCGAACAACCGATGTCGTAAGCGAATCAAGAAGCACGTCTATTGGATGAGGATGGATTTGATTGTGATTGGAGGCCACTTCCGGCTTAATATCCGAGATCCTATTGGCTTGGACTTTTACATCCAGGTTGGCCCTCTCGCCTTCGAATGGGCGGGAAGCGCCGTTGTCATCAGAGCTTCCCGACGGTAAACCGGCCCCTTGAACCGCTGTCGTGTTCTCTCTCCGACGTCTCGCAGGGTTGTGGCTGAGTGTGGCGGACGAGCAGCACAACAGCGGGATACTCGTGGTAAGCAGGTAGTTTAACAAGACGCTGAGTTTTTGGAGACGTAGGGTATGTGCATTCGCACTAGCAAGAATTGGGAGAGCGGACGGTTGGGTGGCGCTAATGGAAGTTGCATGCTGATGACCACGCTCTTGGGATTGCACCGTTAGATCAACTTCGTAAAGAATCTGCCTGATTGAGGTGGAAACAGCCTGCAAAGCGCGGATCGCTGTTGACAGAAGAAGCGACTTTTCGTCTGTAGTGGGGTTTTGAGGAAGAGCAGAAGTCAGTTGCTCCAAGGAGGAAAATGAGGTGAAAATGGACCCTTCGTTGGTGCTTCCTGAGTGAGAAGAGAAGAGCTGAGCTGTTTTGTTGAAAATTCGATCATCAGAGGAACGCGTTCCAGGAACGTTCACTTCACGTCAAGATCCAGGATAGAACTTGACTTGCCATTGAAATGCTCCTCTAGAAGTTTTTGCAGATCCAGTCGCGTGCCAGAGTTAGGAATTGACGCGACACGAGAATTAGACTCTTTAGAGTTGACGTTGAACGTTTGGACCTTCTTTTTCTTCGCCGCCTTCTTCTTGCCTCCTCCAGTTGCAACGGCGGAGTTCTTCCCAGTATCTATAGATGCAGCCAACGACTCGCTCACCCGGTCACCAATACCAACGGAAGATTGATTATGAGATTCTAAAGTTACCGTAGACTGATCTTGCCCATCAATAATTGTCGTGTGCGCGGCTTGAACATTAACCGAGGAATGAGTTTCCACCAAGCGCGCCAACGAGATAGCTCCTGTTTGCCACGAAAAACAAGGAAATCAGATGAAAATTAATGACGTTCCATATGGTTTGTTAAAATTTTTCAAGTGCGGCTCTATCGGGTGTCCCCGAGTCCGCAAGGAGCTACACAAACGGGGAGAGACTCGGTACGGAGTTGGTTTTTTTTTTTTCACAGCTGTTGGGCTGTCTCCCCCTCGAGACTGTAGGGCAAGTAGAACTCCGATGACTGTAAAAACATAGGCAGAGACTGCCAGTACTCGCCAAAGTCAGCCTATTTGGCCCATGCAGTCCGTCACGGAGCAACTTTGAAGCACTTGCGAGAAGACTCAGAAGAGTACCCACTGATTCGTTCGGCCTCATAATCTGCCTTCAAGACGCCGATTTCCTTCTCCAAACGCAACGCGTGTTCTTTCCACCGTAGGGCTTGCTCATGGTCAACTTTTTCTTCCGCTTCAGTGTGGTCGTCGTACGACGAGCAAACTTGTTCCCTTGATAACGAGCAACCTGGGTGCCCGGGCCCTGTTGCTCCAGCGACAAATTCCGGTGGAAACTTCGTTTGAAGGTCCAGTACATACGCTGTGTTCCCGGATATGTATCGGACCGATGTAAGTTAAGTTCCATTTTTGGTATGTTATGTCCATGCGACGTGGAACGGTAATGAATTTGCGATTTCAAATATTTTGGACGGTGTAGCAAAGAAAGGTGATCGATGCGTCAGTTCCTGAAAAGAAGCAAGACAAAAAGTGAAATTGAGGAGTGAACCGGATCAAGGCTGAGCTCAGGACATGAGCGTATCATCCATTGCCAATGAGATTGTGCCAAGAGGCCCACATCTATCCACATCAGCCAACAATACTCCTTGGGAGCCACCTTGCATAAAAGCAAATGATATCATTGGGTGGAACGCACAGGTACACGACTGTTCAGCAGGTTTGTATTTCAACGCCGCTAGAGCCTAGAGAGTTGAAAGCGGTAAGCAAGCACGAAAATGCACTGCGATGAATGGAATTCAAGCGTGATGGCAGTCTTTTTCCGAAGAACACATGGAAACCGATTGAAGCAAGTAGCCGGTCAAGCAGGGAAGATTCCACGTACAACGATAATCCGCAGTCTATCCGCATCGGTTATCATTGTCCCAGTGTCTGATCGCCTGTGAAAACAAGCTGCTGAAATCGAGAATATGCGATGAGCTTGGAGATGATGAGAGTTGCTGTCGACTCGCCCTCACAAGAGTACGATTGCTTCCTGGGTCCGGGCCGCGGACCGATAGAGCGCCACGTCCTTAGGGCAGAACTATTAAGGCCTCGAAAGATATCACTATGCATTGAAGCATACTTCAATCAGTTTCCAACTTTCCCCATTCCACATCTGCTTCCCTGGAGGTATAACGCCCGACGGGGAAAAATTTAAAGAGAAATCTGTGGATTCAACGGACATCTACCTATATCCAGTTAGATCTTTCTGAGTGAGCTCTCGAACTTCTCCGGCACACTGACTCCCTTTGTTGCGGAATTTCCCGTCGGGGTTTGCCGATGATACATGCTCTATCAGGGGCATATGTACTATTCAAATTTGCGCGTTTTTTTTCACTGAGATGATCGTTTTCTCCCTTCGTTACGGATTTTGATTTCTGGAGAAGCGTTTGCAAATCATACCGTACTCCACGGGCCGTTGATCATGAGTGTCATGCATGTGCTTCGCCCTTCAAACATTCATCCATCTCAAAGGTTAAAAAGGTAAAAGTGAGAAGTAAGTGTATCCTCGCGGCACTCGGAGAACCTGAAGTGGGTGCGATAGTTGACATGTCAGTACTTACTGACATAGATGGGGACACTCGAAAGTCAAAAGTGTGAAACTCTGAAGATTTGAAATGCCACTTCGTGAATAGTGAACATAGTCTAATCCGGGCTGATAATTATAAACCGTTAGGCCGTCAACAGCAAGTGAGTTGAAGGAGAATATCATACGGTCTTCACCAGATCTAGAACCTCTTGGCATGCAGCGCAAATTATGTAGATCATCTCATTCGCATACCTATGGGTCTCGTTCTTACAATTAAGTATCCGCACAGAATCTGCAACCGCCCGCAGGTAGTCCCCAAAAAGCAACATCCGTTAATATACCTTCAAGGGACCCGAGGGAGTTGGTGTATAAAGGGGCATCACCACTCGTATTATACATACTTAGTTATTTGACTTATCGAATCAAGATAACATGCGGAAGGAACTTCTCTAGGTCTTCTGCAGGTTGGCCAAGGTTGACCACCAGTAAAATCAGGCTGATACCCCTATGGTCCTAGAATCTGATCGACGAAAGACGCTCGGCGGAGGGAATATATCTCTACTTGTGTAGTAACGACTCTACTTTCTCGTGCACACCGCCGCTCGCCATCTTAACTTCCGATTCGTATCCGGAGCCCAGGGGTACAGATTTGGTCCATAGACAACATAGGCTTTCGGCTGGATTAATGATCTATCCGAAATAAAGTTGTAAAGGTGAGATAGGGAGGTCAAGGTCGTAGCCCAGAGTTCAAAGTTTCGACGTCCTGACCCCCTCATCTAATGGTTAGCGGCCATCGATCTGTATCCGGTTCATGTTATGTTGTAGACCATTTCGAGCTTGACAAAACCTGTCCGGCGGCTGCGGAGAATGCTCGTTTGCATGGATCTTCTGATGAAGGGCCCTGACACCCATTCATATTCTCAATTCTTTTAACCGACTTGAAATAGATGAATTCAACGCTAAATACAGCGAACGCCGTCGGTGAGTCGTTTGTGTTTCGCGTGAGCCGACCTAAGGATGAATCATTACGAGAGTCTTCATATCTTGCGGACTTTGGAGCGTACTGCCGTATTTTCAAGGAATGGTAGGCCGCTACCTCCGGGAGAGCAGAGAGACGATCTTCAACATAGGTCAATGTCGATGGAACGTTTGCCCCCGGGCCAACGTCGGGGAGGCAACGTCGGCGCTCAAATTACCGCCGGCAGTCTAAGGCTGTGACATGTGACTTGCCAACTTATTGTTTTGCTCGACTCCACCCACGAAGGCTCAGTTACAGAGTCAAGTTACACTCCTCGCAATGTCCACCTCACCCCCTGCACCGGAGGATTTCAACCACAACCTCGCAATCAAACTCTCTCGAGCGCTCAACATAGTCAATCCGAATGATTTATTAGCACAACGAGTCACTGACATAGTGAAAACAAACTCGGTAGATGATTTCAAGAAAGGTATATCTCTTTTACGCATTATGACCGTTTCTAAACTTTCTTAATCACTCCAACAAAGCCGCTGCGTCGTTCGGAAAATTCAAGGACTCTTTTCTTGAAGAAATCCATTCAGAAATTGTGGCACATTTGAAGCAGGAGGAAACCGGTGTTGCCCCTCAACCTGTGGCCGGTATCACAGTACATGATAGTGATGTGCTACAACCGGAACCAGTCAGACAAGGTGGGCTCGTACGTAAAGACACGGTGCGTTCTTTTTCTGAACTACAAATTCAGGTTCGATTGGAGGTTGTTCTGATCAACATTGATTTTCAGCAACACACATTTAAACAACCTGCGAAGCCCATTGAACCGCCGACACCCCGAACTTCAGTTCTAGGATTGGATAGACTAGCGAAGGAGAAGCGTGCTGCCCAAGCAAGTAGTGGAGAGTTTGATGGTTCAAGGAAGCGACAAAGACTTGACGAGAGAGGTGAACCGGTTTTCAAAGGTGCGGGTATTTGAGAATATTTTTTTTTGATATTAGCTCAAGTCTCCGTTAGTGCCTTCCCTCCCCGTCAGACACAATAACTCTAGACAAAGAGGTGAAGAGACACCATCAAATCCTGGTGGACTATCCGAAATCGCTCGTAAACGTCTGGACGAACGTCGGAAAGAAAGGCAAAGAGGTGAGGCCGACCATCTTACGATCTTGTAATCTTCGTATTCACAAAACACGATTCCAGAGGGTATCAAAGCCAGTCAAGAACAACGGGAAGACGCACCTAGAGGACTAGGCGACTTTCAACGGCGCTCGAATCGTGACCGTGGGCGGGGCTGGGAGGGTGGGCGTGATTCTCGCGATGCTCGTCGAGATGGTGACCGTGGAAGGGGCGGATGGGACCCTTCAACGCCACGATCCGTCAGAGGGTCAGGCGCCGATGCACCTAGTGTCCGTGTACCAAACGTTGGATGGGATTCGACGCCACGGAGTTTGAGGGGTGAGGATGAGGGATGGGACGGTGCGCGCAACAGAGGCTGGGACGCACCGACGCCGAGAGTGGCGAGGGGAGGAAGTCCGGATGAAGATGGTGCTTTTGCGATCGATTCAAGGGAATGGGAGGAGGAACAGGTGCGACTGGACAGGGAATGGTATACAAGTGGGGAAGATGGCGGCTTGGCTGGTGACGAGGAGTACAACCCGCTTGCTCAGTATGAGGATTTAACTATCTTGAGGGATGCAGAGATAGCGAAGAAACAGACTGTAAGCCTGTTATTTATCTTCTACTCATTTCTGAAAGCCCAATATCAACAGAAAAAAATATCAGCGCGGCAAGCTCAATATGTAGGTCACTTAAAAGCTCCGGGTGGATACATCGTTCCTCATTTTTTTTGCTTGCAGAATGCCGATAACGATCTCTGGGAAGCGAATCGTATGCTCACGTCCGGTGTGGCGACTCGGAAAGCTGTGGACCTTGACTTCGAAGACGAATCGGAATCGACCGTACACGTCATGGTTCACGATCTCAAACCACCATTCCTCGATGGCCGAACTGTTTTTACCAAGCAACTCGATCCAATAAACCCGATTCGAGATCCCACAAGTGACATGGCTATCTTCTCCAAGAAAGGTAGCGCACTTGTCAAAGAGAAGCGTGAGCAGGCAGAGAGGGCCAAAGCCGCTGCGAAGCTTGCAAGTCTTGGTGGAACAACGCTCGGTAACATCATGGGTGTCAAGGATGAGGAGGCGGAAGCCGAGGGTAAGTTTTATTGTCTTGGTTTTTCGATCGATAATTCGGAGTTGCACATTCACGTAGTTTTCGTTTTCCCTTTCTTACAGCCGAAGCGGAGAAAAAAGAGAGGGAAGCCAAGGAGAAAGGAGAGAAAGAGGATTATAAGGGTGATTCCCAGTTTGCAAGCCATTTGAAAGCCTCGACTGGTGTCAGTGCCTTTGCAAGAACTCGGACGCTCAAAGAGCAGAGGGAATATCTGCCTGCATTCGCATGTAGAGAGGAGCTCATGCGTACGCTACGTGACAACCAAGGTAATTTGTATTTGAGACACTCACGCGATTGATCTTCTGATATCTTGTGGTTAGTGGTCATTGTTGTTGGCGAGACAGGTTCAGGGAAGACTACTCAGCTTGTTCAGTACCTTTACGAAGACGGTTATTGCGAACGTGGAATGATATGTTGTACCCAACCACGTCGTGTCGCCGCTATGTCTGTCGCAAAACGTGTCAGTGAAGAAATGGATGTGAGCTCACGCAATCGTTCCACGTAGAAAATTGATCTCATCTGTTCGTCAAGTGTAAATTAGGTGGCACTGTGGGCTACGTTATTCGATTCGAGGATATCACGAGTCCGGAAACCAAAATCAAATGTATGTCCGACCAAATTTCTTCAGGCGAAGGCTCACTAGATTCCTAGATATGTCCGAGGGTATACTTCTTCGAGAGTTTTTGAATGATGGGGATCTGGATCGCTATAGCGTTATCATCCTCGATGAAGCTCACGAACGATCTCTAAGTGCTGACATTCTCATGGGTCTATTTCGAAAAAGTAAGTGTTGTTCGTGGTTTCTATTTGCTTTGGAGTTGACTTGTCCCCTAGTTCTTTCTCGGCGAAGAGATTTGAAACTCATCGTGACTTCCGCAACGATGAATGCTCAGAAGGTGGATAAACTCAATTGTTCTATGGTTTAGTTTACTGACATTCCTCTTCCTCCACCAGTTCTCGAAGTTCTACGGTAACGCTCCGTGCTTCACCATTCCTGGAAGAACATTCCCTGTCGAAATATTTCACTCCAAATCACCATGCGAAGACTACGTCGATAGTGCAGTGAAACAAGTCCTCCAAATCCACCTCTCCCTACCTCCGGGTGATATATTAGTGTTCATGACTGGGCAGGAAGATATTGAGATCACGGCCCAGGTTGTTCAAGGTGATTCCTCTCGCCTGTCACTCGGGGCTTTGCTCACTGTCCTATTCAGAACGTTTGAGTCAGCTTGACGACCCAGCACCCCTCGCCGTCCTACCAATCTACTCGCAGATGCCAGCTGACCTTCAGGCCAAGATCTTTGACCCCACGAGTGATGGGAGACGAAAGGTTATCGTTGCAACTAATATCGCCGAAACTTCTCTAACAGGTGCGTATCTATAACTTTGGTGTGTTCTGCTATGTTGACGTTCGAACGCTCTGGAGTGGACGGGATTCTGTATGTCGTGGATGCAGGTTACTGCAAGCTGAAAGTGTACAATCCAAAAGTTGGTATGGACGCACTTCAAATAACACCGATCAGCCAGGCCAATGCCGGTCAACGCGCTGGACGTGCTGGAAGGACTGGAAGCGGGTGCGTGGTCAAGGGACTTCATAGGTTTTTTATTCTGACCCGTTATCTCCCCAGATTTTGCTACCGGTTATACACAGAAATGGCTTACCGCAACGAAATGTTCGAGAGTACAATTCCCGAAATTCAACGTACGAACTTGGCGAACACCGTGCTTTTACTCAAGTCCCTCGGGGTCAAGAATCTTTTGGAATTCGATTTTATGGACCCACCGCCTCAGGTAGTTTTCCTCCGAATGTTGTCATCAAAGGTTTAAGCTAACGTACTTCCCAGGCCACCATGCTCAATTCAATGTATCAACTTTGGGTATTAGGTGCTCTCGACAACGTTGGCGACCTCACCGCCGTTGGACGCAAAATGAACGAGTTTCCAATGGAACCATCAATGGGAAAGATGCTCATCGCGTCCGTGGAATACAAATGTTCAGCGGAGATGCTGACCATTGTATCTATGTTGTCTGTTCCGAGTGTATTCTACCGACCAAGGGAACGAATGGAGGAAGCTGACGCAGCCAGGGAGAAGTTCAATGTTCCTGAGAGTGATCATTTGACGCTCCTGAACGTGTATAACCAATGGAAAAGTCACAGGTGCGCTGCTGCAATCGATGGTATGTAGGACGACCTCAGCTAAAACTATTTTAGCTACCGCGACGACTGGGCGATACGGCATTTCTTACATCCAAAGCTGCTCCGGAAAGCTCGGGACATTCGCATGCAATTGGAGGATATCATGCAGACTCTGAAGATGGAGATTATATCCGCTGGAACGGACTTTGATGTCATCAGGTTGGTTTTATTGTCGAGAATCACCCTTGTAGTGTTGCGGTTTCTCATCTCTCAAATCTACAACAGGAAAGCGATCACGGCCGGATATTTCCATCAAGCTGCACGAGTGAAAGGTATTGGCGAGTTTATAAACATTCGAACTGGTCTAGCTACCCACTTGCATCCCACGAGTGCATTGTATGGCCTTGGATGTAAGTCCTTTCTCAAACTTCCATCATTCACTAGAGTAACTTGATTTACCAGACACCCCGACCTATGTTGTGTATCACGAGCTCGTTTTGACCTCAAAAGAGTACATGACGCAGGTCACAGCTATCGATGCATATTGGCTTGGTACGGATGTTCACGATCTTCCTGATGGTATACTTACGATAATATCTTGCAGCCGAACTCGGTTCCGTGTTTTATTCTGTAAAAGAGAAGAATTTCGATGACCGGGGGAACAGACGCAAAGCAGACCGCGAGTTCTCGAAGCGAGCAGAACTGGAAACTGAAATGGCGAAGCAGCGTGAAGAGTCAGTTATTCCATCTGCATCTGTCCGATCAACCAAAACTAACTAAGCCTAAACTGTTCAGGTCCGCGAAGAAAGCTGCAGAGGAGGAACTCGCGATCAAATCGGCGAGAGGAAGCTCAAAGATTATTGTTCCCGGTACACCTCGTCATACCGGGATAGGAGCAGGGGCACGAGTGACGCAGACTCCAAGGAGACGTGCGGGAATTTAGAATGGTATAATGTAGATCATGGACAATGTAGATCATCCTGAGTATTGTACACAAAAAGGCCCCATCGCAGAGACCTCTGCCTCTCGTTATGGGGCATTGTCATCCATGGGAATGTTGTGCCCAAGTCATGCCGGCGCCGCTGTGTCAAAGAATTCCACACAAGCAAGATGGAAAGAGACAATGGAAAGAGACAGAGGACCTAAACTCCGCCAATGTCCCGCTGATGAATAAGCTCGTCGCTTCCATTCTTAGTCTGCAACCCATCTTGAAGTTCGTCACCTCCTGGGAATGAGACCAACGTAGACTGCCGAGGCCGCGAGGAAGAAGGTACAGCGATGCTAAGAGACATCCTGCAGACGGAAAGCTCACAATCATCTGTTCCAGGTTGGACGACTCGATAGCGCAAGTTGAGCATAACAAGGAAGGTGTTGACGTAGATAGAGGGTAGGATTAGGGCCAGCGATGTGAAATATGTCTTCCCAGGCAGTACGAGCAAGAGCACGAGAGTGGCCACCGCGACGCTCGCTGTTGGCTTAATTAATTTAGGCTGTATGCGCTTTCGTTCAATTGGTCTTACCTGTTAAGGTGTTCGTTTCAACCGTGAGACGAACTATTCTTCCGATTGCTTCGCGAGTACTCGAAACGGCGCTTCGAGTTCTTGTTAACTATCATCGCTCAAGGATCAGAAACAGAGAAATGGATGGAAAAGGTAGAACTTACCAAGTATGTCATGTAAACCGCTATCGACACATCGCATACCGCTGAGGTTGCATACCATATCTGGAAGCTACTCGGTTAATCACAGGACAGCAGAGGTTATCTGTGGTACACCCACGGTTGAAGCGATCCGAAGTCCAGGAGAGTCAGAGTTCAGAGTAGTTACGGTGGGAACTGTGGATCCAAAGGCCGCCGAGACGTACGCTGAACACGCACTCGTGATCGAGAGCTGCAGAGAAGGAGGTCAGAGACTGCTAGCAAAGGCTAGCATCTAAAAGACCATACCGCAAGCAACAGGCAAGGACCGATACGATTGTTAGATAAGACTGAAATTCTCCAGGCGTAAAACATTTGGACTACAGCCCCCACTATGTAGTAGATGACAAGTGAGATGGCGAGAAACCCAAAACGATGCATGGAAACCCACCTGTTCCCCCTAAAACAGGAACGTATAGCCAACCCAAGTCCGCTGAAGTCAAATTTACGGTGTATGGGTAGGCAAAATGCGAGAAGAAGTTCTGGCCGGCTAGGATGATTTGGACCAGCATTACGGCGTAGACGACATACACCAGTGTTCTGATAAAGGTCCTGTCTCGGGAACCAATATAGAAGAAATCTGTGGTACGATGAGCGAGAGATCGAGGGCGTCAACGAAACGCAACGTACATGTTTGAACTGAAAGTACCCCAAACAGCGCGAAAAGTAGCTGGTTTCCAACAACCTACATCGATCCTCATTAGAACCTCCACGCTCCTGCAAGCTTTCTTTCCTCACTTACCAGTGGGCCGAGTCTATCATTCGATGGTTAATGGAGAACTGAATAGCGAATCGGCCGAAAATTTGAACTCACAAGCTTTCACCAGCTTCTCTGGGAAGAGACATCGGGGACATGTGTTCTGGGAATTGAAGAATTGTGAAACACGTCCTGGTTATAATAGTTGATTTCCTGGCATTCTATGCAGTTTTACTTGCGGGCTGGAGAATCATACGGGGTACGGGTCAATTATGGGGTTACGGTATGATCAGATCCGTGTTCATCCATGCGGCTGGTACCATATTGAAAAAACCTCAAAAGCCCTCATCAATGTCAATAGTAGTCCAATCATTCACAGTTGTACCCACAAGCTCAATAGTCTGCTGCAAGGCCTGTGCATCCATCACAAAACATGGTCTAGACTCTACAAAGAAAGTAGGGACAACAATACTTACTTCGTAGTGCGTACTGCTTACATTACAGAAAAGGCGACCGCGATATGTTTATATCGCCCCCACAAGGTGATTACACACGCAAGTGACTCTCAGAAACTCAGAAGGTCATCAAATTATGAAATGATCAGTAAAGGTTCGCAGCCATTCACTTTATGTCGTAGATCTCCCGACGTACTTAGTATTCATGGAAACCGCAGGTAACAGGGAGGGGCACTAATTCCGGACCCGCGGTCGTCGATGTGAAGGATAGTAAATACGGATCAGCGACTGCAAAACACGAATACACGACCATATCGCCTTGTACATTCAATGTTATTGAAGGCTCGGAGGAGAATACTTGAACACTGGCCAAACGGCACATATTCATCGGGTTTGTGGGCACTGCTTAGCGTGGGGGCGATGATTTGATAATCATTGACATTTGGCCATTAAGGTGCCTAATCAACGACTCGGAGATTCGGTGTTTGAAGGAACGAAAAGCAGTCGTATACGTGAGCATTGAACTTGAGCTTGAGGTCTTTGGGACTGTATACATATCAATTCCAGATAGGTGGAACCCGAGCAAAGAAAGCAAGAAATCGCCGGTTTGGACGCATTCGTGGCGTGCACACGAAGAACTTTGGACGATTCCCCAGAATTCAACTTTTCAGAATGCCAGCTTCCGCACTGACAAGTAGACAATAGAGCTCACGATCCTCGATTTTTGAAAGATGAATCGCTGGTGATAACGAATGGTACCAAAAGCTAGAAGAGGACCAAGGAGCTTGGGCTACCTCGATGTTTAGCTTTGCACACCTCGAGTATATCGTTTCTGATGCGTGCTTGTGACAATTCGTCCGATCGACAGGAAGAGCGATGAAACAAAAAGGGGGGCGGGACTGATGAGCAATGTGAAAAGGAGCAATGATGTTAAAGGCTGTTCCAGGAGGTATCGAGTGTAACCAAATGAAGGGAGCAGAGATGGCAGAGCTTGGCAGGGGAGCCACCCGTAAAGCGGAACGAGCTCTTCTCAACGTTCGCGAGGAATGGCAAAATCATCTCGAAACTGGACCAGTACTTCTTACCACCGCGTATGGTGAGGGTAGTTTTAACTCCAGGGGAACAGGTCGTTGAAGCGGGGAGAGACCTTGGAATCTCCCGAGAGAGAGGCATGGCGCAACGCGGGTGCAATCCTAGAGATCGTGAACATGCCGTCGCTTTCTTCTTGGGCTAGTCTGCAGCATAACGTAGATAAAGAGTTGAAAGGTTCGGGATCGCACCTAAGGTGATAGAGTTGACGTATTGCTTGAGAGCTTATACTGACTCTTCGGATAAAAGAACCTCTGAATCTGTTGCCGAGGGTGGATTGTTCGACTGCGAAAGAGTTCCGAAGATATTCTCTGACACAAAGAGTAGCCTTCGCCTGTAAAGCCGTATCTAATCCAACTTGAAGTGCTTTCTTATTTGTCGGGGTCGCATTCTAGAATTAGCAAACGTTGCGCTAATAAGTTTGCGGACGCACCATTTGTGACCGAAAACAGCCCTTCTCCGTCCCTAACACGTTTTTATGACACCCGGACGTTTGGAAGCCTAGGATGAAGCCAATGCTGAATACGACTTGGAAGAGGAAGTGGTGAATAGAACGGTTACGCGATAATATTGCTCAAGCGCTCACTGTCCATGCAGTGACATGCACGGGGCATGAGTGACCATTTATCATCCGCTCACCTAGGAATCCCATATAGTACGTTAAATCAGTGGACTAGTAGTAACGTATCATGACCACTTACATGTAAGATGTACCGCCAATCCTCTGACCCGCCAAGAATGACCACCAAGATCCACCAAGATCTCTAAAAATTTTGATGTTACCTGGGGCGAAAAATTGAATTTGACAAGTTAAAACCCACCAAATACATTAAGATTGAATAGCTTTTAACTCACCTACAATTGTTCTCTTCACCCGTCAACGACCCGTGAAGATCTAAACACCTCTGACCCGTCCACAACCACCAATAACTCAGAACTCGTTCCCTGACCCGTCAAGTACCCGTCAACACCTCAAGATCGTTCTCTGACCCATCAAGTACCCGCCAACAACTCAATAATGCCCTCTGACCCGCCAAGTATCCACGGGCACCTTATCATCGCCCTTCGAAACTTCTCTGACCCGTCAAGGACCCGCCATGAAAACTTCGGCACTTTGCCGCTGGAACAACTTGATCTTGGGGTGGAATGTTACGAAGATTTCTGATACTAAGCTGGTGATGCCAGTGTCAAGACTCTGAATTGTAGTGAGAATCAACACGTTTGTGAGCAGTTGAAACTCGAGAGGGCAAACGGACGCACATTTCACGTGCTGCACAAATCGGCGCCTAAGGTCAGAAGCTGCCGGTACACAGCCACCTCATTCAACCCTTCGCAAACCACCACCACCGCTTTGGCAGTGATGACCAGACTTATTCTTGCCACTATTGGGTAAGCACAATTTCTTTTGAATTGCTATCTCGAGTACTGGATACTGAATTATACAGAAATATGAACACATGGAAGTCTACAAGCTATGCGGCCCCCTTTCCCTTTTTCCCATTTGTACTCCTTGGCTTCTGTGCTTTTGTCGCTGGGTGATCCTCTGAGCCCATGTGAACAACTTCCTTTGGCTTGAGGCCTCTTTTGCTTTGTCACATTGCTCCTTCAGGCTCTGGTGTGGCTCCTTCGAGCACTGGTGTGACTGCTGGGCTGGGGACAGGGGGGATGGGAGACTGGAGGGTTAGCTGTGGATCAGAAAGGCGAGGCGATTGGTTTGAGAGAGGTTCGGGATTATCGAGAGTAAGAAGGGCGGGTTGGTCCAGCAAGTCAGGATCAGGAAGGAGGAATCCATCGTCGACGTGAGCAGGTTCGTCAGGAAACACAGCCATCGGGTCGTTGAAATCAAAGTTCTTGAAATCTTCCTGTGCAGGTGCAATTCCATCAAGGTATTTCGACATTGTCATGCAAAGCTGGGTTTCCATATCCCATCCTCCACTCTCCTCCCTGAAGATAATATCCCAAATTGGCTTGACAGCAGAGAGATTGAAGTGGCTCTTCAAGTACTTCTTCAGGTGCATCTCGAAATCTGGGTAGGAGATTATTTCCTGAACATGACACAACGCCAGGTTCCACACAACCAGCATCTGCAGGTTGGGTACATCTGAAGGGAGTGGGGCAAGAGTGAAGGGGGCTGGCTCACATGGGATGGGAAACAGTGACTGAGACTGGTTTTCAGTGGAGGGTGACTGGTGATTCTCGAGGGAGGGCTGCTGCAGAGGGTTGCTCTCGGTGTCGTCATTGATGGTCTTTGCTGATTTGGGTGTGTTCCTCCCAGTTTTCTTCCTCTTCTCACTTTTCTTACCTCCAGTTGCTGTCTTAGAAGCTGCGTTGGCAGACTTCTTTTGCTTCTTTGCAGGTGGCTGTTGAGCTTCATCACTGTTCTTCTCAGCCTCCTGCCCCTTCTCTCCCTCATCATTCTCTCCGGTATTCTTCCACTTCTTTCCAGCATCATCTCGTGGCTTGCAAGGCTTGTCACCTTTGTAGGTATTCTTCAACCAATCTTGATGTTCCTCTGGCATATACTTACGAAATCCAATTGACCCATCCAGGAGACCATCACGCAGCTTCACCAATTTGTGAAGAGGTGTGCTGTCATGAAGTGTGTACTATTTTCATCTATCTTCATATGATCTCTTTTCCTTTCACTACGATACACAACATCATCCCTGTTTCATCTCTTGATTCTATCTTTATTCCACTGCTTTCCATTAC
>MU127817.1:48927-71620 GCA_014904975.1 Marasmius fiardii PR-910
TCATAGGATACTGGGCAGTATTGATCATCTTTGTCATTGGGACTAGTTGGTGACTGTCGAGCCTCTGCTCCAGTCTCTGTGTGTTTGCTACTGGCACTTCATCACATGTGCTCTCATTACTGAGGTTCTTGAACTCTTCAAAAATCCAGCCCTCCATATAGACTCCCTCAGGCTTTGTCAACATCTCGTTGACGTTTTTGTTGTGCACCTTTGGATTGGAGCGGCCCGTTACCTTGGCTGGAATACCCGATACATTAGCCAGAAACTCGGTTGGATGCAGCAACTTGTATCCGTACCAAGGCTTTTCATCACAAGATCATGGCACTGAATCTTCAGAACTCCAATCTTCCCTTTGTTGTTATGGCACAGGTCTAATGAGGTGCGTCAGTTCTCTACCAGACTGCAATAAAGAACGTTACACTTACTTGCTGCATCGTATCCCGCAATGCAGTACGACTGCACCTTTAGTCCAATCTCTGCCATGTTCCAGCCTCCTCTGATTGTTGTGGGCATGTAGGTCTTGATCTCCTCTTGCAAGAACCACCAGAAAGGACCGGCTTGAGTATCCATGTGACTGTTCACAATGAGGAAGAAACCATCAATTCCCAGCCGCTTCTTCAGGCCCTTGAACTGCAGGTACCGTTGTTAGGATTCTTTCACTTAACACATGAATGAAAGGACTTACTATTGCCTTCAGATTGGCAAGGGCGTGCACAAGGTCTTGTGCTTGTGCTTTTGCTGTAGGTCGGACAGTTAGAGGGCGAGCATTCTCCTCATGAAGTTGCACAAAATCAGCTATATATTTCGCCTTCTTCTCCTTGCTAAGTCCTCGATACTCAGCCAGATATTTCTCAGTAAGATCCATCAAGGTGTCTTTGCCTTCATTTTCTTTACAGATAAGCAAGTCAATAAAGCACACGTGGACACAGACAAGTACAAAATACGAACTGCATGCTTTCATTACCTTAAACACGTTGAACGCATTCACCTTCGACTTCGTCTGAACTCTTCTCTGCCCATTCTTGTAAAGAAGCTGGGTCCAATATTGAGGGCTGGTACCGAATTCAAACACCAGCTCGGAGGCTTTGGCCTCGATTTCTGCCAACCACGCTGACATTGCTTCCTGTTTTTTCCAACTTTTTGTCCAGCTGTGTGTTGGTCATATTTTCATGCTGCTCTGCAGTCAACGGTGCATGTCGGTCCATAAGTCCCTGCCTTTACCTTTCAACAAAAGCAAGGATATATTGCTGACTTGACCAGAGCAAATTTTGGAGGGTTGGCCATAGAGAAGTGTGTATAGGATGAGTGGAGTTGGCAGGCGATAGCGGGTCGACAAGATGTTTTTTGGGGATGTTGGTGGGTAGTGGTGGGTGGTTCCCTTAAATCAGCAGTGGCTCCATGGGTGGCCCTGTGGTTAAACTTCACCTGACGAGTTGTTGAATGACTGCATGTATCCGTTAGATCTGTGAAATATCCAATATCTCCATTTTGAAAATATTTTTGAGAAATTCCTGGCGGATCACTGCAGGTCCAGAGGTTGGGAGTCTGGGATGGTCAATTTCAGAAATCTTGACAGGTTGCTGAAGGGTACATTCTTTTTTTGTGCGAGGTTCAGACAAAAGTGTGATTGTGACAAAGTGTGTACTATTTTCTTCATTCTCCTATGGTCTCTTTTCCTTTGACTACGATACACAACATCATTCCTGTTTCATCTCTTGATTCTACCTTCATTCCACTGTATTCTGTTGCTTTCCGCTATGTTCTATCAGTTTCCGCATGACCAGGTCACAACATCATAGGTCACATGCCAGGCAGTATATATAGAACGACTTGTCACCTAGTCCCCCATCTTGACCTCTTTGTCATTGGGACTAGGTGCGTATTTGTACTCTGTAGGATACTGGGTTGCATTGATCATCTTTGTCATTGGGACTAGTTGACTGTTGAGCCTCTGCTCCAGTCTCTGTGTGTTTGCTACCGGCACTTCACCACAGGACAAAAGTGCGATAACAGTATGAAGTTAGAAAAGCAAGTTCATATGATCAAAACACGCGTAAGTACATTCACTCTATCTAATCATCCTCTAGCAAACTGTAGATGAATGGAACCAGGGCTTCAGGAAACTCAGAGAATGTCTTCAACATGAGATTCTGAAAGTCGTCCATGCTGATAGCTGCGCTGTACAAGCCCAATATCACCCCTACAGTTCTCTCTGAATATCTACGTGAGTTGAAGTAATGTAATGCATGACAGTTGACGGGGTTGCAAAGCTTGGGCTCTTCTTCTTGAATTAATGTTGGAAGAGCTGAAGGAGGGGCAGGAGAGAAGTGATTGCAACGTTCAATGAGATGAGTTTGTTGTGGTGCTGCCAGTGGGGAGGAAATGGATACAGCTGTAGGAGCAGCTTGGGACTGAGTGGGAGTTGCAGGGAGTGCTGTTGAACGTGGGGAGGCAGGAGTTGGAGTTGAGGCTCTCACTGGTGTGGTGGCCCTTGCAGGCAATGGGGCAGCAGCAATTGAGGCAATCCTTCATTGAGACAGCGGAGTTGTCAGCTGCTTAGTCTGAACAGTACGTTGCAGTGACATTGGAGGCTGAAGGACAGGAGGAGATGTAATTGGAGGATGGACACCATCACTGAGAAATCCAAGTCGAGGGTCTCTGCCTTTTGTCATCATTGAGAAAAAAGCACCTGAGAACCGAGTAAACATCTGTGCCAAGGGAGACTCCATTCTGGTAGCCCTCCAAGAGCTGTTAGCAGATGGACTATTGGAAGGATCAGATGGCAGGTGGGGACACTGACAATTTGAACTCACTAATTGTAAAAGAGTGCAGTGTTTTTAGCAAGCAGCAAAGACCAAAAAAATCCTGAATCTTCCTCCATCAAGGAACATGCCTGTTGAAATCCTTCTGAATTCTGAAGGGAGGTGGTGATGAGATTGATGTCGGTGACATGAGCATTCATGTTGATTAACAGCTGGAGGAGGTCAAGAAATTGTTGGGCCTTCCCAGTTCACACTTGAACGGTAATGGGAAGCCAGTGAGTGCTGTTGCCTCCAATGACCCATGGACTTCAAAGCAATGAGTGAGTGAGTGAATTCACAGAAGCAACTGTTTAACGCACCATTTCGGATAGATACCTGCTGGGAAGAACTTGTTTCCAAACTGGGATGTTGCTTCATAGGGATCGATGTTTGGGCCAGTAGGCCACAAGAAGACGTAGGAGTAGGGGAGGGCCATGGTGGGTGATGGACTTTGTGGCTGAGATTGAGCTACTTAAGAACAACACGTGAAAGTCCTGGAATTTGCCGATGGCCAGCAGATCATCACCTGACTGTTGATCACAGTTTTGTTTACTTGGTCTACTCTTTCTCTCACTTCACCCAGCTCGTGTTGTTCCTTCGTCATGTCTATCGCATCCATTCCATGTTGTTTGGTGTTTGAAGTAGTCTGTTTCTTCCAAGTGAGCCCTCTGTCATTCTCTTTTCTGACTTCCCAAACTATGCTATTCAAACGCACTCTGTGATGCCACATGCACCAGCAATACTCGAGCCCGGGAATTGTCTGATTGCTTGGGTTCATGTCTGCTCTTATCAACATTCCATTCAATTTGTCCAGGTGACTGCTTCAGGGGGGCATTCACAAAGCCAAAATGCGTTGCTGATACTTGAACATGGGAATTGGATGATTGCATGGTTGTGTGTATTGTCTTCTGATGCGGAGCCCTTTGCTTCTTTTGTCTGTTACCTCCTGCCCAACTTACACTGACCTTTATGGAACATTGATTGACAGGATGACACCAGCAAATGTGGTCATTCTGCCAGACTTTGACTTTGGCCCTCTACTTCAACACGTAATGGCCCACAAGTTAGAAGAAAATGTGTCAGATGCTGAAAACGTGTCTGATGTTTCCTCAGAACTCAGCAGTCCTCCTGATTCTCCTGTCCTGACCACCTCTACCATCGATAGCGAACACATCCCGATTCTGGAATTGAACAACTCCATGCCACCATCTCCCCAAAATCGCTCTAGCTCAAGAAAGCGCAGTCAGAAAAAGCATGGGCACCAGAACAGAAAACAGAGGTGCAAAGAGGAAAACAAATGTTCTGGAGATGAGTCCAACTGCGCATCTGCTTTGAAGAAGAAGCATCTCAACAATTCATGCATCGTACCAACACGACTCAATCTCACCAACATTTGCATCTCCCAGAACAGCTTCACCGGTTATCATACGAATTGGGCTCCTCCCACAGAGTATATGCTGGAAGAAATGGTGGGCCCGAACTCAAAGTTCAAATTTCGCCTGATTGTTTGGGATGGCAGGTAAGAAACCACAGGCATTGTTCAACTGAAACAATTGCATGCTGACTCATTGATATTTAGAAGCATGCTGTTCATAAAAGACCAAAATGGTCATATTCCAGTTTTTGGTGTACTGCCTCCTGAAGACCCTTCTTTCCATCAAGCAATGGACACTCTTACGCTGGTTGTAGAAAAGGAGAGACAAAACGTATGGTTTGAGAAGAAGAATCAACGCGGTGGATACGGATACTTGACAGCAGGTGTAATTCATGGCATGGGTACCAAGGCTTGTTGGGTTTGACTTCTAAAGCTTTCACAAGTTCCTGATTTCCCAGTTAGAAACCAAAAGTTAGAAGTCAGAGCTGCCAATCCAACATCAACGTTATTGCCTGACTTCTTGATGATCGAGACCTCTATTGACTTGCAGAACATCAATCTAAAGGGTTTAGGACATGGTCGCCTTCCATCTTCAAATCTTACATGGAAAACAAGAAGGAATTGACCAAGAACAATATGAACCTTCAATGGAATTTCAACAACAGTGTTTTTGCTGCCATCTCCATCAACTTTGGCCCTAGGACTGTCACATCTGAACATACAGACCATGAAAACTGTGCTGATGGATTTTGCGCTATTACTCCACTTGCTCCTTCTGAAGGAGGGGATGATTACCAAGCCAGTGGTCATCTCATTCTTTGGGACCTTGGCGTTGTCATTGAATTCTCTCCTAAGGCCAGCTTGTACATTCTTTCCGCTAAAACATCTCTGAAGGGGTTCAGAAGCGGGGGGAAACACTATCAATAGGTAGGTAGGTGGTGGGATGTAAGTAGCAGCAACCAGAGACACGCCAATCGCAACTCAGGTACTTCAGACTCACAAAGAACAGCTTCAGAAGGTTGACAGGCCCAGTGGCTAAGTCAAACACTACTTTAGAAGTTCAACAGAACAGACAGAACAGACAGACAGACAGTGAGTTTGGTCCCCAATGGACTTCCACTCCAGACAGACAGACAGTTGCTTCGTCCCAGCAGACTTAGCAAATCAGTGCAGACAGTCAGACAGTTCAGTTAAACAGTCAGGTGTAGTCAAATCTACCAAGTCGGTTAAGACTGGTCTTGTTTCTATTCTCGTGTCTCTCTCTATAGAAGTTCCCTGCTTACTACTGCCCTCATGGTACAGCAGCAAGACTGGGTGGGTAACTTGGAGCTTTCCTGATGAAAACCCCAGCCCTTATATACTGTCTACCTAATTATTATACCTGAATCTGTATCTAAATATATATTCATCCATATCGATGGTCATCTAGTCTGAATCAGTACCTAACTAAGATTAACAGAGAGAGTTTTGGCATTATTCTCTGCTGTTTTGCCCGGAAGTTGGATGTAGAAATTAATATCCTCCTTCTCGATCATTCAGCATTTGTTATTCCTGTTTTTGGAGTGGTCCCCTGGGTTCTATACAGTTCCGAAGCAGGTTGATCCTTCGCTCCAGACCCTGTATACTCCCGCTCAGATGGTCCACCCCCATCCTCAATTCTGAACCCCTGACTAAAGTCTGAAGTTCCTCATTTGTCCCTACAGTTGTGAGTCCATTCTCTAATATTATACTACTGTTCTTCCTACTTCAGAAGACAAAACTGAGTGCTCAGAAGTAGATGGTAGGCCTGACAACTGATCAGGTAGGTCGTAGGTATCCACACCCTCGGTTGGGATATACTCCCATAATTCTGAAGTTGATCAGCTTCTGTTAGGGTGACAGGTAAGTTAGCCCGTCCCTGTCAGTGTAAGCGACTCCTCTCCTCTTCTTGATACTAGTTCAGAACCTTCGCTCTGTGTTTAACACTCCTTAAGTAGCCTTTCCTCATACCATGAAGTATTCCAGTACAAGTTCCAGCCACTGTATCGGTGTCCTCCATGTTCTAATCAGCAGCATCTATTGCCCAACTGATCTCTAAGCTCCAGTAGAGTGGTGCTGAAGGTCGGATCCTAACTCCGAAACTCGGGTCCAATGTCTGCTGGCCAGGCACCTGCAGTAGTCATCTCAGGTGACCTCTGGACGTGGCTTCTGCCACTTCCCTCGTGATTCCAAAGTGGTCTTTGCCATCTTCCTAAGTTCAGAAGTTATTGTTATTTGTGTTAAGTCCGTTCAGAACTTCCCACTCTCTTTAGCAGTAGTTTTTCCTTGTCAATACTACCCTTGGTATGGTTCTACACGCTTCCATAGCTATCCTTTGTGTATCACCAATGATAGCATAGGCTCAGAAGGCTTCCTACATGTTTCGGAAGTTGTTAACCCTCAGTCCTGTGGAATCCCATACTACAGTGTTTACACGTGTAACATGTTTTCTGAGGGTGAGTCCTTTTACTAGCAGCTCGGGCCTCACTCTAGTACTCAATATTCCCTTGGTTCTCGTAATAATAGGTTATTATTACTCATAAACTGCCAAAATGTAGAGAAATAGGTAAAATCTCTAAAACAGCTGCAACACCACCTCTCTCTGACACTCAAATGTTGCGATTGGCTGACACAAAAAGTGCTACTCCATCATGCAATACAGTGCTGGGAGCCTCTTCCATTGGGTGGAACATGGATTTCAGCCAGAATCGTCTTATTATGCCTCCCTCTTGCCAGAGGAGAAGGCTCATGAGGTGGCGAAGGATGCAGGTAGATGGAAATATTCCTTGGAATTAATGTTGCATCTCAGCTAGCCGTACAAGATTAGACACTCTGATGTTCCTTTTGTAGACTCGAAAAGCTGCCTTTAATTTAACTCTGAATTCTGAATGCTATCATGAAAACAGATCTCTATGTGTGAATACTTGTACGCTCTACCTTCGAATGATTTCTCGCAGTCTGTGCATTGCTACATCAATTTTTGGGTGTTCATTCTCTTCAGATAGGTTCAAAGTAAGCTTATTAGCAAGGATGTAATGAGAATACATCTATTTGAAGCATGGAACAATAAAAGAGACAAAAGAATTGTGATGGTTGGTCGAAATTACACTGTGATGCTGCATTTGATTGAGCATTACTCTACATCAATCTCTGCTTCTTTCTCCTAAACCACCACTTTCAACATGCAAACACTCCCACATACCTCCCATTCATAACAGCGTTGAAGATTCAGTGTTCTAGTACTCAGATCGAGAATTAGGGGGGGAACAAGACACAGCAGTGGGAATTGAAAGGAAACATCCGGCATGGTCAGTTTCTAATATTTGTGGTCAGTTTCTCATATGTCTGTCTACAGGGCCACTCAGCTGTGATTGTCCCTTCAATTTCGCACTGTAAACTCTTGGAAGAGACTCAAACTTCTTTGTACCAAAACATCCGTGGATTTATGACTTTCTGACTTCCAATTCACTCAACATCAAAATGCGCTATTCTGTGGTCAGTTTCTAAGATATGGTCAGTTTCAAGAGCTACAATGACCTTCTGTCCAGTATTTACTGATGAGATGGTGACTTAGATTCGTTACTCAGCATTATTTTTCCCTTATAAACCCAGCAAGATCGCTCAAGATGCCCTGGCCATGGCACCTCACTTCTCAAAGGTTCTCGATCCTGACACCAACTGGAGTGACCTACCTCTGTCTTCTCCAGAAGGCGACTGGGGCCCATACTGTGAGTGTCAGCTGTGCCAGCATGAGGAAAGAAGTTGCATTGCCATTCAGAGGGCTCTTCACTGAACCCTGTCTCCCATAGTCTTTAAACTGCATTGCATTTTCATAGCCAGTCCATCTACAGACAACCCTTTGTCTTCACCAGCTTCCATGCCTCGCCAATCCTTCATGCGTTCAGAAATGCCACCTCTCATCTTTCCATCTACCACATCCCCTGTTACATTGCCTGCTGCTCCACCCACCCCAGAACATGATACTGTGTTACCCCCGCCTCACCCATCATCTTTCGACCCTGGAAACTTTTCAAGGAGACCACAAACTCTGTAGCACCAAGCCCACCACTGCAGCATTCATTCAATGCAGAGGGTCTATGTTCCCCACCGCTCAAGGCAATTCACACCTTGGAGCAAGTCAAAAAACGTGCTCCAGTCAGCCCAGAGACTCGCAAAGAGCGTGCTCATGCCTATTCACGCTGTTACTATGAGAAACACAAGGAAACCCTTCAGGCAAAGGCTCAACTCAACAAATGAAGGTCGTATTCTCATCTTTTCATTGGATTTTTGTGCCCTTTCTAATTAACAAATCTTGCATACAAAGGCAGCGTAGTGATCTAGGTATGCTAGCTCCCAGAGCATGCCAAGAAGCAATACAGTGTTGCCGCAACCTCAACAATCAGCACAAAGCCACCTACCATAGTAAAAACCGTGAACGGCTGGCAGAGTTGGAGAGTATACGCCGCCTTGAAATTTGTGCACAACGGGTAGATATGGAGCAAAGGAATCATGCCACTTCAGGGTGCGTGAATTTTTTTCTTCTATTCCTTAAGGCGTAATCAGATGCTGATGAGAAATGTGAGATCAGAGCAAACAAGATCAGTATATTTGACCAAATCTTCTATGCCAACTGCGGCTGTTTTTAGCTTGCACTATCCTCAAATATCGAATGGGGCCCTTAAGTAATTTGAAAATACATTGTCTTCTTTCTCTTATGTCCACTGAACCTGAGCATGAGCCCTTTGCTCATCCTTCTGATGGACCTTTCCCATGTGTCCAGGCCGATGTCAACACTACAACAGAGTACGACTCAGACACTACCAAGTGCACTTCAGACCTAGGGTATGATTCAGATGAAATGGCTGTAGGGGATGGAAGGCCTTCTTGATGTTGAGGATGTTGAAGGATGGCAAGTCCTTGAAGTTTCTTTCTCTCAGCTGACTACTCACAAACCAGACGGATTCAGAGAAACTTGAGGTCTCCAGAACCTCCAAGCCAAGAAGAGCAGCAAAGTATGGCTGCAGAGGCTGCACAATGTGAGTTGGAGGAGAGGTGAGGTATGTCTGGTTGTTTAATTTCTGGCAGACCTTATTGTTTGACTAACTAAAACCTACAGAGCGCAATCGACAGTGACGACTGAATCCAAACTGGAAGCCAACTGACCCTTACCTAACTATTGATGACTGCCCCTCAATGTAGCTCCCAGACGCCATAGTTCCTCAGAATTCCTTAGGGGACTGGCAAGGATTCAACAGTTCATTGAGTCTCCAGAGCATTCAGAAGCCACGCCTGAGAGCTAGATAGAGAGAATATGAAATATTGTTCTGAGTCTCCATGTGGTTGTCTTTGTAGTGCGAATATTGTTGTTGTTTGGGAAGAGCAAATAAAATACATGAGCTCAGAGAGCATTGTCCACATCCTTGTAAGAGTCAGAAGTGCAACCGTTCAGGTCCTCAATAGTAAGTCCCTGCACAAACACAATCAAGGCCTCTTTGTTACCGTCATTGGGGTCCATGAGTTTGTCAAGGGTTGGGTCAGCAATAGTTGATGCATGACATCTGGGCTGAAGGTCTCTGAAGGTGCCCCCCTGCCTCATGAGTCCAAGTAGTCCTACCCATGGTGGCAGGGGTGCAGAATCCGTAAGTGCTGGATCTCTTGAAATGTGCTCACCTGGAATGAGATATCCTTGAAAGAGATCAGTGTCAAAACTCCTTAAGTTCTGAATGAGTATGTACCAGTGCCCACAAAGCCTTTAAGATCTCTAGTCTGCACCAGTCTCTGAACAATTCTCTCATGCACGGTGAGCTGATATGATTGTTGCCTAGAGAGTTCTGATGCCAGACCTAGGTTGAGGGGAAGGGTTCGCTGGATTGCATGATGGTAATCCACATAATCGTCAATGAGAAATGTTATGAGCCTTTGCATCTCCACATGCAATTGCTCCAACTCCTCTCTCGCCCGCTGGATACAAAAGTGAAGCCTCATGGCCTCACAATTCTCCTCCCGTGCCCAAATAAGTTCAGCAACATTATTTTGAGTGTCCTTCAAGAGGTCGAAGTCTGTGACTGTAACCATGCATACAATTTTGTCAAATATGAGTGTCAGTTGTGGGGGGAAGCATGAGTGCAGCAAGAGCATTGTAAGCATTTAATGCCGTTTGGATGGCTGGGCCCCGAGAGTTCAGTGCCTTTGAGATCTTATTGCGCTGTTTGTACCCTGAAGGGAATTTGAATGAGTGAAAGAGTAGGCAAGGTAAGAATACAGCAATGTACCAACATTGCTCCTGTTCAGCTTCATCAGCTCAAAAAGCTGTTGAACAACCAGCTTCTCCAATTTCTCCAGTGCTTGTCAGTACTTTTGCTCAATCAGGCATCGGCCCATGTGCCTGTATTCCTCACACACAGGTGTCCAGTGTTCTGGGATTCCAATTTCATCTTCCAAAGTGCAGAGTTCTTCTTTGGTGCCTTTGATGTGCTTGTTAGTGGTCCGATTACAAGCCTTGATTTGCTTGATCTGCTTATCAGTCAGGCTATGCCAGATTTCAGAGAGTTTCAGGTACATGGCATGAGCTTTGTGTGATTTCTTTCTAGATTACAGCCTGTTAGTAGCCTGCAATGTAGACCAAATGGTCATACTTACTTGGCATCCCAGAAGTGATGCAGTGTCTCAACATAATCCAAAGACTGCAATATCTCCTCTGGCTCCTCTATTGAGGTTGCGAAAAAGGTCTGTTCTGCATTCAGGAAGTCTTTGCAGGCTGCTGTTGACAAGCCAAACCTGCGACAGGCCTCCTCAAACATGGGCTCATCATTCTCAAGCCTCCTCAGGGCATCTCGGTAGTTTTGAAATATAAAATTACCTAGAAACTTGTTAGTTGGGCAGAATGCAAATCACAGGCTAATACATACCTGAGAGAGCATGCTTGTCTTCATCATTGAAGTCGAAATGTTCAAGTATTGCCTGACACCGATGAAACAGAGTCACCAGGTGTGTGGTGGATGCAACGTGATTTGAAAGTGAGAATGTTCATTTGCATGTCTCAAAATCTTCTGTTCCCACTCCTGGCATGTACTGGGGATGCCAAGAGGTCTGGCATGGGCGATTGTGTGTGTGTCTGTGAAATGCTAGAACCACCCCAATAAGTCACTTTTCCATAATCTTCTTGCCCAGCTTCTCACTGCGCTTCATGGTCTTATAGAAGGTGCACATGATATTGTAACCTAAACATAAATCCTGGCCATACTTGTTACATAGATCATCCACAACTGCAAGTGGATATTTCATTCTGAAACCAATTACTGAGATCAAAACAGAGAAAGTGAAATAAATTGAACGTACAACTCACTACTCCTAACCATATCACATATTACCAATAGATGACCATGTCAGCAGACCACAAGAAAGACCCTGGCAATGGCAAACATCTGGCACATCTTTTTCTTGGACTCTGGACCTGCATTCCGCCAACGATCCACACATGTGTTGATACATGCTGCCAAATCGTCCTCCTCAAGAACATCAAGCCATGTGACTTCTTTCTTGTCAAGAGGCTGCATGTTGGATGGTGCATCTGTGTTCAAAGAGGTCAATGTTGAAGGTCCAGTGTTCACAGGAGTCAGTTTTGAACCCGCTTTCTGGTTTGAGCAAGAGAACACCATAAGCATGTAAGGCAGTGAATGTTTGTATTGATCACATACCTTTGACTTGGCTCAGGCCTGGTTCTTCACCACCTCATCCTTGAATTGATCTACCTCTTCGTCTTCAATCCAGTGATAGTCGGCAAGTGTTCAATTGTCAGTTCTGGGCTGGCCAGTTTTGTACTCCGTGTCTACAAGCTTAAGCGAGTTGTTACCGTCCATCGCAATGAGCATGGATGGGGAGAGTGGGTTCTCTCCTGTGAGTCGATATGTGCACAGAGGACATGTTGTTGAAGTCTTTGCAGCCTCTGTATCGCGGTGAAGGGCCTTGAGGCACAGTTCCTTGACTTGATGAAGTATTTCTAGATAGGTGTCATATGCTGATCGGAGTTGTTCATCGAGACCAGATCCACGAGGAAACTAGAGGCTGAGTCAGCAGATTGTTATAGAAGCAACAAATGATTCTTACAAAGTGGATATGTTGAACAGACTGTGCCAGCACGTCAATACTATACTGAGGGCAAGTCCTGTGAATTTGTCAAACGCTGTGAAGAAAATGAACGGGAAAGGCCATCCCCAGCTTCTCTGGGCTGCAGGCAATAAGACTGTGCCTTGTGAGAGTTACTGGGATCAAGATCGTACTGGGGGTATGGAAAGCTTCATGTGGTTGGTTTGCTGTCAACAACCATTAATCAGTAAGGAAAGAGTTGGGACTGCTGGGATAATTCCATTCGAAACTAATGCTTTCTATAAGCCAAATAGATTGATTGTCGTCATTTGAGGGAGGTCCATGAGCAAGGAACACAAGATAGGCATCGACTAATGCTGGGTACTGAGGTGCCCATGCTTCTGTCTGCTTCTGAATGCGGTCTTGTTGATCTCGATCATCAGCACAGTAATGTCTATTCACAATCAATAAGTCAATTGTATACTAAAGAGCAGAATAGAATGCACCTCAATGGCATGAAGGAACTCAGTATTTCCTTGTACTCCCATCCTTCATGACTGTGGAGTAAAGCCTCCTCACCAGGAGGAAACATTTCATTCATGCCATCTGGAGGGGAGAAGTTGTCATCGTCAATATCAATGTCCATACTCTCAAGGGGATACCCTGCAGAATTGATGAAGTTGTGCCCTTCAAAGGTCAGCGCTAGCACAACCAGTTGATAAGCATTTGAAAAGAGAAATACAGAATTGCTCACCCAGTAAAACGTCTAAGATGGGGGTAAGGGTGAAGTGTGTGATATATAAGTCCTAGCGCCATATAGTACTACAGCGAGAATCCTAAAACTATAGAAACACCAAACAAATCACTCTTGAGGTCTAGCGTATGTTATGCAAGAGCTGGTTTGACGTTGATTGAAGGTTCCGCCAGTAGCTAACTCAAGAACGAAATATCAAGTGTGGAACTGGGTCTTGGGTGACTTTCAGATCCTATACTATGCTCTGAAGGGGTTCAGAAGCAGAGGGAAACACTCTAAATAGGTAGGTAGGTGGTTGGGTGTAAGTAGCAGCAACCAGAGACGCGCCAATCGCAACTCAGATACTTCAGAAGGTCAACAGGCCCAGCAGCTAAGTCAAACATGACTTCAGAAGTTCAACAGAACAGTTCAGAACAGACAGACAGACAGACAGACAGTGAGCTTGGTCCCCAATGGACTTCCACTCCAGACAGACAGACAGTTGCTTCATCCCAGCAGACTTAGCAGACAGTTCAGTAAACAGTCAGGTGTAGTCAATATCTACCAAGTCAGTTAAGACTGGTCTCATTCTATTCTCGTATCTCTCTCTATAGAAGTTTCCTGCTTACTACTGCCCTCGTGATGCAGCAGCAAGACTGGATGGGTAACTTGGGGCTCTCCTGACAAAAACCCCAGCCCTTATATACTGTCTACCTAATTATTATACCTGAATCTGTATCTAATTATATATTTCATCCGTATCGATGATCATCTAGTCCGAATCAGTACCTAACTAAGATTAACAGAGAGAGTTTTGACATTATTCTCTGCTGTTTTGCCCGGAAGTTGGATGTAGAAATTAATATCCTCCTTCTCGATCATTCAGCATTTGTTATTCCTGTTTCTGGGGTGGTCCCCTTGGTTCTATACAGTTCTGAAGCAGGTTGTTCCTTCGCTCCAGACCCTGTATACTCCCATGCAGATGGTCCACTCTCATCCTTAATTCCGAACCCCCAACTAAAGTCTGAAGTTCCTCATTTGTCCCCACAGTTGTGAGTCCGTTCTCTAATATTATACTACCGTTCTTCTTACTTCAGAAGACAAACTAAGTGTTCAGAAGCAGATGGTAGACCTGATGATTGACTAGGTAGGTCATAGGTACCCACACCCTTGGTTGGGATATACTCCCATACTTCCAAAGTCGATCAGCCTCTGTTAGGGCAGTGGATAAGTTAGCCTGTCCCTGTTGGTCTAAGCGATTCTTCTCCTCTTTTTGATACTAGTTCAGAACCTTCGTTCTGTATTTAACACTTTGTAAGTAGCCTTTCCTCATACCGTGAAATACTGCAGTACAAGTTTCCAGCCACCATATTGGTGTTCTCCGTGTTCTAATCAGCGGCATCTATTGCCCAACTGATTTCTAAGCTCCAGTAGATTGGTGCCAAAGGTTGGATCCTAGCTCCGAAACTCGGGTCCAAGGTCTGCTGGCCAGGCACCTGCAGTAGTCATCTCGGGTGACCTCTGGAAGTGGCTTCTGCCACTTCCCTCGTAATTCTGAAGTGGTCTTTGCCATCTTCCTAAGTTCAGAAGTTATTGTTATTCGTGTTAAGTCCGTTCAGAACTTCCCACTCTCTTTAGCAGTAGTTTTTCCTTGTCGATACTACCCTTGGTATGGTCCTACACGCTTCCATAGCTATCCTTTGTGTATTACTAATGATAGCGTAGGCTCAGAAGGCTTCCTACATGTTTCGGAAGTTGCTAACCCTCAGTCCTATGGACCCCATAATACCATGTTTACTTCTGAACACATGTAACATGTTTCCGAAGGTGAGTCCTTTTACTAGCAGCTCAGGCCTCACTCTAGTACTCAATATTCCCTTGGTTCTTGTAGTAATAATAGGTTATTATTACTCAGAAACTGCCAAAATGTAGAGAAATAGGTAAAATCTCTAAAACAGCCACAAGACCGGATACTGCTGTTCATATGCAGCCCGTTCTTGCTCCAATTTCTCTATCCTCGAGGTCAGCTTTCTAATCTCTTTTCTTGGACCCTTCCTTTTACTCCCCCCAAATTCAATGGTAACCTTCTTCGATCCCTTTCCTCTGGCCATAGGCGTATTTGAAGCAAGTAATTAGAGAGAGCATGAGTTGTAGAGAGAGTGGGGTGGTCCAGCAATAAGAGCGAGTGTCAAAGCCAAGGGGTGAGAGAGGAAGTCTGTGGAAAGTAGGAACCTGTACTGTTTACAAATAGATATTTCAATTGAGACATCAAAGGAGAGTAGAATACTCACCCAGCAGTCAAATGAGAAAGTACTGGTCTGAGTTCACTGGCTGAGCAGTGACAAGGAAGCCACTGCCAAAGCAGTGGTGGTCATTTGTGAAGGGTTGAAGGAGGTGGCTGTGTACCGGTGTTGCGGCTATTTTAGAGATTTTACCTATTTCTCTACATTTTGGCAGTTTCTGAGTAATAATAACCTATTATTACTACAAGAACCAAGGGAATATTGAGTACTAGAGTGAGGCCTGAGCTGCTAGTAAAAGGACTCATCTTCGGAAACATGTTACATGTGTTCAGAAGTAAACATGGTATTATGGGGTCCATAGGACTGAGGGTTAGCAACTTCCGAAACATGTAGGAAGCCTTCTGAGCCTACGCTATCATTAGTAATACACAAAGGATAGCTATGGAAGCGTGTAGGACCATACCAAGGGTAGTATCGACAAGGAGAAACTACTGCTAAAGAGAGTGGGAAGTTCTGAACAGACTTAATGCGAATAACAATGACTTCTGAACTTAGGAAGATGGCAAAGACCACTTCATAATCACGAGGGAAGTGGCTTCTGCCACTTCCAGGGGTCACCTGGGATGACTACTGCAGGTGCCTGGCCAGCAGACCTTGGACCCAAGTTTCGGAGCTAGGATCCAACCTTTGGCACCAATCTACTGGAGCTTAGAAATCAGTTGGGCAATAGATGCCGCTGATTAGAACACAGAGAACACCGATATGGTGGCTGGAAACTTGTACTGCAGTATTTCATGGTATGAGGAAAGGCTACTTAAGAAGTGTTAAATACAGAACGAAGGTTATGAACTAGTATCAAAAGAAAAGAAGGATTGCTTAGACTGACAGGGACAGGCGAACTTATCTGCCACCCTAACGGAAGTATGGGAGTATATCCCAACCGAGGGTGGGGATACCTACAACCTACCTAACCAATTGTCAGGCTTACCATCTACTTCTGAACACTTAATTTGTCTTCTGAAGTAGGAAGGATGGTAGTATAATATTAGAGAATGGACTCACAACTGTGGGGACAAATGAGAAACTCCAGATTTTAGTCAGGGGTTCGGGATTGAGAATGGAAATGGACCATCTGCATGGGAGCATACGGGGTCTGGAGCGAAAGGATAACCTGCTTCAGAACTGTATAGAACCAAGGGGACCACCCCAGAAACAGGAATAACAAATGCTGAATGATCGAGAAGGAGGATATTAATTTCTACATCCAACTTGCAGGCAAAACAGCAGAGAATAATGTCAAAACTCTCTCTGTTAATCCTAGTTAGGTACTGATTCAGACTAGAGAATCATCGATACAGACAAATATATAATTAGATACAGATTCAGGTGTAATACTTAGGTAGACAGTATATAAGGGCTGGGGTTTTCATCAGGAAAGCTCCAAGTTACCCACCCAGTCTTGCTGCTGTACCACGAGGGCAGTAGTAAGCAGGGAGCTTCTATAGAGAGAGACACAAGAATAGAACAAGACTAGTCTTAACTGACTTGGTAGATTTTGACTGCACCTGACTGTTTACTGAACTGTCTGACTGTCTGCACTGCTGAACTGTCTGCTAAGTCTGCTGGGATGAAGCAACTGTCTGTCTGTCTGGAGTGGAAGTCCATTGGGGACCAAGCTCACTGTCTGTCTGTCTGTCTGTCTGTTCTGAACTGTTCTGTTGAACTTCTGAAGTCGTGTTTGACTTAGCCACTGGGCCTGTCGACCTTCTGAAGTTGTTCTTTGTGAGTCTGAAGTACCTGAGTTGCAATTGGCACATCTCTGGTTGCTGCTACTTACACCCAACCACCTACCAATCTATTTAGAGTGTTTCCCTCCACTTCTGAACCCCTTCAGAGTGTAGTATAGGATCTGAAAGTCATCCAAGACCCAGTTCCACACTTGATATTTCGTTCTTGAGTTAGCTACTGGTGGAACCTTCGATCAATGTTGAACCAGCTCTTGCATAACACACGCTAGACCTCAAGAGTGATTTGTTTGGTGTTTTATAGTTTTTAGGATTCTCGCTGTAGTACTATACGGCGCTAGGACTTATATATCACACACTTCATCCTTACCCCCATCTTAGACGTTTTACTGGCGGCTTCCTAGGCACTGAACTACAGCATGTGAAATATGTGCCTGACACTTGTTTGCCCTCTCGATGTTCAACCGTTCACAGGTACTCACTACAATTCGAATTCCTGACTCGGGCACGATTAGTCCAGTAAACCTTTGTAACATTTTGCTCCAAAAATCCTCCTCCCGATCACTCCAAGTCGTTGCAGCAGCACAGTTATGAAGATTTCGTGGCAGGTTTGACAGGTCAGAGAAGGTTCAAAGGGCATCTTCACGGGTACTTGATGGGTCATAGAATAATCTCGAGATACCGGCAGGTACTTGGCAGGTCAGATGTAACTTGAACACATAGGCAGGTACTTGCTGGGTCAGAGACAAGTAGGTCTTCGTGGGTTGTTGACGGGTGAAGGGCACAATCATAGGTGAGTTATTAGCTCTTTAAACTTGACTTATTTGGTGGGTCTTGACATGTCAATTTCAAATTTTTGCCCCAAGTAACATCAAAGTTTTCAAGGGATTTTGGTGGATCTTGGTGGTCATTCTTGGTGGGTCAGACGATTAGCAGTAACTCTTACATGTGAGTGGTCATGATACGTTACTACTAGTCCACTGATTTAATGTACTATATGGGATTTTTAGGTGGTCCACTTGACTCAAAAACTTCCACTCCCTCCCATCAACATTGCAGCATTGCGGCAAATGTCAATTAAGATGAGGAACTTGAACGTGAGGATGATTCTCTCATCTGATTCAACTTTCTAGAGTCACAACACTAGGTCAAGCCATGGTGAGGATGTCCATCGACAGTGACTTCAAAGGATGAAACTTGATGCTGAAGCTTGTCATTGAGAGGACAGCACTGGTAATTGGCCAGTAATGACTGCTTCAAAATTGTTTGGGATTCTCGATATTTGGTAGCTATTCTCTGGGGGAAAAGATAATGCCATGTTTTGGTGGATACACAGGTTACTGTGTTCTTCACGAATCGACCTTAATGTCAACCACTGTAGGCTTACACCCAGCCAGAAGTGAGTCAGAAACCTCAGGTTCTATGGAAGCCTTGTACTTAATACTGAATGGGAAAACAAGTCTTGGTCTACAGGAAGTATTGTCTTACTTGTTTCTTTATGCTTCTCCCCCCTACCATCAGACTAGTCATTAGTGATTCAAGATGCCACTTATGAAATACACAACCAATCCACATCTGCCAGCAAGAACTTTCAAACTAGTCTATATTGTCCATGGTTGTCTTTGTTCTCCCAGTCCTATGACTCCATGCCAAGTCAAAGCAAGGTCCGCATCACATCATACTTCCATGGCCCAGTGCTATTCAAGAGGAACTGATACTTCTCAAGCGAAGAAGCTGGAATACTCGATACCCATGCAGCCACAATGGATCCCAAGGTCTCAACCATTTATCAAGAACCTATGAGCTTATTGACTCGTTGAGCAGGTCTGCATCTAAGCTCTTGATCCACTCCATTGTTGTGGCCCTGGATTAAAACATGCATATATGCTTCATTTTTGCGTTTTATACGAGTAGTTATTGAGCTATAAGAGGGTATAAGAATAGGACTAGAGTCAGCCCGAGCTGCTAGCCAAAGCTCAGAGTCCCTAGCGAAGAATGGTAGATGGCTCATTTCTACCTCGACGAGACGCTATAGTAACTCTGAAAACTGTAGGAGACTATAGCCTAGCTCTGCCTATACCAACCTTCTATCTTCAATTTAGAGGTTTTGTCGACTTCGTGTATACTCTATAGCAACCAAGGGATAAACACCTTTACTATCACCTTTCAAAGACCTTTCGAACAAAGCGTATAGATAGCACTATAGAAATAATCCAGGGGCACTAGCCCGAGATCGAGACTTAGAGAGATGAACGACTTTACTAGGCAGTTAGATGCGCATCTTAGCTGTGGTTAGCACTGGAGGCTTAACTAGCTCCGAGAACTAGAGGGCTATCACCCAAAGAACTATAGCTATCGGCCAAGGGATATCTCTCCCGCTGACTAGCAGAGAACTACAAGAGCCCCATCAAACTAGCAGGAGCTTGACTCAGATGAAGGATAGGCGGAGTCATGGCGGGACAATCTAGTTCCTAGTGGGATCAATGACCCAGTCCACCCTCTGCCTAGCCCTTAGTCTGCCAATCAGAGAACAGAGATTTAACACTATCAGGAATCTGAAGGAACCTAAAAATAACCAAGCTAAGAGAGCACATATGGTCGCTGACTTGATTCCATTGATAACCCCACTATGCCTCTCCAAAGAAAATAATATAGATTAAAGATGGCATTAAACTCGTTCTGAAAAGGCAATCCTACCTTCTTGGGCAAGGTTTCGTAGGCAAACTAGCAGATTTATTCAACTATATCATTTTAGGTAGAAACTAGCCACCAGTGGTATATAAGAGCAGCTGTATTTCGTAGACAAACCAGTTAGTACTACCCAGACAACTAGTCCAGTAGGAACTCTCAGGCTACTAGCCTAGATAAAGATTTGCCCAATCTACAAGCTGTAGAGATAATTGATTAACTTGATAACCCACATCTATTTTGATTGTCCGAATTGAGTTCGACTTAGACGTCTTTTGAGACTTGAACTTGGGTTTCTTGAGATCATCTAGTTTGCTATTGAGGTCTTTGTTGCTTCGCTAGAGAAGTTTGCAGTTCCTTTTAGTTCCTAAGTCCTAGTGTGGCTTATAGTTGTCATCTTAGATCCTAGTGTGGTCTTAGATTTAGAGTTCTAGTGTGGCTATAGTCTTCCGAGTCCTAGTGTGGCTCTTAGTTGCTTTAAGTCCTAGTGTGGTTTTAAGATCTAGCAGATCCTAGTGTGGTCTTAGATGAGAACCTTGAGCATTCTCTAGTTGATTTGTTGCGTCGTTTCTTGCATATTCGTCGCCTAGTTACCCCCATATTGCTTGGATTAGTGTGCATTCGTGCTAGCTTATCCATAGTCCCCCTAGTCAAGTGCCATTTGGTTGCTGAGACTATTTTGCCTTCTAATACTCTCCCTGTGAGCATAACCTTTGACAAGCCTCACCCCTTGCACCTTCTTTTTCTTGGGTTGTTTTGTGTGGGTTTTGTGATGTTGTGTGGTTGCTATATCACATTTCATTTCATATATACTCCGCTCGCTGCCTATTACTATGCTTGCTGAAAGCTGTAATTTTATTTGATTTCATTGCTATTGGTGTTTCGATGGGTGTAGGACTCTCAGGATGGCCTGCCACTTACCAGGACCACACGAAGTTCATCCTGATAGAATTTCACTGTAAAAATCTTAAAGAGTGTTGTATGTAAGTTCGGGAAATATTCAGGGCTCTCATGTGTTTAGTCCCTTGTCTTACGACTTCTATCTACTCAGGACTCTTACAATAATGTTCAGAAGATGACTTCAAATGAAGGGGCAATTTCTAATGTTGGTTTCTTAGGCTCCATGTAATGCGGCACTTCTATAATAGTATACATCATCCCAGCCTTCGGCTTTTCCCAATATCGTATATAAGCTTTGTTCACCTTCCTTCACATTCTCTTCATGTTCTCTCACTTCTGCTTTACCTGCCTTGTCGTAGATAGACCTAGGAGCAGTCTAAATGCCCTGTCTAGTTTATGTTGAGGCTTGAAGCACTGAGAGATCATCCATAGACTCCTACACATTTTTTAAACTACAGTCTTTGCTCCTTTTTGCTCTACGTCTCTTTTCACTCAACATCCCCTCCACTACCAACTTCCTCTATTCTTTCAAGATGCCTTCCTGATGCTCTCGACCCCCACAACCCTCAAAACATATGCAACTCTTCTCGCTACTTGCCGTACAAACCTCAGAAGAACTTCTGTTCCATCACTATTCCCCATCACCCATGGCCACTCACACAATTCCTGTTGGAAATCATACTCAAGAAACCCAGAATTTGAGAATGAATAATGTCAGTGGTATACCAAGACCTGTATTTGGTAGCACTGCTTATCGTAGGGACAAATCCCCTGTATTCTATACCCCTACTAATAATATTGTTGTTCCACACAATTCCTTGAATCCAACTGGGGCTGTATCTAATGACAGATCCCCATCTGATATGATGGTGAGGAACAGAAATTCTTTGCATTTGCTGTCGCCAGGTCATAGTCTATTCAGCCATGGATGTTCTGAATCCGTCACTCAGGAGGAATTGGTTGATGAGATGAATAATGTCACTATTCAACATGGCAAGAAACCTCTATGCATGTTTCGAGTATCTGCCTCAACATCAAACGATGAATTGAGGCCTGAGGACTCAGCATCCCATGTTAGTGAGCAATTGTCGCATATTTGGGGGTGGTCTGACGTGGCAAATCAACGTCTGCCCTCCCTACAGTCTAGCCTTTCCCAGGAGGTGAAGAGCACTGTAAAAAATTATTTTTCCGAGCTGCACTGTCGCCATGTCCTTCAGTGACTACGTCAGTATGACTTAATGCAGCACAGTACAACCCTGATTGAGGAACAAGATATTCAAATTGATGATATCAATAATCAGGTGTACCACACCAGACACCCTGAGTTGAATTTACCCATCAATGATATTCAGGATGCCGAGATTATCAAATTGAGATCTAAATTTCCGGAGCCATTCTCAAGGGATGATCCCAACCCTTTGAGACATCCACGTGAGCAGCAACCAATTAGGTTTAACATGAAATTACCTTCTGGTTCAGGGAACAACCCAGATCATACACCTGGCAGCCCCCCAGGAGGTGGTCCACTGAGTAATGGTGATGGTTCAGGTGGTGAACCACATGATAATCAATTTGACTCACATCAGAGTAACAATAATCATTCCAGAAATCCCGGTGATCCTGATGGTGACAGTTCCCCAAGCAAACCTGACAATGAGGGACCAAGCCCATCGAACTCTGAGAATGAACGAGACCCTCATGGTGATCCACCTGAGAGAGCTTGCTTCACTTCTCTTGAGCCGACTCTCACTCAGAGGAGGGAGTGGACATACGATCCCACTCCCTGATCACAAGAGGAATTGCTTACTGCTGCATTCAAACTTATCGAAGATTTAATTTGAGCTACCTTACACTGTAGTCCTGATGGTAGCAATAGTAATATTCAGAAAACATTGATACAATCTTTGCCTAAACCCAGTACCTACAGTGGTGAGAATGACATCACCATATTTGATAACTGGGTAAAGGATTTTGTCTGATGGCTTAGTATCGCAGGTCTTAACAGCCATGTGTCACGAAGTGTGTACTATTTTCATCTATCTTCATATGATCTCTTTTCCTTTCACCACGATACACAACATCACCCCCATTTCATCTCTTGATTC
>MU127817.1:77762-402839 GCA_014904975.1 Marasmius fiardii PR-910
GTAGTATATATAGGACGACTTGTCACCTAGTCCCCCATCTTGACCTCTTTGTCATTGGGACTAGGTGCGTATTTGTACTTCGTAGGATACTGGGCAGTATTGATCATCTTTGTCATTGGGACTAGTTGTTGACTGTCGAGCCTCTGCTCCGGTCTCTGTGTGTTTGCTATCGGCGCTTCACCACACCATGAAGTACATTGGAGCTACACTAAGGGCACCTATGTACTTACCTCTGTTGACATTCAACGAACAAACACTTTATCAATGTTCCTCACTGCTAACGCAAAGCAGTGGCTACGTGATGTTGTTGAGAAAATCCCTGACGCTTCAGAGATGAATGAACCTCTCCAAGGTCGTTACATGTTCTTGCAAGTCACTGCCAGCCTGTATAGACAATTCATTCATGATGCTTCATTGAATAAGGTTGCTGATATGTATGATTCAGTTACTTATTCATGCTCTCAAGGAGTAGAAGGGCTCTTTGAGAAGTTAAAAAACTTAGCTATGCACTTACCTATGCCCCAGATCCATATAATTTCCGTAAATGCTTGATGCTTCTGATTCCTGAGAGCATCGGAAATGTAATGACTTTGATTCACAAAGTCACAGCTGAGTGCTCTACTCTTACCAAGATTATAGAGACAGCCATTTCCATCAAGCAGAGTGAAGGTGCCCATGAATATTACCAAGATGCATGCCAAAGACTTGAATGAAACCGTCATAAGCAGTCATGTTCACATTCATGACGTTGCCAGCACTCTCGTTCACAAGAGCATGGCAACCATTATTCACACACAAATACAAAGCATAGTGGCTCACCCAAGTGACTTCAAGTTGTAGACAGACGCCACTACTCAGTTAAGCCTTACAATCAACGTAAGGATGATAGACCTCAGTCTCTACCTATCAGAGACAGATATAAAACTCAGAATCCATGTGACCGGAAGGACTTTAAACCTTTTGTGCATCCAGATTTCAATCAAAACAACAAAGTTAATTCACAAGCCAAGGACCAGTCAAAATCAGGACAGGTTTTCTGCATGACTGATGAGGATGGCAATACCCACCTTTTCCAACTAGCTGAAGTCAAAAATGACAGTTCCAAAAATGCAGACTCTCCTGAAAATGATAACCCAAGTGAGGACAAAAAGGTCTGGGCCTGCTACAATGATGGTTCGGATTCTGAGTTGAATTCACCCTCAGGACACTCACCAGATTCATATGGCGGCTCCCAGTACACTTCTGACAGTGAACCTGAGGAGCACACCAGGTTCATGTATGATAGGAGCCCATACAATGCCTCAGACTCTGAAACTGAAGATTACACAAACATGACCCCCCCTGAACACCTTGCAGCCATTCAGGGGACTTCAGACACTGATTCTATTTATGAATCTTGTGATTCTGAGTCTGCAATCAATGTGGACTCAGAGACCTACCTTACACTCAATTTTGACGAGTATTTCCAATCTATTGAAGTTGGCGAGGGTAATACTCACGTTGCAACTGTTAAACCAAAGAATATGCCTATCCCAAATGTTGGGAAGCGTCTGAAACGAACTGCCACTGAAAAAGATGCTTAGCAGCATGGATAGAGTTGAATGGTGTGAAAGCATTCACCTTATTCGATAGTGGAAGTATGGCAGACACTGTCAGTCCCGACTTCACTCGTGCTGCTAAAATGCAAATTTATCGCTTGGAGAACCCAGTAACATTCCAGCTGGGGACCAAGGGCAGTCACTCACATGTAACTTACAGATGTACGACGAGTTACGGTATCTCTTTGTTAAAAGAAACCATAAAGCACTGTGATTATTTTGATATTGCGAATGTCGACCGCTATGATGCTGTGGTGGGCACTGTTTTCATGCATCGCCACAGTATCATCCTTGATTTCAAAGAAAATGTGATTAAAATGAATAATTCAGTTGTTCCAACTCTTTCTGAGGGGAGGAACTTACTGAATTAGCTCGTCGAGCTTCAAAGCGACCTGCCAATAACACTAATCTTGAGAATAATGAGGAAATTGAAGTAAAACCTTGACCCGATAAGCCTGGTGCAAAGTCTTCTGATAAATTGAAGACTGAAATCACTGGGAGCTCGTTGAAATCAAAACCACCCTCTGAGAAATGACTACATGGCAGTCATACTCAGGCAGCATCCCATATAGCTGAACCGTCATGGTCTCAAGTGACCATCGAAACCATAATAGATGAAGATTATAAAAAAAAAGCAAACTTTGAATCGTCATTTACCAGTATTGTTGGACCCAAATGATAATCTCAAAATTGAAGAATTGTCTGCTATGATTGATAGTGCCATGACTCAATGTGAGCCAACTTCCATTGATGAGCTGGTACAAGAATTCACATGTACGCAGTCAAGAAATTATGAATTACCTAAACCCAAAACTAAAATTGTAATGGAGAGACTCAATGCCACATATGATGTTGAGTCATTGTCCAAATTAACTGCTGCTGACATACTGAGACTATGCCAGCAGTGGTTAGACAAGTATGCGGATATAATGGGTGGTGTACCTGAGTGGTTACCACCTCTCTGTGCTGTAAATCATACTATACCACTGATTGATCCCAATAAACATTACCAATACTACATGCCTCGCTGTCCAGATTCACTGTGAGGAGAAAATAGATCACTACATATGTGCCAGCTGGTGGGAACCAAAACCTGTATCCCAGGCAGCATCTATGCTTTGTATTCCTAAAAAGAATGGCAAACTTTGCACTATGGTGGACTGCCATGAGCAAAATGATAATACTATTAAAGATGTTATGTCTCTACCTGATCAAGATAGAGTCTGGATGCAGGTAGTGGGTGCAAAGTATAGATCTAAGATTGACTTGTCTGACACATATGAACAAGTCAGGATTGTGACTGAAGACATTGAAAAGTCAGCATTTTCAACGCCGTTTGGTACATTCATTAGCTGGGTAATGCAGCAAGGTGATACCAATGCACCTTCTACATTCCAGCACCTTATGAGTCACATATTCAGTGTGGTGAAGCGCCGGTAGCAAACACACAGAGACTGGAGCAGAGGCTCGACAGTCAACAACTAGTCCCAATGACAAAGATGATCAATACTGCCCAGTATCCTATGAAGTACAAATACACACCTAGTCCCAATGACAAAGAGGTCAAGATGGGGGACTAGGTGACAAGTCGTCCTATATATACTACCTGGCATGTGACCTATGATGTCATGACCTGGTGTCATGTGGAAACTGGTAGAACATCACGGAAAGTAACAGAAAGCAGTGGAATAAAGATAGAATCAAGAGATGAAACAGGGATGATGTTGTGTATCGTAGTGAAAGGAAAAGAGATCATATGAAGATAGATGAAAATAGTACACACTTCGTGACATTCAGAGAATACATCACAAGTAATACAGCAATGGATCTGTCACTCAAATATATTCAAGAAATTGTAAGATTACACAGATTATCTTCATTAATTGTATCAGACCGTGATCCAAAATTCACATCTATCTGGTGGAGAGAAATTCATCGAATTCTTGGAGCTAAGCTCCTGATGTTGACTTCTTTCCATCCCCAAACAGACAGCTCCACTGAACGGGCTAATTATTCAGTGGCACAGATCTTTTGCGCATCTGTATGGCCAGATCAGCATGACTGGCTCATGAAAGTCCCCATAGTAGAGTTTGCTATTAACTCCAGTATTAGTGGCTCAATAGGGTATGCACCTTTTGAGTTAAATTATGGATATGTGCCCTCGATGTTATTTGATGTTAGGAATGAGGAAAACCTGCTGCCTGGCATCCATGCATATGGAATATGGGCGATGCAGAGCCTATTTGATGCCCATGATGCAATCATCGAAGCAAGGGTATTTCAAACCCACCAGTCCAATAAGCACCACATGCCGGAGCCAAAATTGATTGAAGGCGAGCGAGTATACTTATCTACAAAAAATCTCAAATTGCCCCAAGGTCGTGCCTCAAAATTACTCCCAAAATATGTTGGTCCCTACATTGTTTTAGAGACCAACCCAGAAAATTCAACATATAAATTAGACCTACCCCAAGAACTGCATGGAAAACGACTTCATGACAGATTCCATGTCAGTCTCTTGAAACCCTATCATTCAAATGATGGTGTATTGTTTCCAAACCACACAAAAATTGAGCCATATGATTTCGGAGCACCAGATGATGCTGAAGAATTTGTAGACTCAATTCAACAGCATTGCTGGGATAAAAACTGTGTTCTTTTTGAAGTACACTGGAGCTTAGGAGATGTAACTTGGGAACCCTACTCAACAGTGCACAAACTCAAAGCACTCAATGATTATTTTCAACTTTATGGTGTCTCCCGATAGCAGGAACTGCCTCAGAACTCTCATGGTAGAAAAGTTTAACTGTGAGAAACATTAATCTCATGAAGGGATCTCTCCTACAAAAGTTCTGGAACCTGCAATTTCTCTCAACCGTAATTACTGGGCATTATGTCCTCTCAATCTTGAC
This sequence comes from Marasmius fiardii PR-910, assembly GCA_014904975.1. Taxonomy (NCBI): domain Eukaryota; kingdom Fungi; phylum Basidiomycota; class Agaricomycetes; order Agaricales; family Marasmiaceae; genus Marasmius; species Marasmius fiardii. The sequence goes on from MU127817.1 coordinate 82,273, forward strand.
ATATATACACTGAGGTTGTGACAGTGAGGCCTGTTTTGAATCCCCACTGTTGCTACCCTCTTGCCCACCTTCAATATATTCTTTTACTATCATTCTTCATTGAATTTGCAATGAATCCCGCCTTGACTCCCAGTCAGAATAATGCTAATGGATTGGCTGTGGGTCAAGGTACACATAATTGCTACGCTCCTCTTGTCAGGGGAGGGAAACATGCTAAAATTTTCGAACTTATACATCCAGTACCCAAGAAGATGGCTGCACACCCAAAACTTGGAACTATTGCTCATGATCCACTTCAAGCATGTGGTATTTGCACCCAGTTTGTTGGCCACATTTCTGTCAATGCTGACATTGATTCCCCTTGGTTCTGCGAGGCTCACCGCATCCTGAGCGAGTCATTTCAACGTGAACCTCAGCAAACCATTATAGCACTACAAAAGCAAGTCATGGAACTTGAATCGGAACTTGTTCAGCTCAAGCACACCGGTCCCGTTAAGACTGCTGGTATCAAGTGCAAATCCAATCCATCTGACCATATGGACATCAACAATTCTCATCCTGCCAAGCGCGCTACCACCACTACCACAGAAGTTTCAGAATCCTCAGTCATTGTTCCCCACATTGGATTTCATGTAATCGATGCGGAGGCTCGTCCAAATCCTGCCATTGATCATCTCCTCATCGAGTATTCTGAATTTCTTCCTGGCAATCACCTCCATGCACTCAAATTCTCGTGGAATCAGAATAACGGTTCCATCATTGTTCCTGATTATATTCATCATCACATTAAATCCAACCATATCCCTCACATTCATTCATTTAATCGACCTATGGCTGGTACTCAGATGCTCCCCACCACTCAAGCACAACTTGATGCTCTCATTACGGGGGCACACACTAATGGTGATTGGGCCTCCTTAATCTGGCTTCACCTCACTCGTGGTTTGGCCACTCTATTGGATTATATTTATTCCCGTTCACCTGATACTGTGTCCGCCCTGCAGGGTGCCGCTCGCAGGGTTCTCTCCACTGATATTAACCCTGTCTGGGCCCACCATTCCTCATTCTCTGATCCATCTCAGTTCATTCGCAACGATGACAGCTTCGACAACTGGAGGAATTCTCTGACTGATATCCCTGCTGTTCCGTCGAAGCCCCATGACGACTTGTCTGATATTGAGATTGCCCATGGGGTTATGGTCCATTATAATCCTTCATTGCACCTTGGACTCGTTACAAGCAACACCTATTCCTGCTATCTGCCTAGTATTCACGGTCTCCGCCTGTATTTGCAGATTGCCCCCGTCGCCTCGGATTCTGACAAGTCCTTTGGTGATACTACCTTCCATTTTCGCACTAATTTCGTCACCCTTGCTGCTACGTATGGACTTTATGCATCCATCATCACTTGGGATCATCTTATCATTCCTAACGACGCCTTCAAGCTGGTTTGTTGCACCAAGACGGACATGAAGTCTATCCCCACATTATGCACCCACCTTGCTGCTATGGGAGTAACCATTAGTATGATGGACTCCCTCTACCCTTGGGGCCTCCAGTACTGTCTGGATGTCTGTGATCGCCCAAACCTCTTCAAGGCGCAGATTTGTCACCACTATGCCAAAAATTTTTATCAATGTTCATCACCGCTTGATGTTTTATCCCCTTCCTGATCTGCGCTCAACCTCACTTTTATCGCTTATGATCATTGGAAGCCGGAACACATCACCGAATATCGCAGGCGTCGCGCCGTTGTTCGTCATTGGAGGGAATCCAGTAATCCCAAATATATGAAGGACAAGGAGATCTCAGCAACTCGCCACAATGCATTCCCGGATAACGACACCACCACTGATGGAGTTGCCGGTATGGCTATTGATAATGCTCCCACTCAAACCTCAGACGGAAATCAACCTGTTGCAGGTCCGTCTGGTGCGTAACTCATGTCGTTTAATATCTGGCGTCTGGCGATCGGTCAGTCGACTCGGTCACTGTGTGGCTAGACTAAAAGTTCCAATTCGAATCTCCTCTTCAATTTATTATTTCAATTCCCCTCCATGCAATGGCTTCACGCTCTTTACTACCCTATGCTTATTTTATGACAATTATGATTCTTATTGATTTCTTTATGTCTACGCTATGATTCGTTCTTGCGGGTAACGCAGCACTTCTATAATAGTATACATCATCCCAGCCTTCGGCTTTTCCCGATATCGTATATAAGCTTCGTTCACCTTCGTTCACGTTCTCTTCACTTCTCTCACTTCCGCTTTACCTGCCTTGTCGTAGATAGACCTAGGAGCAATCTAAACGCCCTGTCTAGTTTACGTTGAGGCTTGAAGCACCGAGAGATCGTCCATAGACTCCTACACTCCATGCCCCTTCCAGGTTGGTGCACATTTTCCCGACACCGATTATAAGTCTCACCACCAATCTGTATAAGTAGGCACTAAAGTTCCTTGTAGTTATTCCCACGGAACTTCCTCTCTTGACAATCACCGAACAAAAACGACACTTTACCGCGGCGATGGATGTTCTTAAGCTATCGTTATTCTTTTCCATCACGATACTCGTCCTTCGTCTCTACAAAAAGCACCATTACCGTCGGTTACGCTTACCTCCTGGACCAAAGGGCGTACCGATTTTGGGCAATATCGTCGACGTGGCAACGAAACGCAAGGAACCAACCCATATCATGTATGCCAACTGGGCGCAAGTATACGGCGATATATTCACCTTTGATGTTCTCGGTTCCCGCACGGTCGTTCTGAACTCGTACAAAGCAATTGTCGACCTTCTAGAACACAGATCCTACAATTATTCTGATAGACCACGTACAAGATATTCTTGAGAGTGGATTTCAAGTTCGTCACTCACATTTCTCGTTCTGTCCACAGGCCAGGCTATGTTATCAGAATTGGTCGGGTTTGTCTTTTCTCTAATCTGGTTTGACATCGTATGCAAGGGTGCTCAATCATCTCTACAGATGGCACTGGAACCTTGGCGGTATGCATTCTCTCTCCTTCCTTAGCATTGTTTTACTTTCGGCATGCTCAAGTGGCTTGACTCATCCTTCCTCATCCTATAGCCATGCGATATTCTGATTCATGGAGGTGCGGTTGTCATTGTTTGTACCATTCTTTGGTTGTCAACGACTTGTGTCTCACGCAGATTGCACCGGAGAACGTTCCACCAGTTCTTCCAGCCTCGAATGGTAACGGAATATTACGACATTCAGAGAAAGAGAACAGCAATACTGGTACAGAAGCTAGCATCAACGCCGAAAGATTTCTTCAAACATGTCAGACTGTGAGACGTTGTCATCGTTTATATATAACGAAGCTATTCAATTTCCGAACTAGGCATGCTGGAGGAATAATTCTTGAAGTGGTGTACGGTTATCACATCCAGGACGATAACGACCCATATATCGAGATAGTCAACGACGCACTGGTAGGCACCGCGGGAGTAGGTGTCTTCGGATCATTTTTGGTTGACTACATTCCTCTACTGAAACATCTTCCCGGTGAGCCTTCTGCTGACTCCAGTCGCCGTGCTCCTGCCATTCCTCAATGGAGACTTTCGTCCTCAAGCTTGGTTTCCGGGTGCCAGTTTCAAGACCAAAGCTGAGGTATGGGCTCGAGGTACAGAACGGCTGAGAAACAAAACATGGACGCTCCTAAAGCAATCTATAGTTAGTCTCTCACTGTCTCGATGTCTTGTTCCACACCGCTCATAACCAGTCAGGACGATGGAGCCGCCGCCCCATCTTTCTCTACACGAAGTCTGGAAAAATTCGGAATATCACCGTCCCCTTCAGGCTCTGACTCAGGTATGGAAGAAGTAATAAAGAATTGTGCTGGCTCGGCTTTGATTGGTGAATATCACCGGTTTTCCTCCGCCGAGAAACAAATCTAATAATCACTATTACTGCTCAGCCGGTGCAGACACGGTAAGCCGCTGTAGACAGTTACTTATACACAATTCAAATGCCTCCCCCATAGACCGTCTCAGCCGTTCTGTCCTTCATTTTAGCCATGATTTTGAACCCTCAAATCCAAGCCCGAGCCCAGAAAGAGCTCGACGAGGTCGTCGGCTCTTCCAGACTTCCAGACTTCTCTGACCGAGTTGGTCTGCCCTATATAAACGCTATCTATGTGGAGACCCTTCGATGGGTTCCTGTTACGCCACTGGGTAGGTTTTTTCTCGTCGCTTGAGCTTATTGCGAGGACTGACCTTTCGATGATAATCAAGGTGTGGCTCATGCAGCTGTGAACGATGATATCTATGAAGGAAATCTCATTCCTCGGGGTAATGTGATGGCCCTACTTTGATTATGACTCTAATAGTGTTCCCGCAGGTTCAACGATTATCCCCAACATCTGGTAAGCTTCACCTACTCCCACTCAAATACATAGTACCAATACTTTGATTGCAGGGCTGTTTTACACGACGAATCCCTGTACGGACCCGACGTATTAAGTTTCAATCCCGACCGTTTTATGAAAGAAGGCAAAGACCTTCCACCCAATCCTGAGGTGATCGCATTCGGATTTGGCAGAAGAATTTGTCCTGGGCGATATCTCGCTATCAACACGGTCTGGCTCGCAATCACGTATCTTCTTGCAAACTTTACGATGGCCAAGGAAGTTAATCAACACGGGCAAGAGATCGACCCTGGTGTTGAGGTCACTAGCGGTCGAGCCAGGTTTGTTTGTCTGGGTTCCGCTCAATGGAAGTACCGTTTACTGAAATGAGCTTGTAGCCACCCACTGCCATTTAAATGTAAATTTATTCCAAGGTCCGAGGCGGCGTTGCTCTAGCAACACAGAGCGCTCTGAGCCATCTTTTTCCCCGTGCAACCAATCACCACCAAACTGAGGACATGGAAGTTGACTTTTGTTGTAAACTGTATATAATCTTCGGGAGCAAAAGATTTTATTTCCATATGCTGGCTTAGTCGTGCACCCCAAACGATCGGCCCAAAAGGGAGCGCGTAAGCGGGGTTCTTCGATCCCACCACACAGAAATGGCCGGATTTCTTACGTCCGTCCCAGTCTCCAGGGGTGTCCGCGTCATCTATATGTATCGTCTCTCAACCTCATCCGAACTGAGCATGGGGTCACCAGGGAAGTTGAGTTACTCGGGCTGCTAACAAAGCGACGGATACGAGTACTTTGGACTCGCGCTTGGACTCGGCATGAACCCCGAATCGATCCAACCTAACCATACGTCCCGCCCCATAGCCGTCTACGAAGAAAAGAATGTTCCAGTGATCCCTCCGTCTGCAAACTAAATTTTAACAAAAAAACACCGGCGATAGCTCCAGCCAACTTCTCCCATCACCCAAGTCGTCTCCGACAATTCCAGCCCACCGAGAGAGCTTCGGAATGCTTGATATGGCGGTAAGCACCAAAAACTGAAGAGACTGGGTGAGAGCTAATACTAGAATGGGTTCAAAATATCGTCAACTACTACCATCATCTCGATTTGGGATCGATCACCGACTCATGGTCACGATACGCCGTGGTGGTTCGCTACTCGTCGTTCGGCGCTTCGAACTTGGCGACTGACTCCTGCGGCCTCGCAGTCCTACTCCAATCTTTCGGTTCACAAAGGGAATAGGCAGCAAGCGCCCTGCTCGCGGCGGCGAGCGGGCCAGGTCAACTGCCAGTATTGACCCGACTTCAAGAAAGGCTGGTTAAGTAATACAGCGGGAGGGAAGGGAGGTGCTATGTATGATAGAGAAGGAAATTACTGCAAGAAAAGGGTCAAAACTGAGTAAGGAATAAATGTAGATATCGAGCGGTGAGCATAAGTAGTAATACATTATATGTGGGAGGAGAGGGTGGTTAAAGATGACGACGAGGACAGACAGATTAAGAGGAACGAAGAGCGATAGAAAGAAAGTAGCCTACACGAAGTAACTAAAGGTAGAGAGGGAGAGAGGGGGTAAGCGGTGAAGTCACCCCCCACATCATGTACTCCACCAAGCACCGCCTGTGTTCAGGCAGGTGGAGAGAAAAATAAGAACCGTCGCCTGTGGTCAGGCAAGGAACGCTCGTGTTCGAGCGTATGCGCCTCAGAGAGCCTGTGTTCAGGCAATGAGAGCGTGGAGAAGAAAATTTTAATAGCGAACCTCACATGAGAGGGGGTAAGCGGTGAAGTCACCCCCTACATCATGTACAAGCACCGCCTGTGTTCAGGCAGGTGGAGAGAAAAATAAGAACCGTCGCCTGTGGTCAGGCAAGGAACGCTCGTGTTCGAGCGTATGCGCCTCAGAGAGCCTGTGTTCAGGCAATGAGAGCGTGGAGAAGAAAATTTTAATAGCGAACCTCACATGAGAGGGGGTAAGCGGTGAAGTCACCCCCTACATCATGTACAAGCACCGCCTGTGTTCAGGCAGGTGGAGAGAAAAATAAGAACCGTCGCCTGTGGTCAGGCAAGGAACGCTCGTGTTCGAGCGTATGCGCCTCAGAGAGCCTGTGTTCAGGCAATGAGAGCATGGAGAAGAAAATTTCAATAGCGAACCTCACATGTGAAATAGCTTTTTAACCCGATGAACGAATCTCCCCCCTACCACAAATGCAGCTGCGGCCTGCCCATGATAATAAGTGTGAAACGCTTCTGTACTTTTCCTTGCGAATACGTCTTCGGAGCTCTCTTTTCCACGCTATCAATACGTTGACCAAGACTAGGAGAAAATCAAATCACACTCGTAGCCAACATGTAAAAGCGTGACTGTACCGACTTTCAAGCTTCATGAGCGAGAGCTACACATAGTGCATACCGCAGTTGGAGGTGTATCAAGAAGATAGACGTGCTAGGAGGCAGGGACGATGATCGTCGACGTCCAAGTCCAACGTTCAGCTTTAAGCTACGAATAAAAAGGGTAAAATCTTCTCACCTATAAGACGACTCAGGTCAGGTGTGCGGCATGCCTTCAATCTGTCTCATGACTTTCCATTGCGCTTCGGAGGAAGGACAGATTCTAATGTTCGATCCCGCTCCTTCCAGGTTCTCCCCGACAGCAATCCGTATCTGGGCTCCTGTCAATACCTTCAAGCAGCTGATTCTCCCAGACTTCTTCTCTTGATACTCACCGAACGAAACCGATACTTCACTGCGTATGATGGACATACTCGAGTCAATATTATTCTTCTCCGTCGCGATACTTGTTCTCCATCTCTTCAAAAAACGCCATTACTGTTGGCTTCGCTTACCTCCTGGACCGAAGGGCATGCCAATCTTGGGCAATATCTTCGATGTGCAAACGAAGGGACCAACCCATGTCACATATGCCAAGTGGTCGCAGATGTATGGCGATATATTCACCTTCGATGTGCTCGGTTCCCGTACTGTCGTCCTGAACTCGTATAAAGCAATCATCGACCTTTTAGAACACAGATCCTACAATTATTCGGATAGACCACGTACATATTATTCAAGATAGCGGATTTCTTAGCCACTTACATAGCTTATTCTGTCCACAGGCCAGACCATGTTATCAGAATTGGTCGGGTTTGTCTTTCCTTTGATTGGACATCGTATGTAAGGGTGCTGAATTATCCGAACAGGTTTCACTGGAGTGTAACTCGTACGCATCAATTTTCTCCTTTTTGATAGCACTTTCATACTCAAAGGCATTTCCAATTCTTTCATCACTTTATAGTCATGCGATATTCTGATTTATGGAGGTACTGTCTTACTGCCCATTCTTCAGCCGTTGCTGACTCATGTATCACTCAGATTGCACCGGAGAACGTTCCAACAATTCTTCCGGCCTCGAATGGTATCGGAGTACTACGACATTCAGAGGAAGAGAACTGCAACACTGGTACAGAAGTTAGCATCATCACCAAAAGATTTATTCAAGCATGTCAGAACGTAGGACATCATCATCCTTTAAATATAACAAAACTCAACTTTTGGATTAGACATGCTGGAGGAGTAGTCCTCGAAATCGCGTACGGTTATCAAATTCAGGACCATAATGACCCATACGTTCAGCTGGCCGATTACGCACAGGTATCTGCTAGGGAAGCAGGGATCCCAGGAACATTTCTGGTCGACTACATCCCTCTGCTGAAACATGTACCAGGTTAGATGTTTCTCACTGTGTTGTTTCACTGTTTCTCAGCAGACTTTTGTCCTCAAGCTTGGTTCCCGGGTGCAAGTTTCAAGGCCAAAGCTGAAGTGTGGGCTCGAGATGTAGACCGGGTGAGAAACAATCCATGGACCCTCCTGAAGGAATCTATAGTCAGCCTTTTGTCATTATGCCCGCGATGCTTGTTTAATACCTCTTATGATCGGTCAGGCCGACGGAACGGCGATTCCATCTTTCTCAACACAAAACCTCGAAAAATGTGGAATCTTACCATCTACTTCGGGCAGTGATTTAGGCATGGAAGAAGTAATCAAGAACTGTGCTGGCGTGGCTTTTTCTGGTATATATAACTAGTTCACTTCCACCGAGAAATGAATCAAATGCCTATTCCTGTTAAGGCGGTGCGGACACGGTAGGCTACAACAAGCTTCACTTGTGTATAAAGTTTCAAACGTTCTCTCCCTATAGACCGTCTCCGCCATCTTATCTTTCATCTTAGGAATGATTTTGAATCCTCGAATCCAAGCCCGAGCCCAGAACGAACTCAACGAGCTCATCGGATCCTCTAGACTTCCTGATTTTGCTGACCGAGAAAATTTGCCTTATATCAATGCTATCCTCGCAGAGACTCTTCGTTGGAATCCTGTTTTACCACTGTGTAGGTTTTTATCGTTCTTTCAGTATCTTGTGGTCACTGACTCCGAGTGCAAATTACTATTAGGTGTGGCTCATGCAACAGTGAGTGACGATGTGTATGAAGGGTATCTCATACCTGGGGGTTAGTGACCGTACTCGCTCCACTGCCACTCTCTAATGGCAGTAACGATTTCGCAGGTTCAACGGTTATTCCCAACATCTGGTAAGCTTCACCTTGCTCCCACTCAAATATGCAATACCAAAAGTTCGATCACAGGGCTGTTTTACACGACGAATCTCTGTACGGACCCGACGTATTAAACTTCAATCCCGACCGTTTCATGAAAGAAGGCAAAAACCTTCCGCCCAATCCTGAGCTGATTGCATTCGGATTTGGCAGAAGAATCTGTCCTGGGCGATATCTCGCTATCAACTCGGTTTGGCTCGCAATCACGTATCTTCTCGCCAACTTTACAATGTCCAAGGAAATCGACAAAGACGGGGAAGAGATCGAGCCTGTCGTTGCGTACACTGAAGGTCTACTCAGGTTGGTTGGTTTCGCTCGACAGAAAAGCGGTTAAACTCACTGAAACATGCTCGTAGCCACCCAGTACCGTTTAATTGCCAATTTATTCCAAGGTCCGAGGCGCCTTTGTTCTAACGACGTACACTATCTCAAGCCAGGTTTTCCCTACTCACCTAATCACCGCCGAACTGAGTTGATGGAGGTCAACTTTACATGTAAATTGTAACTCTGACCTTACCGATCAAAAAAACTAGAGCCACGATTTAGCCATGATGTGCTTTCGTTGCTTCGCCGTCCGCTCCGAACGATATCGGGTCTCTTCAATGTCCAACCCACCCTTATCAGCCTGATTCCTTGACGCCTTTGAGGGCTGTACTGATCCAATCGGTTTGTATTCCCCGCCCCTATAATGGATTGTGCATGATTGGAATACGATGATTCCGGATTTCCTCGCCATCGACAATCGAGTGGGGCTGATTTGACTTCCTGTTAAGATCTAACGAGAGTGTAGGCATTACAACGTTTACAGCCCAGAATCTCGAGTGGAATGAGGGGCGCTTGCAAAAGGAGACCCAATGCTTCAAACATCGACGAAGTACAGCTCATAAGGCAACCCCCTTACCAGCATCCTCAAGTAGGTATGAAAAACTTAGCTCCGAGTCCCATCCCGCATCTTTTCATCGCAACAAGAGCAAACCAGGATAAATGGCGTCGTAGACAGGACCGTGAGGATGGATTTTCCAGCCGAGGTACTTCAGCTTGCGAAACCTGCCCATATGTGCCCCGTACTTCCCTGTTTGAGTGCAAGTTTGAAGTGGTTTTCCATTGGCTACAGTCGCCTTTTGATATTTGTATTTAATGAGCGATAAGCTGAGTGGATGATGAGTTCCGAGTCAGGGTGCCCTGTGCACGCACCGACGTACGACTTTGGACCAGAGACGACGCTTCTCCGTCCCTGAAACGCATGCTTATGCCGCTATACATGTAGAATGAGAAAACATTGGACGCGATTTTGAGGTGCGAGGGGTCGGAGTCGGAGTAGAAAGTGCTGAACGCCGACGGAATCAAAGGCTTTCACAGGCTCAAAAAGGAAACCCTATGGGCTTTGACTCTCTCATTAATTCCCTGGTCCATGTCCCATGGGACAATCTCTCACCATATGAAGGAAAATTTGTATTCAGCAGTTACCCGAGTTCTACAAATCGATAAGTGATTTCTCAGCCCAATGCATGGATATAAGATTCCCGGGCCCAGTTTCGTCTACCCCGCATCTTCACGCCCTCGTCTTGTACAAGGATGGCCGAATATTCTCATCTTTCCGAAATCGACCCAGAGATCGCTCCTTTGGTTGGGTCGGCTCAGTCGCTTCTTCCCGAAGAGAGCAAACTTGCTGAATTCCGAAAACAACTTGTAGAGATCGGAATCCCGACAATAGCGAAGAACTTTGAGCCCTTACTACCAGACAGTACGTGCAAACCATGCCACCACACTTTGAGACCGATCGTTCATCTATTCCAGGTTCTGAGTATACCGTGAAGGATCATCAAATCGACGTCGGTGGAGGGGCCACTGTACTAGCTCGGTCTATAATACCTACTCCGCGGGATGGCGAAGATGGTACTTTCCCGCTGCTGTTCTGGATGCACGGCGGAGGTGAGCGGAGCAACTCCACTTGTGTTTGGATCAGATTGATCATAATTCTCGGTTCAGGCTGGACGATAGGAAACCTTCATATGGCTGATTATAGCCTCAGAATCGCGAGCGTCAAACTTCGCATTTCGGTAGTCAACTGTCAGTATCGGTGCGTTGATCGTACTCTCGGGGAGAAAAAGACTTGACTAACGTTCAACTCAGGTTGGCACCAGAACATAAATTCCCTACTGCGGTTGACGATGTGACTGCAGCCTTGAAATACGTGCGTCGTTTTTTTCCCTGATTATCAATTGCAAGCTCCCTGACATGTTCTAAACCAAGGTCGCTTCCCACCCTGACGTTTTTTCTGCGTCATTCAAGAAAGGCTTCCTTGTCGGAGGTCAATCTGCGGGCGGCAATTTAGCTGCGGTGCTTTCATGGATCGCTCGAGATGATCCCTTCTTCAAAGATACGCCATTAACTGGGCAGTTTTTGCAGGTCCCGTTTGTGATTCACTACCAAGCTATTCCAGAAAAGTATGGCTTCTTTTTCTTTGCTTGTGTAACTGTATCTCTAAATTGCTTGCAGGTACAAATCATCCCTTTTGTCGTGGGAACAGAATAAAGACGCGCCAGTCTTAAGCGCAAACGACGTTATCGGGTTTATAGGTTCGTATTGGTTTGTTTCTGCGCTCTCCGACTTGCGTTTCTAAGTCCCAACTCGCCGATTGTTCATAGATTATTACAAACCAGAGCCGACAGATCCAAGAGTTTCTCCTCTACTTTTATCGTCACATAAAGGTCTACCTCCCGCTTTCTTTCAGATTTGCGGAATGGACCCTTTGCGTGACGAAGCCTTCTTGTACGAGAAAGTGTTGAAGGAGGCGGGTGTTCCCACCAAATTTGAAGTGCAAGTTGTTATTCATATGTTGATCTGCGATAACAAAACTGAAATGAAATATGAATAGTTACCCCGGTGTGCCTCATGCATTCGAATTGTTCTTTTTCCACTTAAAGCAAGCTGTGAAGTCTAGAGAAGACTTTGAAAAAGGGTTACAATGGCTCCTCGAAGTTGGGAAGCTATCTTCCTAAATAATTTCGTCCAGATTATGGACCACTTCTTGTATTGATTGAGTTGGCAAAGAATACGACTGTACCCAAAGTTACTCGGATCGTTTGAATGATTGTTGAGAGAAAGGATTTCAATGGTTGTGGTTGTCGGAAAGCCATCTATCTGTCAAAGCAACCAGCCAGCGCGAATCCAAGGCTCACCCACGAACAAACCCACACCGCTCGATTCGGGGGAGCTTCGCAGAACCTTTTTGTAGAGCACCTCGTCCTGTTGCTAAAGGAGGATGGTTCGATTTCGTGAAGAGAGATTCCGGGGATACAACGGGGCCGTTTAGCTTCTGTAAAGCTAATGCAAGTTGACATGCATGTTTTTTCTTCCTCTCTCTCGCAGCCGTATTCTAGAATCAGCAAGCGTTGCGCTAAGTGCCAAATACGATGTTTCTAGAGATTTTGCAGACGCACCATTTGTAACCAAAAGCATCCTAGCCCTTATCAGTCTCTAAGCCTCCCTAGACATAATGTTTTCGAACACCTGAACGTTTGGAAGCCTAGGATGGTTAATGTTTGTAGATGCGAGAAGGTGGAAGAGATGATGGGACAGGTGCCCATATGATGGGGACGAAGCTCGCGTCCACAGACTCGTCCGCGCCTAAACCTAACAATATTCAATATGCATCCATCTCACCGTAACGTTCTTGAAGCCAGATTAGCAATGTTTCCAGCATTTACACCGACTCGAGCGAATCGACGCGCGCCGTGGTTAGGAGAAAGTTTCGCTGGGATGAACACAATGAAAATGCTCCCCGGGAGTGGTCACCAACGAAATTTAAGCGACAACGAGCGAACGATGTCGATATCGATGGTGAGAGTATACATGAACTCGCTCACCGTCAATCTCGCAACCACAAGCTACAATCATGAAAATTGTGTGAAAAGGAATGTGAACATAGCTAGGGCCAAACAGGGTGTTCACGTCATCCGCCGGCACACTATTTTGGTATTTAACCCAGGAGATGAATATTCAAAAAGAGAGTTGAGAGAGAGCATAGCATAGGCAAACACAAGGCAAAAATCAGGGATTCCCGGACTTCCGAATCCGTCAATCAATCTCAGCTATCAAAGCTCTCGCTCTCTCGGACCGAGCACGAACTTCAAACTTGAACGGTTCAAATGCACTGCAGAGGAGGCGGGATCAAAACTGGAGAAAAACAAAGAACGGAACACAGACCTGGCAAATCCCTCTATAACAATCGGTTCCGGTATAACAACGTTACCCATCTCGTCATTGGGAGGGAGAATCTCCAAAGTTGCCAGTACGCATGCCATGACATGCCAAACGGCCATATCTGCAAAGTACCGACCAGGACAAATTCTGTACGGGTGTGGATTCATCATACGAGTGAAGGGGGGGAAATAATCGATCCGAAAGAATACTTACCGCCTTCCGAAACCCCACATGGCAGGAAAGCGAGGCTCAGACCTTCCTTCAGGAGCGGGGAGATACCGGGAGGGATCAAACTTTAGAGGATCGGCATAGATCCTTTCATCTCTGCTCATACCCCTAGATGATGAAGAAAGATGGTTCATCTGTTTGTTTGAATGGCAGGTTACATGGGGCATACTTAATATTCGGAATCACGATGGTACCTTTGGGAATGAACATCCCGTTGAACACATCGTCTTCCTGAACACGGTGGGGCACGCCTATGGAAAAGGTCAACATGCCTCCCGAAAATAAGGGGATGGTTTATTTACCGAAGGGAACAGGAGAATGCCATCTTGCAAACACAAAGTTCAAGTCACTGAGCAGTCAATTCCTGATATTCCGACTAAACACACCGGAAAACTTCTTGAAAAATAAGTTCCAGATACGGCAGAGATTCACGGTCGTTCAAGTCTGGAAAGCGGTCGTGACCAACTGTAGTAATAATCTCTTCATACGCTCGTTGTTGGATTTCGGGGTTGAGTAACATAGCCATGATGAAAGTTCCAAGTGTATCATGGGACTGACGTGTGTAAGTCAGCTCTGACCCTTGTCTTTCACGGTATGAGACTGACCGTCTCTTGGCCAGCAGAGAATACCGCAGCAGCAGCGCCTTTGATGTCCTCGAGAGTGAGACCTTCCTGATCTTCAAGTTCGGCTAACCTCTCCAAATGATCTGACATGAATGATTTTGCAACCGACTTATCCTTCTGGAGGGTGAAAGCAAGTTTCCAGATTCACAAATCAATTCGAAAAAGGTCTCCGAGTCATTTCCATCTTACCATCTCGGCCTGAACGAATTCAGTGGAGACATCATGCACTTCGCGAATCGTCCTATACCACTGTTTTCGTGCTAATGTGGCATAATAGGTACCTGGAAACCAAGAGGGAAAATAACGCACTGCGTTACAGAATAAGCTTCTCAAGCACAGAAAGAGCAGGATGAATAACGCACGCCACGGGAAAAGGTCAACTGGGGTGTTCCCGATAGGTCCAGAGCTGTAGGCAGCATTTGCCATCACCTCTGCAAATTGCATGAAAATGTCCTCGTCAGATTTCACTTGATGCCCATACGTAGCTCGCACGATGTTTGACACAGTGAGTCTAAACAAAGGACAGGTCCAGTCACCGTATCGCACCAATTCAATCGACAGAAGCTCACCGATGTATATATCTAAGAAGGTCACCCTGTACGGATTCATGAAGATTTTTGACAAGAAGTCGTGCCTCTTCCACAAGTATATGATCGTAAGCAAGGATTTCCTTTTTTCCGAAGAACCCCTGGATCATCTTTCTATGCTTGAGGAATTCCTTTCCATACGGCAAGAATGTCAACGAAGATGTCCATCCCATCCTGTGAAGGCGACCGCAATGACACGCGCCGCCAAGCCTCATTGATATGTATGCAACACTCACAGTTCTGCCCATACCACGAACCGTGGCCTGCAACTGTATTTGGAGCTTCTCTCCTCCAAAAGTGTCCGTGCAACCTCGACACTGTCAAGAACAACCATCTTCCGGCCAGGAACTTCCAGATACATGACATCTCCTGCGTATCGCAAAATTCGGAAAAGCTCTGCCAACGATAATGTGCTATGTACAAACCATAGGTCTTTGCCCATTCGTGAAACACATCCGCTTGCTTCTCCTGAGGTATGATGCGTAAATGTCCAATCAGGGGATCGCTCGGTGGCCCAGGTGGAAGGAATTTTCTCGCTCGACGTCGTAGCAAGACCAAGATACCTAAAATCCCCGCGACAAGCAGAGAAGCCAAGGTGCGGTTATCCATCGATGTAAGAACGAGAGACGGGATATCATGTTAACCAGTCTATATACAATATCAGTCAGATGGCCCAGTGGACAGGTTTGAACAGAACACAATAGTGACGTTATGCGGTTCAGGTTCTGACCGGCTGCACAGGCTCTGCCGGTTCCGGTACCGGAACCCCAATTCCTCGGAGGTCAGGACGACGGCAACCGGGAGGTGCATTTTTTACAATATTTACTTGATGAAATAGCGATATAATTGCTACCTCGACGAACCTATCTGATCGATATATGTTCAGAACTTAGAAGGCTGACCGGTGAGGCCGAGGCCTCATCAAAATCCTCCATATGCATCCGTCTCATCGTATGGATCCTGAATCTGGGTTAACTGTTTCCAGCATCTACACCGAGCCGTGGCCAGAGGAAAGTTTCGCCGGTGTGAGCGTAATGAAAGGGCTCCCTGCCAGAGGTGCTACCATGAACTTCAAGCGACAACGAGCGAACGATGGCCAGTGTCTCATCATCACTCGTAACCACGAACTACAATCGTAAATTACATGAAGAGAATGTGGATATAGCTTTAGGGTACAAACAGAGTATTTACATCGTCCGCCGGCACACACTATTTTGGTATTTAACCCAAGAGATGGGTATTCAAAAAGAGAGTTGAGACAGAGCATAGACAACTTGAAATCCAGACCAAAAATCTCGAATCCGTTATTCAATCTCTGTTATCAAAGCTCTCGCTCTCTCGGACCGAGCACGAACTTCAAACTTGAACGGTTCAAATGCACTGCAGAGGAAGCGGGATCAAAACTGGAGAAAAACAACACAAATCCATTCACAGACCTGGTGAATCCTTCCGTAACGATTGGTTCCGGTAGAACAACATTACCCATCTCGTCTTTGGGAGGAAGAATCTCCAAAGTTGCCAGTACGCATGCCATGACATGCCAAATGGCCATATCTGCAAAGTATCGACCAGGACATACTCTGTACGGGTGTAGATCCATCATACGGGGGGGGGGAAGAAGATTCGAAAGAGGACTTACCGCCTTCCAAAACCCCACATGGCAGGAAAGCGAGGCTCAGACCTTCCTTCAGGAGCGGGGAGATACCGGGAGGGATCAAACTTTAGAGGATCGGCATAGATCCTTTCATCTCTGCTCATACCCCTAGATGATGAAAAAAGATGGTTCATCTGTTTGTTTGAATGGCAGGTTACATGGCGCATACCTAATATTCGGAATCACGATGGTTCCTTTGGGAATGAACATCCCGTTGAACATATCATCTTCCTGAACGCGGTGGGGCACGCCTATGGAAGAGGTCAACATGCCTCCTGAAAGTAAGGGGATGATTTACTTACCAAAGGGAACGGGAATATGCCATCTTGGGAACACACAAAGTTCAAGGTCACTAAGCCTAAGTGATCAATTCCTGATATTCCAACTAAACACACCGGAAAACTTCTTGAAAGACAAGTTCAAGATACGACAGAGATTCGCGGTCATTCAAGTCCGGAAAGCGGTCGTGACCAACTGTAGTAATGATCTCTTCATATGCTCGTTGTTGGATTTCGGGGTTGAGTAACATAGCCATGATGAAGGCTTCAAGTGTATCATAGGACTGACGTGTATAAGTTAGTTCTGGCCTTTGCCTTTCATGGCATGAAACCGACCGTCTCTTGGCCAGCAGAGAATATCGACGCCGCAGCGCTCTTGATATCCTCGAGAGTAAGGCCTTCTTGATCTGTAAGTTCGCCCAACCTCTCCAAATGATCTGACACGAATGATTTTGCAACCGATTTATCTTTCTGGAGGGTGAAAGCAAGTCTCCGAATTCATAAATCAATCCAAAAAGAGTCTCCGAGTCATTTCCATCTTACCATCCCAGCCTGAACGAATGCAACGGATACATCATGCACCCTGCGGATTGTCCCGTGCCACTGTTTTCGTGCTAATGTGGCATAATAGGTACCTGGAAACCAAGAGGGAAAATAACGCACTGCGTTACAGGATGAGCTTCTCAAGCACACAAAGAGCAGGATGAATAACGCACGCCATGGGAGAAGGTCAACTGGGGTGTTCCCGATAGGTCCAGAGTTGGAGGCAGAATCTGTCAGCACCTCTGCAAATTGCATGAAAATGTCCTCGTCAGATTTCACTTGATGGCCGTACGTCACTCGCACGACGTTCGACACAGTGAGTCTAAACAAAGGACAGGTTCAGTCACTGAACCATAATTCAATCGACAGAAGCTCACCGATGTACATATTTAAGAAGATCACCCTGTTTGGATCCATAAAGATTTTTGACAAGAAGCCGTGCTTCTTCCACAAGTATATGATCGTAAGCAAGAGTTTCCTTTTTCCCAAAGAACCCCTGGAACATCTTTCTATGCTTGAGGAACTCTTTCCCATAGGGCAAAAATGTCAACGAAGACGTCCATCCTATCCTGTGAAGACGACCGCAATGACGCGCGTTGCCATCCCTCACTGATATGTGTGTACTCACAGTTCTGCCCATACAACAAACCGTGGCCTGCAACTGTATTTGGAACTTCTCTCCTCCAAAAGTGTCCGCGCAACCTCGAAACTATCAATGACAACCATCTTCCTGCCAGGAACTTCCAGATACATGACATCTCCTGCGTAAACTTCAGAAAAACTCTGTCCAACGACATCACTGCGCTATGTACGAACCGTAGGTTTTCGCCCATTCATGAAACGTTTCCGCTTGCTTCTCCTGAGGTATGATGCGTAAATGTCCAATCAGGGGATCGCTCGGTGGCCCAGGTGGAAGGGATTTTCTCGTTCGACGTCGAAACAAGACCAAGATAGCTAGAATCCCCGCGACAAACAGAGGAGCCAAAGTGCGGTTATTCATCGATGGAGTTTAGGAGTGAGAGACGGGAAATCATGTCAACCACTTTTAAATGCTGTAGTCTATATAGAATCGGTCAGATGGACATCGAACAGAAACCGACAACCTTGAACGAATAGCGACATCATTTGAATGTTATCACTTTCCCGCCCATAATCATTAAAGTTTGTTTGCGAGCACATCCAAGATAAGTACGGTGAATGGTAAACCTTCTTCGTCGCTGACGATGTTGATGAGTGAGGAGAGCAGATCCGGTCCAAAAGCACCATGAGCCGAAACTCCCACGCCTTTACTCGGGTTAAGTACATAATTTCACAAGTACAATCTTAGGTTCGTACTCGTACTCCCTCTCCACGTCCTCACTGCCTGAACACAGGCTTTCAGAGGCGTTCCTCGCCTGACCACAGGCGACGGTCTTCTTGACTCTAAAGCCTGAACACAGGCGGTGCCGATGGCGCCTGACCACAGGCGTCGTCTCACCTTCACTTACTCCCAGATGACGCTGTCTGTAGGTATGACTTTAGGGGTGATCTCACCCGTTACTTCACTTCTTGTTACAGCCTCTAAGTAGTTCCGTGTTTACTGTCACATTCCTCCTTATTCCTCGCTATCATCTGTATTCTCTTTGCTCTGTCCATCACCTTTGACCGCCCTCTCCACCCGCAAATAGTGGCTATACAACATTGTTCGTTTTTCGTTTCTTGGTACTTTTCTCACCTACCATTACTGTATATAACGCCTCCCATCCCACCCTCTGTATTACTTATTCGGCCATCTTGAAGTCGGGTCTATCTGGGCGCTTGACCTGGCCTGGGTTTTTTGTCGCCTATACCCTGCTAAGAACTAAAAGATTGGTCGGACGTAAGTCTTGTGGCTACCTACGTTCACTCCCCAGGTTCATTGCCAGTCAAGTTCATCGAGGCAGTTACTAAGTAGACAGAGGCGAGTATCATTTCACCCATTATCGCCGAGTCGACGCTTACGGTTTTCTTCTGCCGGAGCCTCCTGAAACTATGCAACCATCTACACGAATCTCAGCCTTTCTTCGCTTATCCGGATCGCTGTTTGCACAAAATGATATCACGTTCCTCAGATGAATATCAACGAGGGGCAGGAGCTTGGTTGATCATGAATCAGTGGCACTGGCTTCCACTTTCTTACCCCAATCACTCTCGAGTCCAAAGTGTGCACATCCTCAATACAAAAGTACTATTCATTGCGGTCGATAGAAAAGGTAGTAGGCCTAGTTCAGGTACCTCATCTACGGAAGATATCAGCTGACCCAACGGCTGTCGTTGAGAGAAGATGAGGCGAAATTATAAATTCGTACAACCGTAAATCAAGGACTCCTATATCCCGCGGTCGTAATCATACAGGAAGAAATCAAATTGTTTGACACTACTCGATAGACCAGTGCTATCAAAAGCTCGGAGACCTAGGGCGTAGCTTTAAAAATTTGAAATAACGGTATGTAGAGGAGGCGAACAATGTTGAAAAATGGAAGGAAAGGATCTTGTCGACGGCCCTAATCCCTGTAATGAGCAACTCGGGTAGCATAATGTTTCCGATTTCGCAGCTTCGGAACACAAAACGTTTTTCTGATAGCAAAGGATTCAAAGCACAGTGTTAAATTATGGCTACAGCTAAATAAGCAAGTAAGAAGTACAGAAAGCAACAAGACAAATAATTAGGGTATAAAACAAGATTATGGAGGTATGGACCACGAATTAAAAAAAACATACACAGGTACCAAAACGTTTGACCGGATTAAACCTAAAATAAGATATTGCAAGTCCGAAAGTGAGATGGAGAGAAATAATAACGAATGTCGGCACGGTATGCCATAAACGATCATTGACAAAGTTTCGTTTTCGTAAAGATCGTCGGATCAAGGACAAGGACGAATGGTCATCCCGTGTAGGTCTTCCAAAACGGCGAGGGATATCTTGTGGTTGGCGACGAGCAATGAACCATTCAAAGATATAGAGAAGCTCCCATCTGGACGTCTTTACGGACGAACTGGCAGAAAGGAAAGAGCAAAAGTCAGTCAACTGAACGAGCACCGCCAACGAAAAGGACAAACACACACCTTGGGTGGCTTCCTCCCGAGTGTAATGTCGGTCAGATAGTGATCGTCGGACTTTCGCTTAGTGCAGACGGACACTGGCACCGGCGAGCCTTCAGACTATGAAAGAGATTTTTTCAGAAAATTGTGGCGCAAAGTGAAAGAGCGACTCACAGGTGTATGGAGCCCATTGGAAGAGAAAGAAGAACTTGTACAGTCCGAGCTAGACGATCCAGACGAGGGAGCAGGAGTAGGATACCGCAGT
This sequence comes from Marasmius fiardii PR-910, assembly GCA_014904975.1. Classification (NCBI taxonomy): domain Eukaryota; kingdom Fungi; phylum Basidiomycota; class Agaricomycetes; order Agaricales; family Marasmiaceae; genus Marasmius; species Marasmius fiardii. Next base: position 102,709 of record MU127817.1, read on the forward strand.
TCCGATTCCCCCTCGCAATCCATCTCTTCAAGCACAACTTCCTCAGTGATATCCATCTCGTCAACGTCCAAAAGTTCACCCTCAGGAAGGATTTGTTCGGTGCGTTGCAAGGACATGTTGGAATCCCAAACGAGGATGTTGAGAACTGGTATTTCGCGGGTGTCGCTATCAGGAGTAATGGCGGAGAAGTAGGACTTGGGTTGAGTCGGAGAAATATACATCTCCAACATCCTCTCATGGGGGGCAACAGGTCGAGGGGCAACTACTACGCTTCGGCGATCGGAACCAACGGCAGGGATAATGATAGGAGGAAGATGTTTTCTCGAAAAACGCTTGGGTGCAGGTGTCGCTCGACAAAGACCTGGGATATCGAAAGGTATGACTGGGCCACCAGGTCTAACGACATAATCGTTATCTTGGAAAGGTCCGTATAAATCCTGTGTTGCCGACCTGGCAGGAGGAGTATTATAACTGAGGGTGGTGTCAACGATGGGGAGGGCGACACGAGAGATTTCCCGTTGAGGACAGTTGATGGCTTTGTGAATGTCGACCCGCAAGCCAATTTTGGAGGCGTAGGATTTGGCGTGATGAGTGGCTTTGCGGGATGTGCGATGGGCAATAGCGAGTTGATAATAAAACTCGTTTGCTCGTCGGAGGATAGTGAGGAGGTTTCGGAGATGATGAGATGGAAGTGAAGCCGGCATGATATCGTCGGTCGAATGAAGGGGAGGAAGACCAGCGGAGAGGTTAAAAGTCATAACGAATATAGAGTCGTGAAACAGTGAAAGTACAGGGATTCTAGTAAGAGGTAAAAAAAAAAAACGCTCTGCGTGTGGTAGGAGTAGAAAAGAAAGTTGTGATTGTGAATGGCTAGAAGATCATCTTTTTTAAGAGATTCTACACTTGGACCCATAGCGGGATCGGCAAAACAAAAAGGATGGCCCGAAATGGGAGAGTTTATTGTTTTAATGAAAAACAAGGTCAAATTACTCGCTTCCCTTTTTGGCATAGCGCTTAGACGCTCGATTACTTGATGGGCGCCTGCAATCGATCGCGCACGTGGCTGATACCACCTTGTTTTTTTGACCGGCCAACTCTTCTGCGGAGGGCGATCGATGGCAGCCAGAGCAGAAAAGATTGGTAAAGTGCACCATTCTCTTGTATCTAAAAATTTCTCACCTGCTTTAGGTTCTCTCTTGTTTTGTCCCCACTGTGGAACTCTATTGGATCTGCCGAAAGATAGCGAGCACAATGTGACTTGTATTGAGTGTGGTCACCAAGAACCTGCCAGTTGTAAGTCTGATTCCGGGAAACTTATCGATACTGATTTTCTGGCAGCGTACGAGGATATACAAGTCACTACAAGATCACATCCAGACGCTTTTCCGTCCCCTCTGAGGCAGAAAAGAAAGACTCAGACGAAGGCTCACGAGTCGGGTGACAAAGGAGCATTGGTACGAACAATCAGCTGCATGGGGGATCATCCATCCTCACCAACTCGTTAAGGTCGATGAAAAATGTCCGGCGTGTGGAAATCTAAAGGCATACTTTAAAGAATTACAGGTCTGTCCCGTTCCAACCAACCAATCAATCAACCGCGTTTTCTCACCAGCGCTTTAGTTACGTGGTGCCGACGAAGGTGCAACCATCTTCTACACAGTATGTCTATGCCGACCTTCTTTTTATTCCTGTCCTCTCCCGTTTCAACTCACCCCCCGTCTAGTGCACTGCATGTCAACATGGATGGCGTATCAACAACTGAAATCCCTGCAACAATGGTATTGCTCCGCAAAAAAACCTAGACGTATACTCCAACCGAGCAAAACAGCGCGACCACACCGAATCCCCCCAGGGCGCTTGCTAATACAGCTACTGGTATTTCACGAGTAGGGATCGTTGATTTTGGAAGACTATATGACCCCGATGACTCCTGAGCTGATTAGTTATACTGAGGTGCATGCCACGTACGTTGTAAAGTAAAATGCCAGTGCGAATGTAGACGCGAGTAGAACGAACGCGAGATAAGGGAGGAGTCCAACGTTTACAATGGGCCTGAAGGGTGGTAATGATTCATGTAGGGACTAAACGGAATTCCTTATCAGCCCGACATTGAGAAAAAGACAAATAACAGTACCTTCAATACCTCATAGTCAGCCATGATGAGAATAGTGATGCAAAAGAGAGGGACCTTAGACGCTGACAGACCGCAGTTTCGTTGAGCTGACGTAGCCGACCAAACACGCATAATCAATAGATATCAGCAGCCAGGTTTCCTCGTTCCCGCTTTCTCTTCTTCATACCCCCTCCCACTGCACGACCCAGCCCTTTACAGCTCACGACTCTATCTTCATTGACACGTTTCTTTGTTTCAAAGTTAGTAGTCAGTATTTCTCTCTATTTACTACGCTCAGCGTGCTCACGTTGTCCTATCTCTCGACTTACTACCCAAAACGCGCAGAATGTCGGCTCAAAAAGTCCAACAACACCCTGTCGTCGTTCAAGCCCAGAACAAGCTGGGTTACTACCACACCCAGCTCGATAAAGAGGTGCGCACTATTTCCGCTCTTAGGCGTCATGCCATACACGCGTTGTGCGCTGTCTAACCACACCTTTTCGCCTCTTTCCATAGCTCGAAAAGTACCCAGTCCTAACCAACTTTGAACGTAGAACCCAAGTCCCCAAGACTTACGCCGTTCTCGCCGCAGGATTCCTCACCGTCTTTTTACATCTCTTCAACTCTCTCGCTGCCCCCGTTTCCAATCTCGTCGGTTGGGCCATCCCAGCGTATCTCTCTTTTAAAGCTCTCGAATCACCCTCTGCTCAGGATGACATTCAATGGTTGACGTATTGGGTCGTTTTTGGCTTTTTCAATTTCCTAGAGAGCTTTGCCCTCAGTGTTCTGTTGTACTATCTTCCGTGGTATTTTGCGTTCAAGACGATTTTCATTCTCTGGCTTCAACTTCCGGTCTTCAAGGTAAGCGTTCTTTTTTTTTTTTTTTTTCTTGCGCTTCATTACCCCCACTACCCGTCTCCTTCCTTCCGCGACACTATCTGTTGATTTCTTAATTTTGCCTTGTTACCGTTGTCGTGTGCACGGCATTTGATACTTACGTCATTAAAACCCAGGGTGCACAAACGACCTATCACACTTTTTTGAAGCCAGTCTTCGCCAATATTAGTAACTCTGCTGTTGTAAGACAAACCGAGGCTTCCGCTGACACGCTCCGGGAACGTGCTGCTGCTGCCGAGTGAAGGAGGAGGAAAGGGGGGAGGTGAATCAGAATGGAGAGGAGTCACCAATTTCTTCTTTCCCTCGGATCGATGACGATCCACGCGATTCCGTAGCTCTTTCTTTTTCATCCGTCTTTCGGTCTCCCAACTTTGTTCGTTTTTTAACTACTCGATGTTGGTGCTAAATTCCATAGAACACTTTTCAACCAATCGTTTGTTTCTCTTCCTTCTATGTTATCTCTCAACACCTTGTTGATTTTTTTACTATTACGAAGTCCGTATTTGCCAAATGGCCTTAACTTATGTCTTTTTCTATCCTGGACGCCTGGGGATGGAAGAATGGATCTTATTATGAGCGCACGAGATTTTGAAACTCGTTGGAGCCGATGGACCGCTTGTATTTAGTCGTGCGAATGGAACCCAACGGGACTGGACTAGAATCGTTCTAGGCCCTGGTAATTTTTAGGGCAGGCTGCTTGGCTGAAACTACTGCGGTTAGGTTTTATCCAACGTCAATGGCGATAATTTTAGTCTGGTGGAATCTAAAAAAAATCAAACGGAAAAACGTCGCTTCCCAACTTCAAGCAGCCACTGTAACCCCTTCACAAAATCTTCCCTAGATTTCTTGCCTTGGGTAGTGTCAAACCCGAGTCCTTCAAACCCGTGAGGAACACCTGGGTACCTAGGTGAAAAAATATTAGATTTCAGCAATCCGAAAATCAGACGTATCAGCCGCAACAGCAAGAAAACTTACACTTCAACTTTGGTTAGAACCTCCGCATCTCTCAACACTTTATCGTACAAGAACGCTTCGTCCCTTAGAGGATCCTTTCCACAGATTTGAATGAAAGCGGGAGGGAGGGATTTGTGGGATGAGAGAAGGAGAGGTGAGAATCTGGGGTCTGTCGGTTCTGGTTTGTAGTAGTCTAGTTCAAGTAGCTTAGGAACGAACGGAGAAAAACAAAGGGGGGGAGGAGACAGACCTATAAACCTGATAACATCATTTGCAGTTAACAACGGTCCGTCTTTGTTCTCATCCCATGACAAGAGGGATGACTTGTACCTGCGTAAAAAAACCGTTTAGAGGTTGCTTTTTTATCTTGAAAAAAGGGAGCTTTACTTCTCTGGAACAGCCTGATAATGAATCACAGCCGGAACATGCAAACACTGCCCAGTCACTGGTGTATCTTTGAAAAAGGGATCGTCTCGAGCGATCCATGCAAGGACTGCAGCTAAGTTGCCGCCTGCGGATTGACCGCCGATGAGGAAACCCTTGTTTAACGAAGCAGAGAAGTTGTCGGGATGGGAGGCGACCTTTCAAACAACAATCGTTGTGAGTGTCGAGTCAGCATAAACTAGGGAGAGAGCGACACTCACATATTTCAAAGCTGCAGTCACGTCGTCGACTGCGGTGGGGAATTTATGCTCTGGTGCCAAACTGAGATTCAGAATCAAAAGTCAACTACAGCCCTTTCTTCCAAGTAGTGAAGCGGCTCTCATACCGATACTGGCAGTTAACTACCGAAAGCCTAAGTTTGACGCTCGCGATTCTGAGACGATAATCATCCATGTGAAGGTTTCCTATAGTCCACCCTGATCGAGAATGATGGAGTATCTGATCCAAGCGCAAGTGAGTTATTCCGCTCACCTCCACCGTGCATCCAAAATAACAATGGGAAAGTAGAATCTTCGCCATCCCGTGGAGTAGGTGTTATAGATCGAGCGAGTACGGTGACTCCTCCACCAACGTCGATTTGGTGGTCTTTTATGGTGTATTCAGAACCTAGATGCCAAGGAGTGATCGGTCAGGATTTGGCATGAATGCATAAGGTATGAAGACACGTACTATCTGGAAGCAAAGGCTCAAATTTGGTCTGCATCATCGGGACAATCACTTCCGCGAGCTGCTTTCGGAATTTAGGGAGCGTGTCCTCATCGAGCGCAAACGGTGGAACCGACGCGAGCAAAGGAGCGATCTCTGGGTCAGTTTTGGAAAGATGAGAGTGTTCAGCCATCTTTGCAGAAGTGGAGGGGCTGTGGGATACGTGTGGGCACGAATGAAATGGGGGTGAAACTAGATTCTCCTTATATGTACAGTCCAATCATGCATATGGAATTCAGCTGAGAAATTAATTTCGTTCGTCTTTGTTTTGTCGGGGAGCTCGGTTGACTTCGACTCCGAGCCCCACTATTCCTGATTCTTCTTCCATGTGATGTGATTGTCCCATGCGGACCTGCACAATGAATTAGTTGTTTTGGGCTTAGAAGGTTCCCGGTTGGGCGCTGAGTATGGATCTCTACATGAAACGTGTACATCAGTCCTAGTAGGCCGTTTGAACGCGTCAGCACTCGGCTTGAAATGCAAAGAGAACTTCAACGTACTGTGCCTTGATGTTTCTTTGACATGTATGCCACCACTCCGGTATCCACCGGTTTCTTGATGAGACAGAGATTCTTGATAGAGACCGGGAGGTCATACTAGGGCGCGCCGGGACGAGCATCGATCCGGAGTCGCAGTGGCGGACACGGCCTTGGTCGTCGTTCATCCAAGGCGTAGAGCCTAGTGATCAAGTACGGGATTAGCTTTTGAGGGATCAAAGGAGAATATCGACCACGACGCACGTTCATATAGCTTTGACAGCTAGTGAAGGAATTTGTGGGAAGATTTTCATCGTTGTGATGTTGCCAATAATAATGTTTTGTCGCGACAGTGCAAGTCGGAAGAGAACTGGTTCGCCTAGCGTTGGCGCGTCGCTTTTACTCCACATTTCCCTATGTCTACTCCCACTCGCTTCCACCATCAGCTTCATAACGTTGTGCGAACGGAATCTTTTTTTCAGTCTCTGCGAGCACTCCAAGCTCGCTCATCTTATAAAGCGTCAATTCGGACCCATTTTTCTCACTTACAGGATGGATAAACTCGACTCAACTTCGTGCCCTCGCTCTCAGTACATCGACGCGCTCAAATTGCGAAACGAATTCCTTCACTCGCTATTATGAAAGACTCAACTTCAATATCATCAAAGTGGTGTGGCCGAGCTCTCTCGAGGGGATCGCGCAGTTTTGTCTCCCAGACACAAGGGAAACGAACTCGACTGGCCAAGCTTGGCCACATCACAAACTCTAGAAATTCTTGAGGCGGATTACAACAAGTTGAAGTTTTCCGTGCTCCTCTCCACTCGTTCTTTTTGTTGAAACCAGGGATGCGGAATACGAGCTAGATGTTGTACCAGAAGGCTGGTATGGGGTTGCCGGTGGTGAATCATACTTCTCGAGTATTGCGCTTCTTCTTGCAAATTCATGCCCCACACTGACTCAATCAAAGTCCTCCTCTTCTTTTACAAAAGAAGCTAAGCTGTCAAGTCAGCCAATTGATATCGACCGCCCTATCGTTTGATGTACTGACAACTGATATCGTTCCTCCTCAGCCACTGGTACTAGCCTGATCATCACTATTGCCAATCGAGATCAGTCGTTTCAGCAAAAACTTCCACGTCCGATGACGCGTTCGTGGGCATACATCCCGGCGAGTAAGTCTTTCGAGTGTCTTTTCCCCCTTATCGCCACTGCCGTTCCTTTTCTTCACACTCAAACAGAACAACACCTGACTTATTCTGCCAGACAGGAAGCCGATGACCATTTCCATGCAAAAAAAACATCACTCATGTCTTGGGTTTATTCAGGCGTGGGAGTTTCGACTAATGTTTCTGGGCCGGAAGGAACGAGTTGGGACGACCTCTTTTGGTTTCTCCTCACTCAAGAGACTTGACTATTTCACGTACTTGTAGTATGTGCTCAATGTCTTGCCTCTCGCAGGCAAGTTTGACGATTATGGGGGGAAAGTCATTGCGTTCAAATGCATCTATCTGTTTAAGGTTGTCGGCTGCTGTGTTCTGTTCAGAACTGAACCTGTCCATCTGACCGAGATTGTATATAGACTGGTTAACATGATATCCCGTCTCTCATTCTTACATCGATGGATAACCGCACCTTGGCTTCTCTGCTTGTCGCGGGGATTATAGGTATCTTGGTCTTGTTTCGACGTCGAACGAGAAGATCCCTTCCACCTGGGCCGCCGAGCGATCCCCTAATTGGACATTTGCGCATCATACCTCAGACGAAGCAAGCGGAAGCGTTTCATGAATGGGCAAAGACCTACGGTTCGTACGCAGCACATTGTCGTTAGCATTCTTGTTCTGACTTGTGCAATCGCAGGAGATGTCATGTATCTGGAAGTTCCTGGCCGGAAGATGGTTGTTCTTGACAGTGTCGAGGCTGCACGGACACTGTTGGAGGAAAGAAGTTCCAAATACAGTTGCAGACCCCGATTTGTTGTATGGACAGAGGTGTGAGTACATTATTAATTAGGCTTGGCAGTGCACGTCATTACGGTCATCTTCATAGGATAGGATGGACATCTTCGTTAACATTTTTGCCGTATGGGAAAGAGTTCCTCAAGCATAGAAAGATGTTCCAGGGGTTCTTCGGGAAAAAGGAAATCCTTGCTTATGACCATCTACTTGTGGAAGAAGCACGGCTTCTTGTCAAGAGTCTTCATGGATCCGTACAGGGTGACCTTCTTAGACATGTGCATCGGTGAGCTTCTGTCGATTGAATTATGGTTCAGTGACTGAATCTGTCCTTTGTTTAGACTCACCGTGTCGAACGTCGTGCGAGTTACCTACGGACATCAAGTGAAAACCGGCGAGGACATTTTCATGCAATTTGCAGAGGTGCTGACAGATGCTGCCTCCAACTCTGGACCTATCGGGAACACCCCAGTCGACCTTTTCCCGTGGCGTAAGTTGTTCGTCCTGTTCTTTGTGTGCTCGAGAAGCTCATCCTGTAACGCAGTGCGTTATTTTCCCTCTTGGTTTCCAGGTACCTATTATGCCACATTAGCACGAAAACAGTGGCACGGGACAATCCGCAAGGTGTATGACGTTGCCGTTGCATTCGTTCAGGCCGAGATGGTAAGACGCAATGACTCGAGACCTTTTTTGAATTGATTATGAATTCGAAAACTCGCTTCATCTTCCAGAAAGATAAGTCGGTTGCAAAATCATTCGTGTCAGATCATTTGGAGAGGTTGGGCGAACTTAGAGATCAGGAAGGATTTACTCTCGAGGATATCAAGAGCGCTGCGGCGTCGATATTCTCTGCTGGCCAAGAGACGGTCAGTTCTCATGCCATGAAAGGCAAAGGCCCTTTCTGACAGAAACATTACACACGTCAGTCCTATGATACCCTCGGAGCCTTCATGGTGGCTATGTTGCTCAACCCCAAAATCCAACAACGAGCATATGAAGAGATTATTACTACAGTTGGTCAAGACCGCTTTCCAGACTTGAACGACCGCGAATCTTTGCCGTATCTGGAACTTATCCTTCAAGAAGTTCTCCGGTGTGTTTAGTCGGGATATCTGCTCAGCGACTTGAACTTTGTGTTTATTAGATGGCATATTCCTGCTCCCCTTGGTAAGTAAATCATCCTCTTGCACATTCGGGAAGACGTGACATGTTGAATTCTTCCACAGGCGTACCCCACCGCGTTCAAGAAGACGATGTGTTCAACGGGATGTTCATTCCCAAAGGTACCATCGTGATTCCGAATATTAGGTATGCACCATGTAACCGTCATTCAAGCAAACAGATGAGTTATCTTTTCATCTAGGGGTATGAGCAGAGATGAAAGGATCTATGCCGATCCTCTAAAGTTTGATCCCTCCCGGTATCTCCCCGCTCCTGAAGGAAGGTCCGAGCCTCGCTTTCCTGCCATGTGGGGTTTCGGAAGGCGGTGAGCCACTCTTGATGAATTATCTTCTCCCCGTTATGAATTCACGCCGTTACAGGATTTGTCCTGGTCGGTACTTTGCAGAGTTGGCCGTTTGGCATGTCATGGCATGCGTACTGGCAACTTTGGAGATTCTTCCTCCCAAAGACGAGATGGGAAATGTTGTTATACCGGAACCAATCGTTATGGAAGGATTCACCAGGTCTGTGAATGGATTTGTGCTCTTTTTTTTCAAGTTTTTGATCTCGACTCCTCTGCAGTGTATTTGCACCTTTCAAGTTTGAAGTTCGCGCTCGGTCCGAGAGAGCGAGAGCTTTGATAGCAGAGATTGACTAATGAATTCGCCTTCCGGTAATCCCCAGATTTTTGATTTGGGTTTGCCTATATTATGTTCTCAACTCTCTTTTGAATGTCCGTCTCTTGCGTTAAATAATCAAATAGTATCTGCAAGTAGACGACGTGAATGCTCTGTTTGTACTCTATAGCTATACACGTTCACATCCTTTTTCGCGTAATTCACGACGAAACCACATCATGGCTGTAACTTTTTTTTTTCGGTCGCGGAAGTAAAGTACAATCTACACACAAAGTTGACCATAGTCTGAATTTCTCGGTATTTATGCTCGAGGTAGGATATGTCCTTGAAGCAAAGCCGCCTCGGGCCTTGGAATAAATCGGCACTTAAACGGTAATGGGTGGCTACCAAGCTCATTTTTCAGTACAACGGCACTTCCGCTGTCCAGACAAAAAAAACAAACCTGACTAAACCGGGAGTGAACTCAACGACCGGGTCGATCTCTTGTCCGTCTTGATCAACTTCCTTGGCTATCGTACAGTTCGCGAGAAGATACGTGATTGCGAGCCAGAGCGAATTGATGGCGAGATATCGCCCAGGACAGATCCTTCTGCCGAATCCAAATGCAATCAGCTCAGGATTGGGTGGAAGGTCTTTGTCTGCCGCTCTCATAAAACGATCAGGGTCAAAGTTCATTACGTCGGTTCCGTAGAGGGATTCGTCGTGCAAAACAGCCCTGTGATCGAAGGCTGTTTTTTTGACATATCGTGTTGAGGACAAAGTGAAGGCTTACCAGGAATTGGGGACAACGGTTGAACCTGCAGATTTAATATCGTTAGATATGAGATAACTAGAAGGGAACGGTTACATTACCACCGGGTATGAGATATCCATCGTAAATATCGTCGTTCACAGTTGCATGAGGCAAGCCTAATCATTGTCATCCTTGAACGTCAGTCACCGCGAGATACGCGGGTAACGGGTAAGACCCTACCCAGTGGCAAAACAGGATTCCACCGAAGGGTCTCTGCGTAGATAGCGTTGATATAAGGCAAATTATCTCGGTCAGAGAAATCAGGGAGTCTGGAAGAACCAACGACATCGTCAAGTTCCTCCTGGGCTCGGGCTTGGATCTGGGGGTTCAACGTCATGCCTAGAATGAATGATAGAATGGCTGAGACGGTCTATAGGGGGCAGAAGATTTGAATTCTGTACGACCAAAATTTGTGATGGCCTACTGTGTCTGTACCGGCTGAATGGGAGTAGCCGTTATTAGATTCATTCTTGGTGGAAGAAAACCAACGTGATATCTACCAACAAAACCCACGCCAGCACAGTTCTTTATTACCTCTTCCATGCCTGAATCATCACCCGAAGCGGATGGTGATATTCCATAAATTTCTAGGTTTCGCGTAGAGAAAGATGGAATAGCGGCTCCGCCGTCCTGACTGACCATGAGTGGCGTTGCATCAAGACATGGATAAGAGGTCAACCATAGCTTGCTTCAGGAGTGTCCACGGATGATTTAATGCTCTATCTGCATCTTGAGCCCACGCTTCAGCTTGAGACTTGAAACTTGCACCCGGGAACCAAGCTTGAGAACGAAAAATCTCCACTGAGAAACCAGCCCCAGCAACACGGTGACCGGAATCAGCAGAGCTCACCAGGTATGTGTTTTAATATAGGGATGTAATCAACCAAAAATGACCCCAGTATACCTGCTTGCCTCACGGCTACCAGCATGCCATCAGATAAATTGATATATGGGTCGTTATCGTCCTGGATGTGATAACCGTACAGGACTTCAAGGATGATTCCCCCAGTTTGCCTATTTTGAAGTGGAGAGTTTTCGTGATTATCTCCGGAGGGATAATTGATAACTCACGCTTCAAGAAATCTCTCGGTGATGATACTAGCTTCTCTACCAATGATGCTGTTCTCCTCCTTTGAATGTCGTAGTATTCCGTTACCGTTTGAGGCCGGAAGAAATGATGGAACGTTCTCCGGTGTAGCCTGCGTGGGACAAGTCAGTGATGGCTGAAGTGGACCGAATGTAACACTGGCAGCACCTCCATGAATCGGAATATGGCATGACTATACAACATGAAATGAATGTGGAATACTGCCGGGCAAGCCCGAATAGGAAGGAATCAGGGAAGACACATACAACCCATAACCCAGTCCCATCTGTAGATGTAATTTACTAACTACCATGCTAAACCAAAGTGGAGAAGAGACAGACTTGATCAATTCGGTCATCATTGGTTGGCCTGTGCACAGAGCAAGAAATAGGGTCAAAAAAGATTCTACGATTATGAAAAACACATACGCGGCCTGTCAGAATAATTGTAGGATCTGTGTTCTAGAAGGTCGATGATTACTTTATACGAGTTCAAGACGACCGTGCGGGAGCCGAGCACATCGAAGGTGAATATACCGCCGTGTTTTTGTGACCACTTGGCATATGTGATGTGGGTTGGTTCCTTATGTTTCGCCTGCACATCGAGGATATTGCCCAAGATCGGTATGCCCTTCGGTCCAGGAGGTAAGCGTAGCCGGCGATAATGGCACTTTTTGAAGAGATGGAGAACGAGTATCAAGATGGGAAAGAATAACAATGACTTGAGGTTATCCATTGCGCGCAGTCAAGTGCTGGTGCCGCTCGGATGAGAAGAAGTTTGGGAGAGATAGCTGCTCGCAGGTATTAACAGGAGCCCAAATACGGACTGGTAGTTATCTTTAAGACTCAGAGTCGGGGGAAAATATGCACATACCTGGAAGGAGTAGGATCGGCCATTGAAAACTGCCCCTTCCCTCCGAAGCGCGATGGAAAGTCATAAGCTTAAGACAAATTGAAGGCATGCCGCACACGACTTCTTTTAGGTGAGAAGCTTTTACCTTTTTTATTCATAACTTAAAGAACCGGCCCGACTTGGATGTCGTCTCGCGCCTCTCCTCGATCCACCTCCGACTGCAGTGCGCACTGCGCAATGTAGTTATCACTCACAAGGTTATGAAGTTGGCGCAAATCTCGAAGCCACCACGGCATGTTATGACCATGAGTCGGTAACCGATCCCGAATCGAGATGCTAGTGGTGATTGATATCGTATAATAGGTGTGTTACACTACATCCTCTTTTTGTCACCCACGATATTCTGAACTCATTCTAGTAGCTATCACCCACTCTCTTCAGATTTCAGTTTTTGGTGCTCACCGCCATATTCAGAGATCGAAACTCGTCCAAACTGATCAAATTGAATGGGATTGAGCATTCCGAAGTTCTCTCCGTGGGCTGGAAATGTCGAAGGCAGGCTTGGGTGATGGCTGAAGCCACCGCTGGTGTGTTCTCTTTGATTGATTTAGTTTGCATACGGCGGGCACTGGAACATCCTTGTACTGATAGACAGCTATGGGGCGGAGCGTACGAACAGATTAGATCAGTTCGGGGCTCAGGTTGAGTCCAAGCCCGAGTCCAAGGCACCCGTAGTATTGAAAGCCGTACTAAGCTTTGTTAGCAGCTCGAGAAACTCAACTTTCGTGGTTGACCCGTGCTTACTTCGAACAAGATTGAGAGACGATACATAGATGGACGCGGACGCCCGTGGAGACTAGGAGTCTGGGACCGACGTAAGAAATCTGGCCATTTCTGTGTGGTGGCGGCATCGAAGAGTCTCGCTTACGCGCTCCCTGTCTGTGCCCATCGTTTGGGGTGCACGACAAAGCAAACATGGAAATCAATTTTTTGCTAGCGAAGATTATATACAGTTTACAAACAAGAGTGAACTTCCATATCTTCAGTTCGGCGGTGATTGGTTGTACAGGGGGGGGGGGGAAGATGGCTCGAAATGCTCTATGTTGCTAGAGCAATGCCGCCTCGGACCTTGGAATAAATTTGCATTTAAATGGCAGTGGGTGGCTGAAAACTCATTTCAGTAACGGCGCTTCCATTGACGACCTAGAGAAACAAACCTGACTAAACCAGGAGTGTACTCAACGATAGGCTCGATCTCTTTCCCGTCTTTATCAACCTCCTTGGCCATGGTAAAGTTTGCGAGAAGATACGTGATTGCGAGCCAGACCGTGTTGATAGCGAGATATCGCCCAGATCAGATTCTTCTGCCAAATCCGAATGCGATCACCTCAGGATTGGGTGGAAGGTCTTTGCCTTCTTTCATAAAACGGTTGGGATTGAAGCTAAATATGTCGGGTCCGTACAGGGATTCGTCGCGTTAAACAGCCCTGCAATCAAAGTATTGGTACTATGTATTTGAGTGGGAGCAGGTGAAGCTTACCAGATGTTGGAAACAACTGTATTAGAGTCAGAACGAAACTGGGACCGTCACATTACCCCTAGGAATGAGATTTCCTTCATAAGATATCATCGTTCATAGCTGCATGAGCCACGCCTTGATTATCATCGAAAGGTCAGTCATTGCAATAGGTTCAAGTGACGAGTAAAGCCCTACCCAGTGGCGAGACAGGAATCCATCGAAGGGTCTCGGCATAGATAGCGTTTATATTAGTCAGGTTATCTCGGTCAGAAAAGTCTGGAAGTCTGGAAGAACCGACGACCTCGTCGAGTTCTTTCTGGGTTCGTGCTTGGATTTGAGGGTTCAAAACCATACCTAAAATGAAGGATAGAACGGCTGCGACGGTCTATGGGGGAGAATCATATCTAAGCAACTGCCTATAGTACATTGGCCTACCGTGTCTGCACCGGCTGAATAGGGATTACATTTGTTTCTCGGCAAGGAAAGTGGTGGTATTTACCAAAAAAAGCCACGCTAGCACAATCCTTTATTACTTCTTCCATACTTGAATCATTGCCCGTAGTCGATGATGATATTCCAGGTGACGCGTACAAAAAGACGGAATGGCGGTTCCGTCAACCTGATCGACCATGAACGGAGTTGAACAAGGAACCATAGATAAAGTGCTAACCATCGACTGCTTCAGCAGTATCCATGGATCGTCTTTTAGCCGAAGAAGTCTTCGTTTAAGATGCCAACAACACGATGATCGGGATCAGGAGCTCACTAGGTAGGTGTTTGGGTAGAGGGATATAGTCAACCAAAAATGATCCGGAGATACCTGCTTCCCGGGCGCCCACCAGCGCGTCATCGGCCATCTTAACATATGAGTCGTCTTCGTCCTGGATGTGATAACTGTACACGATTTCAAGGATTATTCCTCCAGCATGCCTTTTTCAGAAGCTGAGAGCTTCGTTATGTCTGGAGCTGGGGATGACTCACGCTTGAAGAAATCTTTCGGCTTTGATGCTAGCTTCTGTACCAGTAATGCTGTTCTCTTCCTCTGAATGTCGTAGTATCCCGTTACCATTCGAGACTGAAAATACTGGTGAAACGTTCTCCGGTGCAATCTGCGTGAGACACAAGTCGGTGACAACCGAAGGATGGTACAAATAATGACGACCGGACCTCCATAAATCAGAGTATCGCATGGTTGTAGAACAAGGAAAGGATGAGTGGAGCCACTTGAGCATGCCGAAAGTACAACAATACTAGAAAAGGAGAGAAGTACCACCAAAGTTCCAGTGCCACCTGTAGAGATGGTTCAGCGCCTTTGCATACGATGACAAACTAAATTATAGGAAAGACAAACCCGACCAATTCTAAAAACATAGCCTGACCTGAACAAGGAATGTGAGTGACGAAAAAAACTATGATGAATATTATGTACGCGGTCTATCAGAATAATTGTAGGATCTGTGTTCTAGAAGGTCGACAATTGCTTTGTACGAACTCAAAACGACTGTGCAGGAACCGAGATTATCAAAGGTGAATATGTCGCCGTATACTTGCGCCCAGTTGGCATATGTGATATGGGTTGGTTCCTTGCGTTTCGTTCCTACGTCGACGATATCGCCCAAAATCGGTATGCCCTTTGGTCCAGGAGGTAAGCGTAACCGACGGTATTGGTGCCTTTTGTAGAGACGAAGAACGAGTATCGCGATGGAAAAGAATAACGATAAATTAAGAACATCCATCGCTGCAGTAAAGTGCCGTGTTTGTTCGGTAAGTATGAAGAGAGGAAGTTTTGTGGGAATGACTGCATCAGTGCCTACTTATACAGACTGGTGGTACTTCTGAGACTCATATTCGGAGTCGGGGGAAAATATGCACCAACCTGGAAGGGGCATGGAGCCTAAAGAACCAACATTGGAAATTGCCCCTCCAGTCAAAGCCATCGTCACTGTAAGAGTCCTGAGTGAAGAGAAAGTCATAAGACAAGGTACATGCATGGGAGCCGTGAATGTTTCCCGAACTCACAACGTTCTCCAAGATTTGTATGGTGAAATCTATCAAGATGCAGTTCGCGCGGTCCTGATAAGTGGCAACCATCCTGATCATGAGAGTCCTACACTGCCCATTGAAGCGCCAATGGTGTTGAAAACAAATAAAGAACAGTCGAAACCTGGGGGATTCATCGTGATTGTATGAGTATTAAGTTTTCCAGTTAGAAATTGAGAAGTACACCTCAGCTTTCTGAATAGCACATCACCGTGTACCATGAGTCACAGAAGTACGATGCCGACCTTGCTTTGACCAAGTGTAGAGCTAGAAAAACGAAGACAATCGTGGGCAATGTAAACTAGTTCTGCTGACATATATGGATTGGTTGTGCGGTGAGTTGGGAGTGGAGACACTGGAGAGTCGAGCTGATCACGAGGGAGACCGGCGCCGCGGATCCAGACAAGCAGACAATGAAGGCCACTTCCTTCTCCAAGTCGCAAGTCGAATCCAGCATTAGCTTCATCCTAGGCTTCCCAACGTCTGGGTGTCATGAAACGTGCTAAGGGCTGGAGAAGGGCTGTTTTCGGTCACAAGTGGTGCGCCTCATGATGATACTTGGCGCAACGTTTGCTAATCCTAGAATGCGGCACTTCAAAGTTGAATTGGATTCGGCTTTACAGGCGAATGATCCCCTTTGGGTCAGCGAATACCCTCGGCACTCTTTCGCAGTCGAGAATCCCACAAAATGTGGCAGCCTCTGACAAAACAAATTCAAAAGTACTTACTGAAGAGCTATAGACTCTCAAACGCATGTCAATTATAGCAACGCCTAACCATCAACTCTTGACTACCAAACAATCACCTTAGATATTGGGTCGAGTCTAGATAGTGGAGCCTTCCCGAACCTTTCAACGTTTGTCTACATTTTTGCAGCGGACTCGTCGTCAGTCCCGCTTCTCTCTGTCCCATCGTTGCTCCAACTCTTTCATCGCTCTTCCTGTCGACTGAACGAATCATCGCTGGCACACATCAGGAATGATATACTCGACATCCTAAAAGCTGAACAAGTTTGTGTGCTTGTACCATGTCTGGATTCCAGGAATCCGCACCTAGAACCTGGTCCACCGTTTCCGGTATTGGAAGCGTTACGACTTGACTCATCGGACGCGAACAGGGCAAACCGATTGTTCTGTCGTTGGGTGGTTCTGTCAACGGTTAACTGGAGAAGGATCTGGTTAGCACGCTTGCTCCATGCCAGAACGTTGATCAGTTTCCGCGGGGGAGTGTATCACGTCTCATGCATGTTTATGAAGAAAGTCGAAGGTCAAGCGGCTATTATTGAATGAGTTGAGAACATCGATAGAGAGAGGACTGCCTGCAAACGACGACGGTGAGGGCAAGCCCATCGTGCCGTGACGGGTTTGAGTAGAAAAGACATGTGCGCTTGGATGAGGCTCAACAGCGTTCGCAACGGGGAATACCTGAGTGGCAGGGGAACACAGGGTCCATCCATCTATACACTAAATATACAAAACGTTACAATTGATTGATAAATCCTTCTCCAACTTGTCCGACGTTTACCCACCAATTGTCGGAAGTTGTCTGTCACCAAGAAATAGGTTAGGGACAATGTAATGTGACAAGGGGGTTGAACACTAACCTGTATATAAGCTGAACCATTCTCAAGGACGATTTCGTTGTACGAGGCCTTGATATTGGGAAGAACCCGCAACACGAATTGTTTCGACGTCAAAACGTCCTGCAAACCCTCTTGCAACAGTGCATCATCCCCTCTGAAACCTTGTCGAATGAGGTTATCCTTGAGGTATTCAAAGTACTCGAACGATGCCTTGCCAAAGTTCTGCTCCCAACTGTCGTCATCAGATTTACTCGCTTTCAGCACCTTGTAATTCTCATCGAAGTTGGGATCGAGATCAAGGTCAGAGATACCCGTGACGCCTACCAGCTCCTCCTTTAGATCATCGATCTTCTCTTCCCAATCTTCAGAGATGGAATGTTTCGCACGGATAGACAACCCCTCACGAGGCGCAGCCTCGACAGCAGCCAGGAGTTCGTCGTAGATGTAGTCTTGGTTGTATCCAAGAGAGGTGGGGTGGAACAAGATCCAAAAGGCACCGTCTCTTACTGCGCAGTCGATGGTGGGAGCCTTGTCTCCGAGAGGGTTAACACCGACTCTAAGTTCAGACTCGGTAACGGCAGAGTTAAAGTGGGTTTTGCCCTCGTCTCCGTATTTTTCGACGTAGGGTTTTAAGCAGTAAATGAAGCCGGTGACATAACTTGGACGCAAGGGAAGGAAAATGAGCAATGGCAGAAAACAGGAGGGGAAACCTCACCCGGTTAATACGCCTCCGGCTCTCATGTTGCTCGAATCTTCGTTGTAGGCCCAAATCTCGTTGGGGTTTAGAGCGAGCTTGAAGGTATTACCGAGTAAGTCCGATATAGTCTTTTCGTGTTCTTCCTTTTGCGCTTCGTAATTATCGCGTACTAGTAAACGATAAAAGTGAGTCGGACGTTATTACTAGATTAGTACCGAAACTTACTGTCTTTACGAACAGCCAAAGGCAGCTTTTCAATAGGTTGCTTGGGAGTAAAGGCAGGAGTCTTGGGCATGGTTTCTGTGGTAGCTGGAAAGCGGGGTCGTGGGTTTGAAGCTGTTGAACTTGAAAGGGTGTTTTTATGGATTTTACACTCAGATTGACAGCGTAAAAGCCGGGGCTGTTGACCGTCTGAAAGGTGCCAATCCGTCAATGAATGAATTCAGTGCAGAATCAGGTTTAAGTCAGGAGCTGTATTAAGGCTGTTGGCGCGCAACCACTATTCCGTATTGCAGACCACAGAAGTTAGGAGCTTTTTGCCGAGATTTTACGATTTGAATCAGGAGTGTTTAGAGCGAAAAGATAGTGGACTGATCCAGTGAGCGCAGAGCGAAAACTTGGAGGCGCCATGAACGCATGCACCTGAGGAAATGAAATTAAATCGATTGAGGCTGGGTATTGGGTAACAGTCAGATTGAGTATGCACAAGACATAAAAACGAGGCACGAGTGGAGACGAAGGAAAAAACAACATTGACACGGAAGACGGACACCGCTTCTCGTTGCCTGGACACGATCTGTCACCGAGGCCGAGCGTGCCATCCTGTCTTCCGAACCGCCACTGGCCAGGCCCATGCCTTGCCAACAACTCAAACCTCAAGGACTCAGTACTCAGTGCTCAGATTTCAGAGATCAGTAGCTCGCAGTTTCCTCAATCTCCCGGACAATCGGCTGTTATCAAGGCGAAAATACGTCGGTTGGAACTGTCTAATAGTAGAAGGTGTGTAAGGCAGTTTTGAGCTGTAAGCTACACGTACCGTTCGATATCGAAACAGCCAACTATCGTTGAGACTGTAACTCGCGAAGATTTTGGAAGGCTGGGAGCGCCTTCATCTTCCGAGTCGAGTTAGACTTTGAACGGCTTGGACGTGAAGAGCTACTCGTGGTGCCAATGGATGGCTGATTATTCGTGAAGTCATTCGGCATCGTATCCAGCCTAATGCTACAGATTAGTAAAGTCACCTAGTATGTCTGAAGCAGAAAACGACACACCGCGAAACACATCCATCAGACAATCAACGAGTGCCTGCTGATCTGTCATCCCATTAAGACGCTTCCTCGAAAACTACGTGACAATGCTCCCAAAACTCGCGAGGAGCACCCGTGTGGCAGATCATTCTCAACGATAGCTCCCGCTGGCCCACCGTAGCTACTACCTCTGCCACTAGTCAGCTTACTGTTCATGACACTCATCGGCGGTTCACCATCGATGGATACGATGATGTCGTGAAAAATAACCATGAAATGCTCCCTTAGCTCCTGCTCCTCGCCAGGCTCCAGGCGTCGGGGTTTACAGGCCTTGTCGATGATTCTCTTCTGCTTTCTGATTCTTGAGAAGAGTCCGCGGTGATCCACCTCAGGCAGGAACCTGACAACTAATGTAAGGGCATGATAGGCCCCTGCACGGACCATGTGAAAAGGGCTAAGAGGCCGGGTCTACAACAATAGCTTCTACTCGCTCTATGATTGTTGAATCACTCGTGATTCTTAGTCAGACCGAGTAGGTGCTGGATGAGCGTGTGAGTGCTCCACTATTATTTCTTAGCATTTCTTGGTATTTACTCTGTGTACTTAGTATATAAGGACTTTGTCTCACTATAGAATACACCTCTCTTTTTGCTCCTACTACTTACTTCATGTGTGTGCTAAGTCAAGCTATTGCTAGGTGAGTTCTCCCACAACAGCTACTGCTGATAGTGCATGCTGTGCTCTACAGGTTATGGGCTGGAGGTATTCTTGATATGTGCTATTTTTGGCTGCAGTCAACAGCAAGCACCTTTTTCAGCTGCTGCCACTGTCAATGGCAAAGTGCTTCTCGGAGCTGCTAGCCTTTATGGCAAAGCACTTTTTATAGCTGCTAGCCACAATGATTAAGCACTTTTAAGGCTGCTATCATTGTTGACAGCCCCAGTTCTGCCTGTTGTTCTCAATGGTGGATGTATACCCTTTGACACTGTCAATGACATGTCAGCATTGTGTATAGTGCTATCGTGGCTGCTCATTGTTTCACTTTATGCTGACTTTGTTGTTGTTATTGCTAGATATCATTCTATCATGTCCTCTGCCAACAGTCTCAGGACTCATGTCCCTATGACATTTGATGGTACAGACTGGCAGGTCTTCTCCTCCCTGTTCAAGGCCTACTCTATGATGTCTGGCTTCTGGGGCCACCTTAACAGTGACAAGGAAGAACCAATGCAGCTGCAACCCATCACCATTGGCAAAGGTGACAGTGCTGTCACTATTCCTGTCTCTCCCAAGGACATGAAAGAGTACTCGAAAGAGCTTCGTGACTGGAAGAAGTATGAGGAATGCACTCTCAGTTGCCTCACTTTGTCCATCTCCTTGACTGTCAGCGAGTATATCAAAGACAAGAGCGCTAAAGATGCTTGGGCTGCTCTCAAGGAGAAGTATGGTACCCCCAGTGCCATCACTGTCTTTGGCTACTTCAAGGAGCTCATCACTTTCAAGCTCTCTGGTGACAACCCCCTTCCCAAGTTTGCTCGCTTTGATTATATGATCGAGAGGCTTGAGCTGAATGACCTGCCACTTCCTGCCTTCATCAAAGCAATGTTGCTCATTGTTGCCATTCCCCAGAAATGGGACCACACTGTCAGCCACTGTCTCCAGAACTGGGACACGAATGACTTGGACGTTTCTATTGTCCAAGACGCTATCTAGACTGAGTATGGAACCATGTCTGGTGGTGCTATTGCAAAGTGCCTTTCAGCTGTTAAGCAAAAGTGCAAGGACCCCCAGTTTGGACAGCAGCAGCGTACTTGCAATTTTGGCAACTCTGGTGGGAACTTTGGTGGAGACTCTGGCAAGAACTCCAGTAACAGGAACGGTTCATCAGGAAATTGCCAAAAGAAGACTAAGCATGGCAAGGCCGCTGGAAAGCAATGCAAGGATCATAAGTCTTATGATGGTCCTGGTCATTCCCACATTGCCTCTGCTTCTCTGGCTTCCCACCTTCATTCACCATCACCATCACCTCCTCTCACACTATCTGTGCGTCATCCCTATGATACCAGAGTCACCAATCCACATGCTGCACAACATTTTGTTGGTTGTGCTCCACAGCCATACGCTCCTCCTTACAGGAACACTTGTAATGCTCGCAACTTGCTTGAGTGTTTGGGACAACGGGGTTATGCACATAACTTAGAAAGCCTTGAGTGTTCTTTTGCCCAAGCTCAACTTCCACAGCCACAGGCCTCCTTGTTCAAGCGGGCCTTGGATGATGACTATCCTAGTCGTTCTCCTTTTCCCAAGAGGTTCCATAGCATCACTCCTGATGTTGAGATAGAAGAGGCTGATTGGATCATGGACAATGAGGATGTTGATGACTCCATTGTGGACGCTGCTAGCCTTGATGAGGATGATTACTTGGACTCTGTGAGCCTTGGATCTCAGATCAAGGATATTGATCAGCAAGTCCCTTATCTTAGTCTCACTTCTGACACTGACATGCTGTCCACTTTTTGCAAAACTCTAGCAACTAAGTGTAGATGTAAACAGAATAATCTTGTGTCACGAAGTGCATACTATTTTCATTTACCTTCCTACAGTCTCTTTTCCTTTCACTATGATACACACCATCATTCTTGTTTCATCCCTGGATCCTATCTTTTACCTTTATTCCACTGTGTTCTATCCCTTTCTGCTATGTTCTATTAGTTTCCATATGATACAGGTCATGACATCATAGGTCACATGTCAAGTAGTATATATAGGCTGACTCGTCACCTAGTCCCCCATCTTGACCTCTTTGTCTTGGGACTAGGTGCATATTTGTACTCTGTAGGATACTGGGCAGTATTGATCATCTTTGTCTTGGGACTAGTTATTGACTGTCGAGCCTCTGCTCCAGTCTCTGTGTGTTCACTACCGGCACTTCACCACATCTTGCTTCACTTGTTAAGTTCTGTAGTTTCTTGAATGAACATTTTGCATGTTGTACCAAGTGTAAAGGAAAGAGACCTGAGAGATCATCACAAGAATGGATTGTTGACTCTGGTGCTTCTGCACACTTCATATTCAATCTAAATGACTTTGCTGAATATGAACCTTTGAAGAAAAAGCAATCTGTACAAACTGCTTCAAAGAATGCTCCAATCTCTATTGAGGGAAAAGACATGATGTTTATCAGCCACAGTGTTGAAGGGAAAGACAGTAAACTTGAAGAGTGTGTTACATGTTTTTATCCTGTCTATTACATTCTGCAATTATCTATAAGACTTTTGTCTTTGGGAGAATTCCTACAAGGAGGTCAAGTCATTTGCAGTTCTGCAAAAAAGCTTGCCTTCTACCCTGGTGCAAACTTGTGATATCAGTTGCTTGTCTCTTATCCACACCACCCTGGCCAGACCATTTTTTGGGTTCATTTGCAAAAAGCCTCGGTTGATGATTTATTGGCCAAGTCAGTTGTTTACAATGCTGACTACGAGATCCACTGTAGGCATTTCGGACATCCATCTGATAAAGCCCTAAATAAAGCTCAAAAGCATATGCAAAATTTTCCTGCTGAACCTCAGAAGTGCCCAAAAGGTTCACCCCTTTGTCAAGGCTGTGCTGAAGGTAAAATGTATTCAAAATTGTTTCCAGACTTGAAAACCTGAGCTACAAGACCTTTTCAGAAAATACATTCTGATCTCAAAAGCTTTCCAGTTGAGTCCTATCACCATTACAAATATTACATCTCTTTCATCAATGATCATACTTCCCATGCATGGACTATGCTTCTCAAGCAAAAGTCTGATGCTATCTCTGCACTTAGAACTTTTCTTGCAATGGTTAAGATGCAACTCAATTCAACAGTCCAGGAATGGATGTCTGATGAAGGGGGAGAGTTCAAATTCCATGAATTTGATGATGCACTCAAGGAAAATGGGATTTGAGTTCTGCAGAGCATACTATATACTCCTCAACAGAATGGTCGTGCTGAACGCTTTAACTAGACTGTTATTGAGAAAGCTCAGGCATTGCACCTTGATGCATGTCTTCCACAGTCCTGGTGGGAATTTGCAGTTTTACATGCTGTACATCTCTACAATTGCACTCCTTCCCAATGTCTATGCTGGTTGACTCTGTATGAGATGTTACACGGTGAAGCACCTGATGTCTCTCACTTTTGAGTCTTTGGCTGTGGAGCTTATGTCTATTTGCCTGAAGAATGTCATCAGAATAAACTTGCTCCTTGAGCAGAGATGATGACATTTATTGGTTGTCAAGATGGCATGAAGGGTTACCTCTTTATGCGAACTACAAACTCCATCTTCAAGGCAACAACAGCTCTCTTTGATGAAATGATGTTTCTGAGATGTCCTGATACCAAACCTTGTGGGTTTACATCTGTTGGTTCTTCCTCTCACTATTGATCCTGATTGCCAAGTCTTTCTAGGAGATCTGGTCCCAATCATGACAATGATGAGGCCAGTGTTCCACCTCAGGACCTTGACAATCCTAAACCAGATCTGACAGTTATGCTACCCAGGTCACCAACACCTCCAGGCAATGAAGGTGAACAGAACCAGCCACCAGTTATACAACCACAGTGTTCTGTGCACAACTGAATGGGCACTAAGCAACCTGGCAGTATTTATGGGAACTCAGAGAACCTAACCCAGCTTTCTACTGTGCAGAAACAGTCTGAACAAGTCAGAACATGGCAGCAACTTACTGGCAATAAAGAACCAATGTGCCATCCCACAGGGGAAAATCAACAGAATAAGGTTCCTGGACCAAGTTCTGCCCCTGAGCCACATGGAAGCAGTGATCAGTCTGCTGATAAGGTTGGAACTCTGGTTGCACAACTAGCCCAGGAAGGGGGAGTAGGCTTCGTGATTTATTTGCTGAATCACACAATTCCACTTCATGACAAACTTCCAAACTGGTCCAATGTATGAGAATGGACTCTCTGTGACATTCTCTCCAGTAGTGTGCTTTGAAACTGTCTGCATGATGTTAGGACTGGCAGCACTGAAAGACTGGTACATCACTGCTGTTGATGTGAAGAGTGCTTTCTTATATGGTGAACTTCAAGAAGAGATCTATATGGAACAACCCAATGGCTTCAAAGTCAAAGGTCAGGAACACAAAGTGTTATGACTCCACCGTGCATCATATGGATTGAAACAGGCTGCTTTGGTTTGGTGGAGAGCACTAACTTCCTCCATGAAAGTAATGGGCTTTAAATGCCTTTCATCTGATGCAGGACTCTTTGTCTGTAAAGACAAAGAAACTGGTGAGTATGTGATAGCTATTATCAATGTTGATGATGCACTATTCCTTGGACCAAATAAGTCCTTTGTTGACAAGAAAAAGGCTGAATTTATGGCATGCTGGGAATGCCATGATTTAGGTGACACTAAAGAGTTTCTCTGTATGCATATTCGCTGAAAAGGCAAAAAGATCTTCATGGATCAGGTGGACTACTTGGAAAAAGTTCTTGAGCATTTTGGCATGACCAATGCTAAATCTCACATCACACCACTCCCAGAAGAGTACAAACTGGAGCCTTATAAAGGCCCAGTTGATCCAGCCTGCCATGCTAAGTTTCAGTCAGTGATTGGATCACTTCTCTATATTATGCTTGGCACTTGTCCCAATATTGCCTATGCTGTTATGAAGCTTTCTCAATTTGCAGCCTATCCTTCTCAGGATCATCTTGACAGAGCACTATATATCTGCAAATATCTTGCAGGTACTTGCTACTACTCTCTTGTCTATGATGGATTGACCAATAAAGGTCTATTGGCCTTCACTGATTCAGACTGGGCTTCTGACCCTACAGTACACCATTCAATTACTGGTTACTTCTTCAAGTTAGCAAATGGCATCTTCTGTTGGTGATCTCATGCCCAGAAGACTGTAGCTCTCTTCTCTACTGAAGCAGAGTATATGGCACTATCAGATTGCAGCCAACAAGCTTCATGGATTAGATCCCTTCTCTCTGAACTTGGGATTCATTTGTCTGCTATTCCAATTTGTGCAGATAATCAAGGAGCCATCTTCATTGCCTCAAACCCAGTTCAAGAAAAACAAACCAAACACATTGATATTCACTACCATTACATTTGCAAATGTGTTGAGAATGGCAAAGTTGAACTGTTCTTTATTAATGGTGCCTACAATCTGGCCAACATGTTTACAAGGAACTTAGGGCATGTCAAGTTTCTACGGTTCAGACAGCACTAAGAACTTGAATTCTACTCATCCAATATTTCTGCTTAGAGCACCTTTCATGGCTGCACTCAGCGAGGGGGAGTGTTGAATCACTCATGATTCTTAGTCAGACCAAGTAGGTGCTGGATGAGCATGTGAGTGCTCCACTATTATTTCTTAGCATTTCTTGGTATTTACTCTGTGTACTTAGTATATAAGGACTTTGTCTCACTATAGAATACACCTCTCTTTTTGCTCCTACTACATTATCTGTAACTCCAGTCAGGACACAAAGGCAGGAAATCACCAACACAAACCTCAAATGGTAGCATTGTAAATTACAACTGTAAAGTGTGGTTAACAACTTCAAGAAAGCTGCTCAACGTTTTGATCTGGCATTTGAATTTCCCCAAATTGACTCATGTCAAACCTGAAAAAAAACATTGGGAAAGAAGACACCAAGATTGCTTTAAATACATGTCATAACCACAAATCTTTTTTCAATCATATCCTCCAGTAGAAAGTGAAGGTGGTAATGCATCCTTCCCACTTCCACACGACACATTTGCGTTGTCCGTCAGCTCTAAAACCACAGTTGACGTCTTTGTGAAGACGCCCTCCCACTCTAGATAACAGTTTGACTTGTACGATTTCCCATTCACGGTCACACCCTGTCAAAAAATTCCAACCGGTGCCAAGTTTTCAGGGAATTCACGAAACGGAAAAAACCGGTCACTGTACCTTGACGTAGATATTCCCACTAATCCCATCCACAGGGTTCCCAGTAAAATTATTACTCTTGATAGTAACAGTCGTACCCAAGACTGGATTATGAATCGAGATTGACGGGAAATAAGGCGCAGACAGAAGCAACTGTCTTGTTGCAGGTAGAGGATACATCCCGGCCAGGAAGAAGAACACATAACTTGCCATGGCGCCTGTAAGAAATTTCGCAATGATCAGCTTCAAGCGAACTAACGAATAATGGGTCAACTTGTACCAGAGTCTAGCAGAGGAGCATAATCCATGAGTTTTCCTGTGACAAAGGATGAAGAAAAGAGCTGACCGTCATTCCCGGGCAACCCATTTATCGAATTGTTGAACGAAGTAGCGATCAGACGCCTTGCCCGCTGCGCGCTACGACCAGGCTGATTCGCATAATGATACATAAAAGGTATCTGTTGAGAGGGCTCGTTCGTCGAATCAAAGTAGCCCTGGTAGTGGGAACGTCTCAGTTTGAGGGGTTTCGGTGACAGCGTAAAAACAGTTTACATTTTCGAATATCCAATCCAGCCTTTCAACAAACTTATCTGAACCGCCTTGTAGCTCAATAAGCTTTGCTGTATCCTGAGGTACATACTGCCCAAGAGAGTGAGCTGTGAGCTACAAAGTTCATATTCTCGACATGCGAAAATACCTGAGAATACTGCAATCAGGTTGCATGTTAACACAAGAGTCATCGAGAAGAGCTTGCGAACGAACTAACCACTATGGGAGAGGACTCATAGAACCCATCACGCCGTATAGCATTCAGGAAACATGTAGCCTTGAGTGGATCATGGATACTACAATGTCGTGGGTCCGTGTAATTCCAGGTGCCGTTTGCAAATTTCGGCTGACAAACAAATGCAGTCAGAGAAGGTTCAGGAAAATGACGCGGTGAATGACTACTGACTTGCATAAATCCAATTATACCAGGATGATCAGGAGCTACCACATCGGGGTTCCAAGAATTGACAAAGTTTCCTGCACGCTGGACATACTAGTATCATCACCATATTTAATGAGCTTCAGGAATCCGGGATGTCAGGAAGGGGAAGAGCAACCTTGCGTGCATCTGAGTCTTTGCCGAGTAACTTCGCCACTTGGGAGATAGTAAAGTCGTTAAAAGCGTACTAGTAAGGTGTCAGCTTGCTATAACAATAGACGCACACGAATACAAAAATACCTCAAGAGAACGAGAAACCTGCTTAGTATTCGCCCCCCCTTTGTACGTTGTATCGGAAGGAATGTAGCCTAAGCAAAAAATAAACAAGAATGTGGGACAACTAGACGAAGAAGGAAAAATAGAGAAACTACCTTTCTCCTTCCACACATCCGCCTGTCTTCCCTGAACGTTCCAATTCTTGGGCGTTTTCTCTGCATCGGCCAGCAAAGCCTCATAAAGGTCCTCCACACGCACTCCGAGCTCTTTCGCTTGTTTCTCGAACCTAGAAAGAGATGGATATCAAGGGGCTGGGGATTAGGAGGCCTCACACGTACTTAACATAGAATTCTGCCAGTATCGAATCACCGTCTAGTATTGGATCATTAGTTCAATATCACTGTTCCACAAAGCCTAAAAGCATACTCACGGCTTCCACCTTCTATGAACCTGGTTGACGTAAGATCAGTTCACCTCAGCGCAATGAGAGATGACCGTGATAGCTTACTGTTTAGTCCCCATCTCCCGACACTCGGGTAACCAGCCTTCATGTTTTTGAATATCAATCATTCCTCGCACGATACGAGCAAAATTAGCTGGGTCATGGAGTGACATGAGAGGGAAGAGGGTTCGGTACGTGTCCCACTAATAGTCCGGCTCTGGCGTTAATGAACGAAGTCTTTGAAGGTTAGACGCTCACATTGCAGTAAAAACCATCATAATAAGGTTCGGACGATTTCCATCCGGGATTTTCTCCGGTAACTAGCGGTAGATTATAATGAAAAGGCGCATTAAGCGGCGCATCATCCTGACTCACAATCAGCAGGAAGAAGATGAGTCCTGTAAAGCTGCAAAGACTGATGATCACAACTGTCAAAAACAAGAGGGGTATAACGTACAGAGGAATACAACAACTCGGTTGTGTTTCTGTCTACTTGATCCGTATCGACCTGAACACGACTGAGAATATCCCGCCACTGATCCTCACTATCCTTCACGACACGTCCAAAATCCCAATCCGGAATTTCTTCTTCGGCATTAACACAAGCCTGTTCAGTAGAAATCAAAGACACGCCAACTCGTGCCAAAATCGATGTCGGTTTGCTCCCACCCTCGGAATTTGACGGGAACCCAACAAGACCGCCGTGTTCAGAGCCCCAGCCTGCCAAAGCACGAAGGTCAGAAGATAGGGGAGAAAGAGAAAAATGAGACACAACTATAATAATGTTGGAGCAAATCTGTTCCCCAAAGATCAGGATAGTTAATCTTGTACGGTCCATACTCAACGGGACCATCAAAATGATATCCTTCTCCTTTGAAATCGACACAAGCATAGGCATCGTACCGGTCTGGTCCGAACGAAGCGGCGTAATTTCCACTTGCTAAAGTGGGGGGATTCAAACTCCATCACATACGTGAACATGCAGACTTACCGGTTATCCTCCCAGTTTGTGTATCAATCACCATTTCAGGATTAATACCACTAACTTGACCATCGTTTGTGACATCCAACAAAATTCTTGGCGTGAGCGATTCAGGAGGGAACGTGTAACGATGAAGTGCTGTACGCCTTGTTGACGCGAGCTCAACGCGGATGGAATTGGAGAGATTTGTGGAAAAGTATCCGGGGGAAGCGAAATCGTCAGGAGTGCCTTGGAATGAAGAGAGATCCGGTACGTTGACATCAAAACATTGTTGGGGAGCTTGGGAGAGTGCTTAGCGCTTACCATCTGGTAAGATATTTCTCGGAATCTTTCGTGAAGTGATGGTAGTGAGACATTGTTCGAATACCGTGCAGTTCAGGATGGGGAAGAGCTTAAAGTTTGATAGCGGCACGGCCTACAAGGGTTGAATGGGAAATCGGATTGAGTAAGAATATAAAATGAGGGATTTGTGAACACGCACCCCCCCAGTTCCTTCCTGATGCAACTGCGAGAATCCAGTGACATTATACTGTGGGTCTGCATCGTACCCTGCATGCTAAACGACGCGTTAAAACCCAATTCGTCGCGCAAAATTCGGAATTACTCCTCACATTTCCAGGAGAGTCCGTATCCATTCCAACTTTCACCATTCCATGGGGTATCGTTGCACCTAATGTAATGTCAACGATGAGCATCGGGCAGTGTTACAAATTGAGGCGAACTGACCAGGAAACGTGTGTCCTCCATTAACGGTTCCAATAAACAGATTCACGTAGGTCAATGGGTCGAATCCATCTGGGTTTTGAACAGCGAATACACAGGTGTTCACGGTCGCCAGCAAGACGAAGGGGTGAAAAGAGGGCTTCATCAAGGACCGCAGTGACCCTTACATATTCCAATTCGACCAACGAGCTTTAAGTAAATACTCTTTCAGTTCGGGACATCGTTGACGTTGATCCAGTAAATTTCATGAGGTTTCTGGGGTTGCCTGAGGTCAGCTGAATCAAAAACCCATTCCAACTGGCGGGCTGACCTTGATCGACCCTGACATTTACTCGACTCAGGTGATACTGCATACCGCTCTTTCTTCTAGAAAATTGGGAATCCCGAAATGTGTGCAGGAACTTGTGCGCAGAAGGTAGCAACGAGGCTAACGCGATGGCAGACTCGGTAGCCGCGGACCGGTGGGGAGGACCAAATTTTCCGCGCCTCACTACTTGAAAACCTCCATGATCATTCTTGTTCAATGAACAGCGGTTCAACAATAATTTTGGGATGGGGTCTATACGTTGGGCTTGTATCTGAAGTAAGAGATCTTTTTGCACTCACCTCAGAGAACAATTCGACTAATTAAATAAGCCAAGAGCTCGTTTAGAGATTTGTTCGACTATCTTTCACCGATGAAGATAGGTAATTCAAGGCATATGCTCCAATTGGTGACCGAGGCCGACAGCTTATCTTTGTTTATCGAAAAGCAAGGCACTGATATAAAAAAGGATCTGAACACTATGGTTACAGAATCGGTGAAACTTCATCCTTGAAACCTTACATCGCCAATGCGCCATTGACAGCTGCGTAGCTCGATGGTGAACCAAGATTTACTCTCAACTCCCGGAGCGGGGAAGCGGTCCCTTCACGGTGAGTGTTCGCCTCCCCAGATCGTATTATCACGTTCGCAACTCATCATTTCTTGTCATCTACGAGTTCAACCATCTGTAGAGCTACCGTAGCACACTGCTCCCGGCGTTGCCATCTGCAGCTGGTCTGTTCAAGCTAATTGATTGATATTCTCACTGTTCATTACCTACGCATCTTTCTTTTCACAACCACCACGTCTCGATCTACATGGTTAATGCACACACTCAGTGTCCATGCAGTGAGCAGACGACCGCTTCTCCCTATAAGTATAAAGGCTGTAAATATTTGGTCATTACAATATGTAACGTTGAATTCGCTGCCGGATTGATACCCGCCATCATATTATGCTTGTAACAGAAAGTATATACTTAACATCTGAAGAATCAAGTTTATCAAGTTTCCGTCAGGACTGCTCCTATACGAACGTTTCTGGGAAGATCTTCATGACGTTGATGGACTAAATGATCGTGGATACGGGCAGCACATTTACTAATGCCTTTTTAGCCGACATAGCTCCTCTCCTTCTTGGCTCCAGCTCACATTCCTTACTCTTAACCTTTGACGTCGTCGGGGAACATAGGGCCCTCAGGGAACGATGTCAAACAAACACTCTCCTTCAGCTTTCTATTATCAACCCTCATCCCCGCTGGAAACGTTGGTGAGGCGCACTTCAGCCAAAAGAGCAAATAATCTCGGCCTCAAAGCACAATCTCCTTCATCACCCTCTGAAATCTCGAATTCTCACCCGAATTATTCACAAAACTCTTATCCCCATGATGACCTCAACGATTCAAACAGACCGACTCACGGACGCCCCCTTGTAGCACCTTCATCACCACTGCTTCACTCTCATTTTGCGCGAGACTCTGTTATTACGACCGACTCTGCAAACGCTAGTTCGTACTTGGATTTTTCTATGGATGGACGATTGAGGGACTCGGTAGACTCGAGAAATGTCTACCAAGAAGGCTTGAATTACAAATACGAAGAGAGTGTGTATTCCGCAGACACCGCTCTTCGAGATTCGTGGCAGTCATCGAGTACAGCTCAGCAATCGTCGGGATTAGAGGCGCTGAGGCACTTAAGTCGGGGAGAAAGACCTGAAGGAGAGAAATTTGAACCATCGCACCCGAATTCTCCACATACACCCCAACGCTACAACGAATCAACGGCGGTTCCTATGGTCGTGGTTACCGAACACGGATATTTGGATCCAGAACCTCCCACAGACACTATTCAACTCAAGCATGCAGGAAAAGCACCTGTCATTCAACCCCTGACCCGCAACTTTTCGAGACCCATTCGGCCATCTGCGGTTCCCGTCTTGATGCCTGCTGAGGAGGAGAAACGGAAGGTTATGGAGAGGAATGCAAATCGGCAACCCCGTCAACCAGGGCAAAGTTCGGAACGGCAATATAGCCCCACTTCCACCCATTTACCTTCACCACACTCACCGATTAACCCAGGGGATTACTTTGGATCGCATCCAGCTCCAAGCACACATTACCAATATCAATCTCAACCCCATCGTCGCTCGCAGTCACCGCAGTATCCGCACAGCTCGCCGCCTCAGCCTTCGGCACCAAGATCACCCCAGGAGTATGATTCAAATACACCTGTAAGACATCATTCAAGCTCTCCCTCCCAAGAATATTACCAACATCAACAACACTATCGACCTCATTCGCCTCGGAATAATCAGTCTCCTTCGTCTATGACTTATCCATATCCTTCACCATCATCTTCCCGACCGACATCACCCATAGTATACCCGGTAACACCGGGTCATGAACAACTTCATCACCGGAATGCATCGAACACACCTCGAGGGACGTCCTCATCTCCAACTCCCTCTCATCAATCACATTCAGATTCGCCCATTATATCGACCCCTTCAACACTTTCTCACAGTCTATCCAAAGTCGTTTTACCTCGAAGACCACCATCCTTGCGCCCCGGATCTCCGGTTAGCTTATATTCCACATATTCCTTCTATCAGCTCGAATCGCCTTCACCTAACGGTTCAACACACTTCAATCTCGAGTCTGACTTCGAAAAACAACAACAACATAAGAAACCACTCTCGTCGCCACTGAACTCGTCAATGCAACCTGAAGGACCAGAGCCGGAGGAAAGCAAAGCACTCCACTTTTTACAGCTAGGGATTCAACATCACGAGGCCAATCGGCTTAAAGAGTCTGCTGTGTGTTTTGAGAAGAGTGCGAAGGAGGACGGAGGATGTGGTGCGGGGATGTTGATGTATGGGTTGACGTTGAGGCATGGTTGGGGATGTGAGAAGAATGAGAAGACTGGATTTAAGTGGTTGAGAAAGGCGGCAGAGAGTGCAGTTGCGGATTTGGAGAGTGCTAGGAACGGTGGCGGGATTGATCAAGGTGCTGTAAGGGCTGAATTGATCTTGGCAATTTACGAGGTCGGGCAGTGTTTTTTCCATGGCTGGGGGGTTTCGAAGGATCAGAAGATGGCTGTGGTAAGTCTTCTTTGTATGTTCTCTCGTTACCAAGTGCGCTAAAACACCTATCATAGAGCTATTATCGCGTGGCGGCACGGTTGGGCGATGCTGATGCGCAGAACGACCTCGGTTTTTGTCTCGCGAATGGAAAAGGTTGCAAGAAAGATCGCAAAGAGGCTGCGAAGTGGTACAGAGCCGCTGTGAGTTCCGTTTTGCCACACCAATTTGTGGGTTACTGACGGCTGATTCTTCCGTTACTATTTTTATTAGGTTGAACAGGGGCAAAGTGATGTTGGACTTGCCTGGATTTACAAGGAAAAGTTTCAATAATACTACTTACTTTCTATGTTAGCCCTTCTTTTTTTCATTACATTATGTACAGTTAGTTGTATAAATACTAGTGCTTTTGGTTGGAGTACCCTTGTAATATTTGTCCCGCTTGTATTCCGCGGTCGTGAGCAAGTTATAACATCGCACATGAAATGGCACAGCCACAAAACTCTCTTCTTTCATCTCCGACGTCCTCGAGCTCCTCGACCTCGACTATGACGACAATCACTCAGCCAGCTTTCGATGATAGTTTTTTTTCAGGAAAACCACTACATCCAGGTACCAGTAGGGTCAGCGTAAATGTTGTCAGGAAAGTACAAAGGAAACCAACCCCTCAACGATCGAGCCCTCCCTCATACCCTTCACGCCCATCCTCAATACCATCTTCTCCCCTCTCATCACCACTTTCATCGCCACCTTCTTCCGATACACCTTCAAGTAATCCCCGAAAGAAGAGGAAAAGTGCCGAACCTGGTCCTAGTACCGCGCCCGCGTTACCACGTCCGGTTAAGAAACTTCGTAAAGACAAGCAGAAAAAGAAACGCGGACCATCACGCGAGTCTAGCCCTGAAGACCTCGTTGTACCTTCTCCCTCACTTATTTACCGGTCGAGTCGGTCGCGTTCAACTTCCTCGTTTACACCAGCAACACCTACGGTTCAACCGCGTAGATGGGCTGAGGCACAGGATGGAGATCCTGGACCTGCGCACATGAGTCCTGAAGAGGTAGTGAAGAGGTTAATGAAGTCGTACAAAGGATGTTGGTGCCGTTTTCTCCGTTGTCATGCCTCATTTTTCTTTGTACTCACCAGGACGCGTGCTCGCTTCTTTCAACAGACTTCAAGAACCCAGAGGACCCGAACGACAAATCCTTTGAACCTCACCCGACAAACTATCCAGTGGTAGAACTAGAATATCCCAATAATGGTGCTTGTGAAAGGTTCGTTTCGTCATTTTAGATGGATCTTCTATGAACACGTTGGAAAACACGCGATTCGCGTTGCATTTGGCTCTGTAGTACAAGATGTTCCTTCGGTGTTCTGTTTTCTACCATTTTTTGACCTGCTGCGCGCGAAGGTGTTGACCACGAATTTTTTTTATCTAGATATATCCTCCTTCAGCCCAAAG
Organism: Marasmius fiardii PR-910; assembly: GCA_014904975.1. Lineage (NCBI taxonomy): Eukaryota > Fungi > Basidiomycota > Agaricomycetes > Agaricales > Marasmiaceae > Marasmius > Marasmius fiardii. Next base: position 136,977 of record MU127817.1, read on the forward strand.
ACAAAGACCACTATAGCCCCATATTAGACTTTGAAAAGACACTGTACACAATAATAGAACGTGCGTTAACTCGTTATCTCACGTCAGAGCCAAGGATTAACCTCGTTTTGCTTCTAGAATATTTAACTCCAGCACAACAAGCCCTTTTTGGAACTGTACCCAACGAATCCCTTACAGACGTTCCTTCACCTCCTCCATCCCCATCCCCATCCCCACCAAACTCCAGAGCATCCACATTTTCCCATAAATCCTCATCCTCACTCTCGTCGTTGACATCATTATCAGATGAAGCAGATGACGATGAAGACTCTGCACCTCGCGTTAATTATCTGCGGGCAATACAACGAGCTATCCATCGACAAGATGGGCCACTTTTCGTCAAATCCGTCGAACAGATCAACACGTTACTACGAACACTCAAATACCCCAAGTTACCCTCGGATCCGTTCGCACCTGCCCCTAGAAACTCTCTCCGGGACCGCGTGGAGATGTGGACCGAGAAGGGGCTTCCACATAAAGTCTTGATGCGGATCATCGAAGAGAACTACCAGCGATGTGTCGGGCCGAATGTTCAGAGTTTGAGGCGATATGAGGCATTCACGAGTGCTGTCTATGGAGAACTGATGCCTTCTCTCGTTCATGAGATCGTTCAATTAACCAAGTTGAATGAGAATTCTCTGTTTCTGGATTTGGGATCGGGGGTTGGGAATGTGGTTGTACAAGCAAGTTTACAGACTGGATGTCGGAGTTATGGGGTTGAGTTGATGCCTGCGCCAGCGAAGGTTGCGAAAGAGATGGTTGAACAGTTTCGGATACGGTGTAGGATGTGGGGGGTGAGGGTTGGTGAGATTGAAGTTGAGGAAGGGGACATGTTGAATAGTCCCAAAGTGGATCAGTTGATCAAAGAGGCTGATGTAGTGTTGGTGGATAATAAGGTGTTTGAGGAGAGCTGTGAGTTCTTTTCTCGATATACATGTGTTCAGTAACCGGGCTGACCACCATGTAGTGAATGAAGCGTTGAAACCCAAGTTTTTGGACCTTAAGGAAGGAGCCATTGTGATTTCACTCGCTCCTTTTGCACCGGTCAACGCTCGTGTGACTGAAAGAAATGTTCGTTCTTTATCGTTATAATCAGAAGATGAGTGTTGATACGAAGCTGCCTGCCCAAAACAGGTCGACGATATAACCAGCGCCATATTCGAAGTCACCGAACGGCCATATTATCCTGGTGCTGTATCCTGGGGAAATGGTGGCGGCCAGTATTATGTTCACCGGGTGGACAGATTAGGGTACGCCGAAGTCAGGGAACGATTTGAAAGTTCCAGAGCAAGCAGTAGGCGAACAAGCAGAAGTCGGTGGTCGTAATCTGCATACAAGACGAGTAATGATTCGGAGGACCTTTGACTGAGACTGACAGTCCTGGTGTTTTGATTATTTTCTTTTTCTTTATATTTTTTGATGCCTTTTTGCATATATACCTTGGTGATTCCCGCTTGTGACAATTCTTGCGGAACACCTTCAATCACTGTGACTCTTTCTTTTTACTCCTTTCTCTTTAGAATCTACTCTCACAGTCGTTTCTGTAGTCCTCCATCCAGGTGTTTGTACTATTTTACCTAATATCTCGTCCTAGCAATACCGCTAAACCATTTGTAAACTCGTTTGGCTTACCATATTTGAATCGGAGTTGTACTGCAATGCGGCGCGCCTCAATCTTTCTTCACGACTCCGTCCATGACCTTCATTCTTGTTCTTTCTCGGTACTCAGGGCTCTGTACTCAGCTCCCTAGAGCGGCAAGCGCCAAATTTATAGCCCTTCATGCATCAATATTAATGTTATTCAGAACTGTTCTGCGGTCCCCGGAGAGGAGGCGCCTTTTTAGACTCAAAGCTTACTCCTCCCCCGCAATAAATAAATAATATATTTGCTAACTCAGACACGGCACCGTCGGCAGCAACTGTTTACATAAAGAGTCTACTCCAATCAAATGAAATTCAGTCACAACAACTCCTACATAGTCTCTCCTAGTACTCCTTTCTCCCTCATTCCTTCTTTTCGATGGATCTGAATCCTTGGGCCATTGGAATCACCACTCTTACTGGTTTATTGGCGTATAAATATGTCAATGCACGTATTCAACGGTCCAAGGTGAGTAGATTCTCCTCAGCTTGGAGGATTCGAAGTCGATTCACGTTATTTTGCCTCAGTTAGACGCAATTCCTACACTGGGCTCGGATGGGATATTCTCCTCTTATGCTACAGCCTGGCGCTACGTGTTTCACGGGCGTGAATTGATTGAGGAAGGATGTAAGCAGGTGAGGCTGTCATTCCAAGTCGATGTGTTCACCTAACATTGCCTATTCTCGTCTAGTACCCCGGAACAGCATTCAAAGTCCCGACCCTCTTCGGCTGGAATGTGGTCTTGAACGGTCGGGATATGTTCGAGGAACTCAAACGAGCGTCTGAGGATGATTTGTCTGTCCTCGAGGTGTTCGAAGACGCGAGTATCATTCTCTTGGGGGCATTTGGACGTCAACTAATTTTAATCCCCCAAATAGCTCGTTCACTTGGAGTATACTGTCTCTCCTATCATCCACAAAAACCCCTACCATATTGACGTCATCCGTACTACTCTCACTCGGAATATCGCTGCAAGGTTTGACGAAGTCAGAGATGAAATTCAAGCCGCGTTCTCAGAGCTTATTCCACTACAGGACGGTGAGTATACTCATCTGTCTGTCGAATTTCCCTAATGGCCTTTCTTCCAGATTGGGTGGAACCGCCGAATATCATCAAGACCATTCAGGACATCGTTGTTCGGACATCCAACAGGTTTTTTGTCGGGCTACCGTTGTGTACGTGTTTCATACTTCTACCTCGTCCTTCAAATCTCATATCATCTTCTGTATGTTAGGCCGCAACGAGGATTGGTGTGATATGAATCTCAAATTTACCATCAACGTCATGATCAACGGAGCCCTCATTGGTTTCTTCCCCAAGTTCTTACACCCGTTCGTTGTACACTCCTTTCTACGTTATCTTCTATTTATTCATAATTACTTACAGGATAGTCGGCCGTATTATCACGAACAGAAAATCCAGTGTACGGCGCGCCGTGAGACATCTCATCCCAATCCTAGACGAGCGATTTGCGATGGAACGTGAATATGGTCGTGATTGGCCTGATAAACCGGTAAGCTGTTCTGCTTTCCTGAGTAAGAACGTCAGGCTCATTGACTCAGAACGATTTGATTTCGTGGTTGATTGATAGTTGTGCTCAAAACGGTGAAGACTGGCAAAAAGGTTCTTACGAAGACCTTGCTCTGCGACTGATCGCTACGAACTTTGTTGCTATTCACACTACATCTGTTGCGTCTCGTCCCTTTCATTTCCGCCTAATCCGATACTGATTCTCCCTTTCCCTTTAGCAAACCTTCACTCAGGCGCTCTTCCACTTGGCGGCCAATCCTCAAATCATCGGCCCTCTTCGTGAAGAAATCAAGTTTACGGTCGAGCGGGAGGGAGGATGGTCCAAGCTTGCTATGGTTCAAATGCGGCTGTTGGATAGTTTCATGAAAGAGTCACAAAGACGAATTGGTGTCCCTCCCGGTAAGTCTGCCTGGTGTTTCTTTCGAACTCGATGCTCATCGATTAATCGAACATTTTTACCCAGTTGGCATCACCCGTATAGCATTAAAAGATTATCGATTCTCTAACGGTGTCGTAATACCCGCCGGAACAAAAGTGGGAGTGCCCTCGTATCATATTCACCATGATGAGGCGACATACCCGTCTCCTTTGGAGTTCAATCCGACTCGTTTCTCGGAATTGAGAGAGAAAGAAGGGGAGGGGATCAAACATCATATGGTAACGCCCACATCTGATTACTTGACTTTCGGTGCTGGAAAGCATGCATGGTGAGTGGTGCCGTTCGTCATACTTTAGCCCCCCTCCCTTATTCACAGTCAATTTGATAACAGCCCCGGACGATTCTTCGCGGTCAATGAGATCAAGGCTTTGCTTGCTCACGTTCTGATGAACTACGACATAAAGCTCAGAGACTCTGATGTTTTCCCTGAAGAAATTGAGTTTGCGGGCTTCATTACTCCCAATCAGAATGCCAAGGTTCTATTTAGGAAGCGGAGGGATTTGTGAGCAAAATTCACGTCGATTGGTCTGGAAACACTACTATTCGACAAGTCGTGATATTTTGTAATCACTCCTTATTTAAATAATCAGATCGTTCCTTTCCTTTGAGATGGGTTTCGTCTACATACATGGTTCTCAAAACATGCGATCCTACGTGCATCCTATACATGTCCATTGCAATTAGTCGGCTCCATTACGATCCCATAATTCCTTATCTTTCTCCCCACGTTTTGCCCGCTAAGCAGTCAACAACGCAGCTCGTAAGAACGGGCATCACGCATTTGTTGTACAAGATTATATTACCTCGCCCTCCGGATAATCCATCGCCTGTCATATAATGTTCTTGTAATGCGCCAAGTCCAAATACCCCTAAGTATAACGGAATATAAAAAAAACTTTTTACGGTAAGAAATCCGGGGTATTACTTTACACGGAACTGTTTCCAAGCTACGACCGTACCTCATCATCAAGACGGTAAATTATGAGGATTATGGGGGGATTATCTTTCAAGGAAATGTGAACATTACTTGAGCCATTGATCGTCATGAAGCACCTTCAATATCTAGGTATAGCACACATTTGTTACATTTTGTTGTAGACAAAGATCCAGATTATTCAATATATGTATTTCAACCTACAACTAATGTACAGTTCTAATGTATCTACTGCTACAGAAAAAACCATACCTTTCACTCTAATACTATCAGCTGTCATGTCCATAAGCTATATAGCACAGATGTCAACAACGGTTTGTCTGTTCCGGGTTGAATATACTAACCCTCACAAAGATGTCAAAGCCAAACCTGCTAAAGAGGACTGAATCAGAGAAGAATATATTAACAAGCAAAGGCTTTACTCACTGTGACAGGCCGGTCTTCTACAATGACTGAACAGCAGCGGGATGTCGTCTGCCGAAGGCGTTGGATGGAGGGATCCGGAATGGGTTTTGAGGCACTCTTGAGAGGAAGGATGGGAGCTGTCCTTGATACTACAGAGGCTGAGCTAGGAGCAGACCATTAGCCCACGAATCAGGAAAAAAAGTTATCTACTCACTATGGCACCTTGCAATCCTTATACACTTTCAACAATCCGGGATCGCGTGGATACCGAAGAATGTGAAGCAAACGTTAGTTGAGGAGTCTAGAAAAAGAGAATGTTAGGGAGAACGCGTAGCTTTTACGGGCATAGGGGAGTTCTAATACTGAGGAGGGAGAGAGGAGAGAGGAAGAGAGACGCGATAGACCAGAGCGTTGCGACCATGGCAATATGACCGTGACGACTCTCGCAAAGTCCCTAGGCTACGCTGAACGCGTCTCCATCACGTTGATCCCCTTTTCCCTGATGGTTCTTGCCTCAAGAAGCTTGGGGTTACGACCCGTATCTGTGGTGAGGACACCCATACCGCCACAACTGTAATACTTATTGGTACTATCTATCCCGATATCCGGCCTGGCCGGGGAGATGGCCACACGATACTCGCCTCATCAATTGACGAGTAAAGGACATTCACCTCGGAAACTAGATGCTGTCCATGTACCCTGGTAACATTACAGGTCAGCCTGATACACATACGATACAGCTTGATACAACCCTCATAACCTGGCGGCCACCATCTATTGCGTTCTCGTAGTCCTGACAGGGAGACGTATAGATGATAATTTACCTACAACTTGGTTGCTATGTGATAACAACGTGAATACTGGGTTTAAGTACGATAATGTACGATAATTTACCTGCCTAAATTACCCCGAGATGATAATCCGCGATCCAGGATTATCTTTCGGCGTCTAACCGTTCACAGGTGACAACACTTTTACAGGAACGTCTGATTGTCCGGGTTTGTGTGATGGCCACAGCGTACCGTCAATATTCTCCGCACCTGGCAACTCAGCCGCACTAAAATCAGGCTCTCCCTTCTTCCTGTAGCCGTGAAAAGTGGCATAATGAACCAGAGTCTAATGGAGAAATGGATACGGAGCAAGGGGTGTGCTTGGACGGAGAGCTGATAGTAAAGGGGGAAGGAATAGAGACGTGTACACTGGAGATTGATTGTTTTTGTATCAAGAAAATGAGCAATGAAGACGAACTGAGATATATGAGGCGACGTACGTGAAGAGATCGGCTGTGAAGACTTTACCTTCCCCTTCCAATCAGGGGATGACATAAACTTGAATGAGAACATTAGCCCACTGCAGCTCTTCGAGCTTGCCCTGGATGTAACCTTCGAGATCGTCTCTCGTATTGTATAATCTGTAATAAAAGACAATTACATTAGCTTATAGATCATGGTTGCTTGCAGTGTGAATTCGGAAACCGTATACGCAGTGGACAACAAAGACGCGAAAATGGCGTGGTAACTTTGTAAGTGGTGGGAAAGGCACGCGATCATACGCATTTCGGTACTTGGACCTCTAGCAAAGTAACCACCATGGGCTTACCCTTGGCTTCAAATTCCTACGGAATCCTCTCGTTATTGGGAATTAGCTGAGTCCTAGTCGTTCCCTCAACCCTGTTGCTGACTGGTTGATATCGATCAGGTCTGTGTCACTCCGTGCTTGCTAATAGTGGCTTCTACTCGATTTACGTCTTCGGCAAAGATATCCAGTGGATTCAGGATTCTCAGAACGTTTGCCGCTTATTACGGTGCTGGGCAACCTTTTTCTGACGGAATTCTGTTGCAAACGTTCACGATTCCCGTGCGCGTGCCTATGCTATAATCCTCTGTCGCCTCAAAATCCTTAGAATGACGGGGGACAGCTTCAAAAGGAGGTGTATTTCGATTGATTCTACAGGTCTCATGCCATACCTTCCCTGGTCTGTGCATACTTTTTACCTGGCCCTCTTCTCAAGAATCGATCTTCTCGGCAAATTGGTGTCAAGAAAACGTCATCATGATAAGGTTAACTACCCCCCGCATGCTCCGATTTTCAAACACACGGCTGAATTGTTTCAATCCTCCAATGTACGTACAATCCTGGATTGATATTCTTTCTCAACTACTTACGGAGCAGCTTATGTCGCGTTTCTCCCAGTCCCGATGAGAAGGAGAAGTGAAATCCGCGTCATATCGTGTGTTCATTTCCGTGTAAGGAGACACGGTCTACACGTAGCCTTCCCCTAAATATGAGTCTCAGAGGCGCTACCAATCTCTACAAGTAGGTCCTCAATCCTTTCAATACCATGCAGCTATTTATTTCAAACTTTCTCGCTTGATGATCACTAGACTAAACCGACACTTCACTGTGCATGATCGGTATTCTCAAGTCATTATTACTCTTTCCAAGGCAACGATGACGCTGTTTTCCGAGCCTACATCAAGTCAAAGCATCAGAAGGTATATATTGCTTTTCGGTGCTAGCTGAGATCCTCAATAAACCCATATCGATAGATTATGAATGGAAAGACATTGACTAGGGTATTGACTGGTTGATCAGGTGAAGGTTTGAACTTCGTTTTATTGCTTCCGCACTGAATGCCTTGTGAATGTCTATGATATTCGAGTCTCCAAGGGTGTCAAACTTATATTTCCGAAGTATTTGTTCTATTTTTATGGGTTATCAGGGCAACAATGACGCTGTTTTCTGAGTCTACGCCAAGTCAAAGCAACGTCGACATCGGATCGTACTCCTGAGATCTCGAGCGTCCCGTGTATCCAAAGGATTGCTTTTCATTCCCAAGAACATTTCTAACTGCAATAGTTTCAACGATGACCGGTACACCACGTTTCCCGGGACGTTTGATGCTTGTGGGTACGTGCGAGGCGAACTTCAATTACAAACCGTACAGAACGCCGCAAGTTCAGGAACTGTTTACGGTTTCCGTGCGCGTGCCTTGTCTTATGACTTTTTATCAACTCAAAATTCCTACAATGACGGAGAATGGTATCGAAGGGAAGGGCATCTGAGTCCTCAGGGTTCCTTCCAAGTCTGTGCATATTCTCCCCAACTCGCTTCTCAAGAATCAATCTAACTGAATATACCCAGGCTTAGACACACTATAAAAACATACACCGACAAGTACACTGAAGCTCGGGCCAATACCTTGCAATTAGTTTTCCAAACTTGTTCCCTTTACACTCACCAAACAAAACCAATAGTACAATACTTCACTGCGGCGATGGATATCCTCAAGTCATTGTTATTGTTTTTCATCTCGATACTTGTTCTCCGTCTCTTCAAAAAGCGCTATCGCCGTGGGCTGCACCTTCCTCCTGGACCGAAGCGCATACCGATCTTCGGCAACATTCTCGACGTGCAAGCAAGACGCAAGGAACCAATACATATCACGTACGCCAACTGGTCACATATATACGGCGATATCTTCACCTTCGATGTCCTCGGTTCCCGCACGGTTGTTCTGAACTCGTACAAAGCGATCATCGATCTTCTAGAGCACAGATCCTACAATTACTCTGACAGAGCAGGTACGTGTTATTCATGACAGTGAATTATGTCCTGATCATATGTGCTCTGTGGATAGGCCAGCCAATGCTAAATGAACTAGTCGGGTTTGTCTTCTTCCGACTTGACTCGAGGTGACGTACAAGAGTGCTGAATCATCCTTTGCAGATGGGACTGGGTTCTTGCCCGTATGCGTCTTCTCACCTTTCCTATCATGATCGTATGTTCATATATGGCATCACTTATCCTTTCCTCAACCTATAGTCATGCGATATTCGGATTCATGGAGGTACTGTTGCGAGAGTTTGTACCATCTTTCAGTCGTTGCTGACTTGTGTCTTGCGCAGATTGCACCGGAGAACATTCCACCAGTTCTTTCAGTCCCGGATGGTTACAGAATACTACGACATTCAGAGAAAGAGAACAGCATCATTGATACAGAAGCTAGGGTCAACGCCGAAGGATTTCTTCCAGCATGTCAGAACGTGAGACGTCATCATTCTCTAGACACCAAGGAAGCTCTGAGTGTCCGGTTTAGGCATTCCGGAGGAATAATCCTTGAAGTCGTGTACGGTTATCACATTCAGGACGATAATGATCCATATGTTCAGCTGGCCGATAATGCGATGGAGGCCGCCAGGGAAGCGGGTATCCCGGGATCATTTTTGGTTGACTACATCCCTCTACTCAAACATCTACCTGGTGAGATCCCTCGTCTCTCTAATCATTGTATTGCTACCATTTCTCAGTGGAGAGTTTTGTCCTCAAGCTTGGTTCCCGGGTGCAAGTTTCAAGTCCAAAGCTGAGATGTGGACTCGAGCTTCGGATCAGCTAAGGAACGATCCGTGGGCAATCGTGAAGCAATCTATGGCTAGCCTTCTCTCTATGTCTCTAAGCCTTGTTCAACACCGCTCATGACTGTTCAGGTCGACGGAACGGCCGTTCCATCTTTCTGTTCGCGGCACCTCGAAAAATTCGGAAACTTACCATCGACCTCGGGTGATGACTCGGAAATTGAAGAAGCAATCAAGAACTGTGCTGGCCAGGCCTTCCTCGGTAAATATTGCTCTGTTTTCCGTCCAACGAGCGACGAATCTAATGCAGATTATTCCAATTCAGCCGGTGCAGACACAGTCAGTGATCACAGTTTTTGAGTTGTCAACGCACAATGCCAATATCTTTTCCCCCCATAGACCGTCTCAGCCATTCTGTCATTCATTCTAGCCATGACTTTGAACCCCCAGATCCAAGTCCTGGCCCAGAAAGAACTTGACAACGTCGTTGGTTCTTCCAAACTCCCTGATTTCTCTGACCGAGATAATTTGCCCTATATCAATGCTATCTACGCAGAGACCCTTCGATGGATCCCCGTCGCGCCGCTGGGTAAATTCTCGTGCATTACTTGAATATAATGCAGTAACTGATCTTCAACAATAAACGTCAGCCCTGGCTCATGCAGCTGTGAATGATGATAACTATGAAGGATTTCTCATACCTGGTGGTAATTTAGCAGTTTTCCCATCGGTTATCTCACTCTAACGATTCCTGCAGGATCAACTGTTATAGCCAATGCTTGGTCAGTCTTTTTGTCGAGCTCAAACACAGATGATACTAAATCCCTTCGATCGCAGGGCTGTTCTGCACAACGAATCCCTGTACGGACCGGACGTAATGAGCTTCAATCCTGATCGTTTCATGAAAGAAGGCAAAGACGTCCCACCTAATCCCGAGCTAATTGCATTTGGATTTGGCAGAAGAATTTGTCCTGGACGATATCTCGCCATCAACACGATCTGGCTCGCGATCGCATATCTTCTCGCAAATTTCACGATAGCCAAGGAAGTTGATGAAGACGGGAAAGAGATTGTCCCAGCTGTTGAGTACATGGAAGGCTTACTCAGGTTTGTTTGTCCTGGAGAACACTTGACATAAATAATGGTCACTAAAAATGAGGTTTTATAGCCACCCACTACCGTTCGATTGCCGATTTATTCCAAGGTCCGAGGCGCCATTAGCGTTCTAACGGCATACAGTGTCCACTTTCTAAAGCCATGCTCCTCAGCTCAGTTATCGCCGAACTGTGTTTATGATATGAAGTTAACTTTGTAAATTGTACATGTAATGTTCGCTACCAAAAATTCTCAATGATGTTTCCTTTGCCGTGTGAACTCCAAATGAGGGAGCGGCTTACCGTATTCGGTGCAACCGGACTACCCTTCATATTCGCCCGATTTTCGATCCGCCGCACGCCCAGCCACGACAGGAAAAAAACTCAAGAATAGAGCATATTTGCAACCACCAAATTGACGATTTTCGGATTTCTCCGTAAATCCGTGGGAGATAAACGTGATATCTTGGTGGGCCCGGCGGAAAAGTCCGAAAGCACACCCAAAATCCATCATAGTCTTCCTACCATCAACCAATAAAAAATCCATTTTTGACATCTCCGTGCACTATCCACTGAGAACTGTCGTCGTCCTCAAACGTCTTATCTTCCCTGTCGGTCATCCTTCAAGTCCGCTTGGTAGGCTTCCGACCGATTTCCAAGTTCTCTGGTTGCTGTGCACTCTGTATCGTTCATAAAGCCGCATCCCCGGTCTGCTGAATCCGTAGAAACGATCTGGCCGTTCTGCTTCTATAGGAGGTTACTTGTACGCTCTGTGGAGGCCGTGTCGTGTATAATAAGTAACGAGGCAGTAGATAAAACTCTCAATCAGAATGTCAAGGTCCTGCCAGTGTTTAGGAAGCGGCGGAGGGCTCAAGGATTTGTGAACGAAATTCAAGTCGGTTGGTTCGTAAACACACTACTATTCGATCAGTCGTGTTTTCTTTTGAATATTATATTTAAGATGATATTCGTAGTCCTCGAAAATGTACTGTTGATTTCTTCCTTTCCTTTGAGCTGGGTTTCGTCTACACATACATACATGGTTCTCACAAAAAAATATACGATCCTACGTGTATCCTATACATGTCCGTTGCACTTAGTCGGCTCCATTACAAGTCGACTCCATTACGATCCCAATACCATGATTCCTTATCTTTGTCCCCACGTTTCACCCGCTGAGCAGTCAACAACGCAGCTCGTAGAAACAGCGTACCGTCGATATTCTCCGCACCCGGCAACTCAGTCCCACTAAAGTCGGGCTCTCCCTTCTTCCTGGAGCCGTGCAAAGTGGCATAATGAACCAGAGCTCTCTGGCATTTCACTATGTGGTCATCGGTATGATTGACAGAATGTTGGATGATCTCGAACCAAGGATTGATTTTGGACATCGGTTCGGAGTTGTCAGCTTTCCCAGGGGCATTCACTGGTACCGGTCCAGCGAAGAACCTAGTGATATCGAGCGATCTTTTACCGCGAGCAATCCACCAGACAAGACTAACGGAGAAATAGATACGGAGCAAGAGGTGCTTGAACGGAGGAGGTAGAACCGATAGTAAGGGGGGAAGGAATAGAGACGAAGTGACCAAGTGTACACTGGAAATTGATCGTTTTTGTATCAGGAAAATGAGCAATGAAGACGAGCTGAAAGGAAAAGAGGCAACGTACGTGAAGAAATCGGCTATGAAGTTTTTACCCTCCCCTTCAAATCCGGGGATAGCATACATGAGAACGCTAGCCCACTGCACCTCCTCGAGCTTGCCCTCGATGGCCTTGGGATCAGCTAGATCAAAATGGGCCCATTCGGTAGCGTAGTCAAAGATGGTCTTCCCCCATTTTTCCATTATGTACTTGTATACTTGGCGGAAAGGGACACCACTAGTGTTTATTGTTTCGTCCTTCATTATCCGAGCAAGAACGGTGAACGCATGTAATGATTTAGTACCTCCCATGCCTTTGCCGTTGACGCCGTTGATATTTAACTTGCGCAAAGGATCCTCCAGGGTCGAATCGGAGAAGAGAGAGGCTGGAATGATGACCGTGCCCTCAATGGGATGAACTGCAGCTTGGGCAAGGCCTAGAATTTAAATAATTCTCAGCAGATACGACCTCGAAAAAAAAAAGACGAAGGTCTTACCCTCAGCGATTATTCCAGGAATGTTAAACTCGAATCCATAACCGGTGTGGATCATTGGATGAAAGAGACCTGCCATAAACCGGGCGAGCATTTCGGGATTCTTGCCCGCTGTGTCCTTGGACCCAAAGTTGAAAGCAGAGCTAAATACGTGTTCTACGAACACAGCGCTCGCGTCTTTCTGTTGGAGAAGGTCGGAAAAATATTTCAGATAAGCACCATAGAACCTTTGATAAGGAAAGTGCCATCAGTGTTTGAATGAAGTCCAATCGTCAACGTGAATATAAATTCGCACTTTTCATCTCCGAGGTGTTCATTGTAATTGTCGCGGGTAATGGGTTCTGGTGATTCAAACGCGGGCTTTTGGAACGTGATGTCATGGTCATAAATGCTTTGGATGACTTCTTTGTCTGCTCCAAGAGCCCAAGCAGCCAATACATGGTGAGGAATGTGGCTAAGCGTGTTACTTATTAGGAACCGTAGCGTGAACGAGAAGAGCATCGAAAATACAAACTTGTGAAAGCCTCGCTCATTGAAAAAGACGTGATACTTGAGGTAATCATCGTGCAAAACTGCTCGCACAGTTTCCGTTGATTCAGGTGTGATTCCAGGAAGAACACTGGGAAAACCGGGAAGACGCGAAGGCAGAGGGCTAGGAAAGAGCTGTGAGAAGGTGGACATTTTCGTTGCTCTGAAGAAAGAGTTTCTCAACATCACCTTTTAAGCTCTAAGTTTCAGCGTCAGTCTGAGATGAGGTTTTCTCAACCACGTAAGTCACGTTTAGTACGGTTGTACCCGTCAACATTTCCACTGAATGATCTAGGCAGACTAAGAACATCATACGAGAACGATGTTCGGAAAATATGACACCTTCAAAAGTTGCTGACTAGCCCAAACTCTATTGAATCATGGTGTTCAGCAGCTCGGTAAAGTGGAACCTAGTATATCCGACCCGTGATTTGGCGTAAGAATATCCGAAGCTTCTGGTTCTTTTGATATAAAGTCAGCTAGACGCGAAAAATTCACTAAAAACGGACCCAGTGTCATGGCCGAGTGGACGCGTCAGACTCGGCTTTGGATATTTGAATGCTCTACTTGATAATCCTTGTGACTCTGACTCTGGATCACGCGACGGCCTGTTCCCACGGGGTCCGTGCGCACATCTCACCATCCTCTGCCAACGTTGACTTCGCTTGAATCTATTTCAGCTCAAACTATGCTTAAAGGTGGCCTAACTACAGCTATGTGCACACATAATGGGATCTTATCAGTGGTTAAAACCTCGGTTGCCTCTCTGAGTCTCTCCCCCATCCTCGTTGAGAGTCATGCCGACTTACGGGACCTGGAATCCGCAAAACGAAACTCTGTCCGCTTTTGCCTCCGAGACTTACCAACCAACTTGCATCAGCGGTCTCCTTGCCACAAGAAAGATAATCTTACGCCAGGTCACGAGTCGGATATACTAGGCTTCACTTTGCCGAGTACTTCTAGCGCTGCTGAATACCCTGATTCAACAGAATGCGGGATAATCAGCAAATTTGGAAGTGCCGTATTTTCGAGTTCTTTTTTTCACAAAGAGGCCAGTTTACTCGCTATTACCCCTCAACGGAGATGTTTGGCGGATTTGGAACCATGCTAAACTTCGGGACGTACGTGATGGAGAAGGCCTCATCCAAGTCTTACGCTGATACTTACGAATTGAAGCTGGGAATGCTCTCTTAAAAGCCACGATCTTGAAAATGTCCACCTTCTCACAGCTCTTTCCTAGCCCTCTGCCTTCGCTTCCTCCCGATTTTCCCAGTGTTCTTCCTGGAATCATACCTGAATCAACGAAAACTTTGCGAGCGGTTTTGCAGGATGATTACTTCAAGTATCATGTCTTATTCAATGAGCGAGGCTTTCACAAGTTTGTACTTTCGATGCTCTTCTCGTTCACACTACGGTCCTAACAAGTGTCACGCTTAGCCACACTTCTCACCATGTATTGGCTGCCTGGGCTCTTGGAGCAGGCAAAGAAGTCATCCAAAGCATTTATGACCATGACCGATCCTTCCAAAAGGCTGCATTTGAATCGCCAGAGCCCATTGCTACAATGAACACCTCGGAGATTAAAATTGCGAATATTCATCCTCATTCAAGTTTGAAATCCAATATTGACCAACTCCACAAGGCGTACTTGAAGTACTTCTCCGTTCTTATCCAGCAGAAGGGCGGGAACCCCGCGTTTGAGGAACAAGTATTTTTTTCCCTGCTTTCAACGTCATTACTTCCAATACAGAGGGCAAGAACCCCGAGATGACGGCCCATTGGTTGTGTTTTCCGTCCAATGATCCATACCGATTATGGGTTTGAATTCAACCTTCCTGGTATAGTCGCTGAAGGTGAGACTCCCATATTTTTGGCGCTAGTTCTACCATCGAACACTTTCTACTTGAATTCCAGGCCTCGCCCAAACTGCAGTTCATGACGTCGGCGATACTGCCATCATTCCAGCTTCTCTCTTCTCCAATTTGACTTTGGAGGGTCCGTTACGCAAGCTGCATGTCAACGACAAAGGCATGAGAAGCAATAAATCGTCGCATGCGTTCACGGTCCTTGCTCACATGACGATGAAGGACACAACGATAAATATTAATGGTGTTCCGAAGTCTACTACAGGACTTGGAATCGAACTACACGGATGGCCATCAAGTTGAGGCCAGATGCGCAGGAGGAGGATCGAGAAGAGTTATCAAACTGTCTTGAATGATAACTATCGATGGAACTGAGCTCGAGCCGTACTAAGTTGCAGGAGTTCGCTTCGTTTTCGTAACATTTTTCGCTTAATGATCGCATATAAAGGCTACATCAAACTATACTCCATACACACAGACGACTCTGGGAACTTTCCCGAGATATGAGCACGAATCTTTTCCGTTACCTTTCTCTCGACCAATGGGCTCTCGAACCGTTGTCACCTTCACAGCTAACAACAACCTTGGGTCCTGCAGGGTGGAGCAACGGCGACATGGACCCCGTTCCGAATAATCAACGCGTTTGGACTATCAAGAGTTATATCGTGTATTGGATTTCCGCTACCATCGCCATCCCGAACTGGATAATGGCTGGCTCGATGTTAGTGTGGGTTTATCATGGTGTGTAGTCATTCTCTTTCACTATACTCGTTCCTATCATTACCTACAGGAAGCAAGCTCTTCTCGCTATTTCGGTTACCAATATGATCATCTCGTGTGTAATGATGTTAAACGGAATCGTCGGGGCGAGATTGTACGCCGTATGGAATCTTCTTCCCTTGCCATGCCATTCGTCTATCAATGTGGATCCCTAATAGCCATTCCCCGTGCTCGCTAGGTGCTCATTTGGATTCTGGTTGAGCTATCTACCCGTCATGTGTCGTGTCATTGCTGTTATGATTTGGTTTCCATGTGCGAAACACTCACAACTTATCCTTCGTTTTTTTCTGACCAACTACCGACTTTGATCGGTTCCAAATGTGTATACCAGATGATCAAAGCTATCTGGCCTGCTATAGCTTCAAAACCGAACCACATACCTTTTTGCCGGATGATAATCGTCACTCACCCTCCCAAGAAATGATGTGCTACGCCCTCTACTGGTTGATTCAATTTCCCTTGATGCTGGTCCCTCCTCATCGTCTCACTTACCTCTTGTCAGTATTCATCTGCGTATCAATTCACACAAACTCAGTATCCATCATAATAGTGCTACCAAGTCCGATAGTATTTCTTGGAATGATAATTTGGGCCATGACAAGAGCTCCACCGAACGTGTCGCTGGCAGCAAATGGTAACCTACACGGAAAAACTTGGTCTGGCCATTTTTGAATGCAATGAACAGCTCGTTAGGAGCCTATACGTCGCTGTCCATGGGTATATCTGATTTTACAGTAAGGAGATTTGCTACTTATTCCATGACCCAAAAGTCACTCAAACTTGAAGCGTAGCGGTACGCCAAAACAGAACGGGCGTAAGTTTTCTTGTTACCAGCGTTATCGAGTGATTTGAGTTCCCCTCACATTGCCTTCAAAGCACGTTCGTACAACTCTTTGTCCTTCCCATTGGCGTTGTTTTTTCCGCCTTTGCCGGGATCGCTGTTACTTCTGCCGGTCAGGTATTATATAACGAAACTCTCTGGGACCCATTCCGTTTTATAGATCGTGCTTGGAGCGAAAACAACCGACCTGTAGCTTTTCTCACCTCCTTCGCTTTCGTTTTGGCTACTCTTGTTCTCAACGTAGGCGCGGATTCACTAGGCGTTGCTAATGACTTGATGGTTCTGTGCCCCAAATATGTCAACATTCGTCGAGGTCAGATAATCTGCGAACTCTTGGGAGGGTGAGCGACGTGTCCCTGGAACCTTTTGAGCAAGCCAAAAGGGTTCATAGCTTTCACCAGCTCTATCACTATCTTCATAGCACCCTTTACCGGGATGTGGGTTCTCTTTTTTGATTGCTAGTTTTCCGCAGCTTCTGATGAAACTTGAAGCTTGAAGCATGATCTCAGACGTGAGTTGGACAATGTTTCTGGTCCTATCTCGAGTTTGACGTCGTGCCGAATCTCGTAGTACTGGATCGTACATCGGTGCAAAGTGGACGTAAATGCGCTCCATGATCCTCAAGGACGCTATCGATATTGGAACGGAATCGTGAGAGATGTATGTCGATCAAATGAATCTGTGCTCACTGCACATCTGTATAGAATTGGCGAGCGGTCGTTGCTTTGCTTTTCTCCGTACCTCCGAGTGTCCCCGGTCTCGTTGCGAAGATAGATCCAGCCTTGGGTCAACGATTAGATCCGGTGAAGCATATATTCAGCATTGCACGGTTCTATGGGGTGTGTGCGCTTTCAACTTTATGTGCTCCCAGTTTCTGACAACGAGAGTATCAGTTCTTCACTTCGATGGCTGTTTATTTGAAAGTTTTTCCTGCTGCGGAGACGTGCTGCAGCGGAGAGTCTGGAAGCGTTGCACGGGCTGCCGCGTTGACCAGTGACGTGAAAGATCAGACCCGATGATAGAACGTCAGCTCGCCGGATTTCAAAGATAGCTGTAAACTTTAATATTATCCAGAATCCCCCCATATGCAGTTGCTATGAATATCTCAAGCTCAAAGATAATGGATTACCGGAGCTATCGATTTTTTAAAAACGCTGATCACAATATGATAATTGTCTTGTTCTCGTACGGTAATCACGCGTGCATGTAACGTTGGACGGCGCGCATGTAGCGACTAAACTGGGTCGATGGCGAACTCCATGCAGGGACCAATGTGTCAAGGAAGTTCCTTGCAACATGGAAATACGATGCAGTACTGAGTACCTCCCACAAAGTAGCTTACGGTGGTATCGGACGATATGAAGAGCAGTAGGTAGTTACACTCATGTCAGTCCACAAGGCAAGGAAGTCCATGCCGTTTAGGCCCGAGCGAGTTGTATCCCAAAGTTCCTGATTCCCAGTCGTCTAATAGCAGTAGTCGCCGTTGGGTGTGTCATCGAGTTGCAAATTTACGACCCAAACTGGGTTGTCTTCGACGCCCAAAATTTCTTTGACTGCGTTGACCCGAATCTGATGATGATGGTGGGTTCGTTGATTCAGTGGGCATAATGACAGCAGAAAGCCACGGCGTAGATGTCGATGAAGCTTGAAGCTTGAAGAGTTGAACAGGGGCGATCCGAAATATCAACTGGTCGAGAGGTCGTGCGAAATTTGCAACGCGTTCTGAGACAACCCTTCGGATTTCTCCGCCCCACCAAGTTGGCACGTTTTTCTCCCTGCGGATTTACAGAGAAGTCTGAAAATCATCATATCGGGGATTGGCGATTGGGAGTTGTAAAACGGCAGCTTACCTGTCCAGCACTTATCATGATCTCAGCCGGTAGAGATGCAGCATGCCAAGTCAGTTGCCGCTCCAGGAGTTCGTACGACCTGTAGCCGTGTGTTCGTTCCATCACCTCCAGCGCACCATGACATATCAACCTCTGTGTCTACATACTACATATTTCGAATAAAGTTGACGCTACAAGGAAACATCTAGATACATACTATTAATGGTTGAACGAAGTGAACGTTAGCTTGAAGTCAATAAAGATATGAGATGACGTGGAATAGGGAGTAAGGTTTCGCATTCGTAGGGGTTCGCAAGAGGATAAGTAGGGAAAAACGCCGTGGTCAAGAAATGCAAGAAATATAACGAACTGAGGTAAGATAAGCCTAAAACGATACTAGCATGACCGTAGTCAAGAAATGCAAGAAATATAACGAACTGGGGTAAGATAAGCCTAAATGTTCATGGAAGTATTAAAACGAGCAACTCACCGTCTAATGACTTCCTTGTCCAGCCTCAATCGAGCTCTTTGATCCTCCCTGGACTTCTCCCGAGCCCAAACGAAGCCTCGAAATCGTCTGCAAGACCGCCGCTGGGTTCAGGAGCAGAGGCTAAAAGCCCGTCGAGAGCTCTCTTAGATTTCATTACAGCATCAGAGGAAAGGCTAAACTTCTTCCTCCTGATTGGAGATTCATCGCCCCCATAACCATACCCAGACCCTAGCCAATTATCCCCCTTGTCATCAAGTGCGGACGACAGAAATCCAGGACCACCAAACCCACCAAACGATCTACGAGAAGGAGTGTAAAACCCTCCGGGTCTCCCGTTGCTGGTCTTTCTAGTTGGAGTGGTAAATGGCGGTGGCACGTTGAACTTGATTCCTCGCGATGGCGTACTCAAAGGATCGAAGATGGGCGAATCTTCATACCTATTACCACTACCCAGTAATGTATCTTGGCCGTGTATACGAGGTTCAGTTCTGGATAGGCGATGTCGGGGAGTGGTGGGATATCCGCGCGTGGACGCAGATGTCAAAAATGAAGAGGATGACGACCCAGGTAGAGCGTAAGAGTATCTCGGGGTGGAAGACGAAGAAAAGTCTCCATCTAGAAAGTCACTGCCAGGTACTCGACTCCTTCGTCTTGTCGGTGTCTTGGGTGTCATCAAGATACCTTGTTCTCTCGATGATAGCGGAGGAACAGGAGCCATAGATCGGTCTGTTCCAGGTTCCGGGGAATCGCGTGTAGTTCGACTGTTAGATAGCATGGGATCTTCCACGAGCCCTCGTCGGATCAATTGGGTCTCCTCTGTAGGCACAAATACGGGTTCCTCCGCTGGCTCTGGTTCAAGTCGAGGCGCACACTCAGGACAGAACCACTTATCGTCGTCACCCACATCATCGCTGTGCATTCCCATGCAGCCAAAGTGATACCACAAGTCGCACGAATCACATTGCACTACACCTCGTGCTTCGTCGTCCTCAAAGTCGGCACCTGCTCCGTTACAGATACAAGGAACTTCCTCCTCCTCCTCCATCAAATCATCTTCGTTGATGTCTCCTCCACGAGCTTCCCGTAACATCCTCCGTCGTTTCCTCTCTGCCTCCATCTGCTTCCTAAAAGACAACGCTCTCACACTCCGTTTCGAAAGTAAAGCAGCACGTGCATCGGCAGGATCGCTCGGAAAATACATAGCACTGCGTTTTCTCCTGACTGGAACTCGTTCATCATCAAGGTCTTCTTCAGCATCGACTTTCACGACCTCTGATGTAGTATTGGCTCTTAGGGGAACCATCTTGCCTCTCCCAGCCTTGAAAGGTGTAGGCTTATCCTCGTGGTACACCACACCCCACTGCATACTAGGCAACAACTCATCATCCTCTTCCACGGCTTTGGCCTTACCCTTACCACCGCCAAGAGCAGCAAAAGGAGTGTCCTCATGGTCGGTTGAATCAGAATCATCATCCCTGTCCAAGAACCTCTCAACCCATTTCAACCTCTCTTCCTCGTCCCTTATCTTTGCCTCTTCCCTCTCCTCCTCCCTAAGCCTCCAAGGGAACTCGGTATCGGGCCAGTTTGGCTTTTCTAGTGCCACGCTAGTTGTTTTGAGTTCTCCAAGGCTACTTTTTTTCTTGGATGAAGAGACGACAAGACCATAAGGATACTCTGGCGAAACCTCCCTTTCTCTCTTTTCCGTTACCATATTCCGCTTCTTGCGTTTCCCACCTCCGGTAGTATCCTGAACGAGCACATCCTCAGATCCATAGGCGCTAATAGAGGAGCCCGGTAGGACATCAACCAGTACACGTCCGCGACCTTCAAGTTCCACTGGGTATAGTTTCCGAGGCGGCTCCTTCCTGGATCCGACTTTCCCGTTCGACCCGGCGTCCTTGTTGACAAACGCATTGTCAGAGTCATTTACAGTAACAGTGGTTGGCGAAGAGCTAGAATTTGGCAGAGAGGAGGCTGTAGTGAGGACACGAAATGCGTCCAATCTCTTCCGCTTACGCAGCTCTTTCTCCGTTGGCGGTTGAGAAGGTTGAGAATGATCAGAAAGGGGTGTTGCCGAGCTATCTTCAAGCCGTTCGACAGAAGCAGCGACCGACTGATCTTCCAGTCTTTTTACTATCGGGCTCCCTGTGGCGACAGGATTGGCAACGCCTTGGCCATGTCGCACCTGATGGGCCTGGAGCACCTCTATCGGAATGGGTTGAGGTTGACGGACCCATTCAGCAGTTCGGTACCTGCCATAGCCACCTGCCATCAATGACTCTTCGAAGCTTTCTTCCGAAGTCTCTTGAAAGAGTTTCAGGTCAGGGAAAAGCTTGATTTTGTCCTTCACCACATCAACGGAGGACGAAGGTTGGTTGACAGAGGAAGAAGTGTACAGCTTGATCCTCCGACCTTTATTTGGACTATCCATGATCCCGATTCCGGATGGGTGAATGTTGGCGCTGAAACCAGGATTAGAGACATGGACGGAGCGGAGATCATCTAAACTTTCCGCTTTGCGCTTTCCTTCTCTGACGAAGTAATCTGGCCTTCTTGCTTCAACCACTGCCTGCTCAGCAATCTGGCGCTGTCGTATTCGCTCCAGCTCTCCTCCAGGTACTTTAGTCTCGTCTCGCATCGGCTGAGGGCGTTGGGCCTGGGCTTGTGTGGGGTGCTGAGCTGAAGACGAGGGCAGAGATATGGGCTGTGTGTTGCGAGACGGCCCAGGTGTCGATCCTAACCCCACACTAAAAACGTCTTCGATAAAAACCGGTCCTTTTGTCTGGGAAGACGACACAGGGACAGTGTGTACTGAACGCTTTGCCATGAAGGGAGATGAAAGCTGGGATGGGGTCTGGGATTGTACTCGTGAGGGTGTCCGAGGTCGAGTACCTGCGTCAGGGGTGTATGACTGTGTTTGCGTGTTACTAGGTGGCTTCGATATAGGTGTTGCGGAGGGTAACGTGGGAGGTGAGAGGGATGAAGGTGTCACTGTTGCGGGAGGTGAGGTCGAGAAGAGAACTTTGTTGATACGAGTCCTTAAATTCAATGTCAAAAATTCGAAAATTTTCGAGTCGCCAAGGGGCTAAGGCCACTCACGGTAATGGAGTCCGCTCGTCTTGTTGAACGGTAAAAGGGCTAAAAAAAAAACAGATTGTTATTTCGAATTCCTTTCCCTGAGCATTTTCGGAGAGAACTACCTGGTTTCCGGTGTCATTATCTGATGAGCCCTCGTAGCGGATCCTACAGGCACTTCTTCTGAGGGTATTTGCGCAGAGATGGGTCGAATTTGGGTGGGAAACCTTCGATAGGGATTTTCAGTTAATTCTTGGTTTCCTTCCGGCTACTTGAGAACATACGAGCTAGTGTGAGCTATGGTAGGAGACTCTGGAGTAGCGTGTCGGTTTGGGAAAACATTTGGACTGCCATGAAGAACAGATGGATTAGCGCTATGTCGACTACTAAAACCAGTAATCTAACGACCTTTGGGGAGTGGGAAGCAAGGAATATCGAGGAGTTGGGACGGAACTGTGATAATCTTCGTAAGTAACCATAAATTTTTACGGAAATGATGAAAACAAACCCAATCTGTACAGGGCTCTTTCGAGGAGTGGAAGGCTCCTGAGGGGCTGCCATTAAAGTTCGATTTATTACGTAATCTATCTGAACTTTGAGGTCAGCCCTCGCACGTGACCGTTGTTTTTCCGATGGCTAATTCGCTTTCCTTTCGATATATCGTCGACGGCTCACTCAATACTCAGTGGGAACTCGATTCCAGTCTGAAGCTTTCCTACGGCAACCCAGCTGAGGGCCACTTCAGGTTTCCTCCTTAATCCCTGTGGTCTGACAGTCAACTACCCGACAAGATTAGCCCTCCATGCAGACTGAGTCACAGCTACCCAAATACTAGTATTTCGTGTGGGTTTACCTACTCCCGTATTCAAAGCATTCTCCGGATACCATACCATGGCCACGCCCCTTGCCGATATCTAACCCTGGGCCTGGACAGGTGTGCCCAAGCCAAGCTTCTCAAATTATATACAGCACAAAATAACTGTGACCACCGAATCTACTGTTCAATCTGGGTGTTGGTACCCCTAATATAGTACCCCCACTGGCTAGGACACATGATCTCTAGTCTCGATACGCCTTATACCTGGGCCCGGCAACAGTGTTTGAGTATTTATATAAAGACTCGCCCTTGAGCGTTCTCTCACCACGGCTGCACCCAACTTGGACAACATGGCTGAATACTCTCATCTCTCCGAAGTCGATCCAGAGATTGCTAAACACCTAGAATCTTTTCCAAAATGGGAACTCGAAGTGCCCTCGATCGATCAAATCCGGCAGCGTTTTGGAGAGGTTATGGTGCCAAAATTTCAAAAGGACCTTGAACCTTTCCTCCCACCCAGTACGTTCTGTGCATGATCAGACTTGAAATATGAGCAACTGATCCATCTTCCATTCCCTCAGGCTCAGAATATACCATCAAAGACCATCACATCGAAGTTGGCGGGGGGATAAAAGTGCTCGCGAGATGCATAACACCCACTCCTCGCGAGGGAGAAGATACTTTTCCTTTATTGTTCTGGATTCATGGGGGAGGTGAGCTTCTGACAGTTCCCGCATGTTGATGTAACATGAATATATTTCCAGCTTTCTTTTTGGGCGACCTCCATATGGACGATTACCGGCTCCGAATGACCAGCGTTAAACTTCGAGTCACAATAGTGAATTGCGAGTATCGGTAACCGATCTCTTTATCAAAAGTACTTGAAAACATTTTAATTTGTCTATCCGCCCTGGTTAGACTGGCGCCAGAGCACCCATTCCCTGCTGCAGTCGATGATTTGACCGCAGCCTTGAAATTTGTACGTGGACCTATGTAATTCCATGTTGTCATTCGTTCGGCCAAATTCACCGTGCTTTGAAAGGTCACGACCAATCCCGATACTTTCTCTGCTTCTTTGAAAAAAGGTTTCATCATCGGAGGCGCATCAGCAGGTGGAAATCTGGCTGCGGTCCTCTCTTGGATGGCTCGGGACGACCCCTTCTACAATGACAAGCCGGTCACTGGGCAACTCCTTATCATCCCGGTTATAATTCACGATAAAGGGTACCCGGAAAAGTGGGGTTTTCTTAGTCTTCGTAGTCACTTGCGCCTCTAAGCTTTCGACAGATACAAGTCATCCCTCTTGTCTCTCGAACAGAACAAGGATGCCCCAATATTGGGGAAAAGCGACGTAGTTCAGATGTTTGGTGCGTAGAACGTGAATACGGCAGCTTCTTTTTCACCTCCTTCTAGAGCTCTACGGAGCGCCTCCCACGGATCCGAGAGTTTCTCCGCTGCTCTTACGGTCCCATGAAGGTCTACCTCCTGCGTTCATCCAGGCTTGTGGACTGGATCCCTTACGTGACGAGGCCCTACTGTATGGAAAAGTATTGAAGCAAGCCGGAGTTCCCACCAAGCTTGTAGTGTAAGTTTGGCATTTTCTCTAGTCGAACTCTCTGATAACACTTAAATCAGGTACTCCGGCGTACCTCATGGATTTGAGGGACTTTTCTTTCACATCAAAAAGGCCGAGAAAGCCCGGGAGAACTTTGACAAAGGGCTTCAGTGGTTGCTGGAAGGTGCAATCCCGGATTTTGATGTTGGCGGTACTTTCTGAAACCTAAGTATCGATTATGAATGTTGAACGTAAATTACAACGGAGCCTGTTCGAGGGATTTCTGACGTTTCAAACAATTGTACCTTGGGACTATCGTGTTCAAACGGCGATTTGCCCCGACTGAATATTGAGTCCTTAGAAACTGGAGGAACTCGGACAAGAGCTAACTGGAAGATGAACCCGGGATTTTCCGGAAGCCGAACCGGCATAAGTTCAATGTGCCGAAAGTCTACGGCGACGCTTTTTTTGATTCACGATTGACCTCGTTTTCTGAATCCTCTTGGACTTTCGTAACGTTCAGTCTACGCAACCCTCCTAAAGATTTATATTTGCAGCATATCTTCGATAGACCTGCTAGAGCATGTACTACCCTCTTGGAGCGCTGCGGATACGAGCTCCATCTATCAAAAATTCTAATTTTACCCACCGCATCTGACAAGTACCATCACGGGAACCGACCTAAACCGAATATTCTGAGGATATAAAAAGCTGCAAATGCTGCTTTGAAAACGCAGTGTCGGTCATCACAACTCGATCCCGACTGCCAAAACCTACGGTTCCTCCTTGATTCCAGATCATTGTTCCGACTGCTCGGCAACATCGAACCCAGACAACGTTTGGACATGGCTGAATATTCCCACCTTTCAGAAATCGACCCCGAAATTGCGCCATTCGTTGGGTCTATTCCACCTCTCGTGCTTGACGAGAGCTCGCTCAATGCAGTACGACACTACCTCGGAGGGGTCATCGTTCCGGAGATACAAAGCAAGTTTGAGCCTTTCCTTCCGAAGAGTACGCGACTTTCTCTATTCACTGCATCAGACTGAATCCGACTACTTTTCACCTCGCAGGTTACGAGTATACTGTTACCGATCATCACATCGACGTTGGCGAAGGGGCAAAGGTACTTGCGAGATCTATAATACCTACTCCTCGGGAGGGCGAGGACAAGTTCCCATTGCTATTCTGGATTCACGGCGGTCAGTGATCTTGAAAGTTGCGCGAATGAATTACGTGAACGTGAACCACCTTCAACTTAGGTCTTGCTATGGGAACTGTCGATATGGATGATTACCGACTCAGGATAGTTAGCGTCAAACTTCGCGTTTCCATAGTCAACTGCGAGTATCGGTATGCAGTCTCTTTGTTAAGAGAGACCCATCATTGATTTGGTATTTGAAAAGCTTGCCTCCAGAGCATCCATTCCCTACGCCGGTCAACGATTTGACCACAACTTTGAAATATGTGTGTATTCTCTTTTCCCTTCTGGAGGAGTAACTTCACGAGCTCGGAAAGGTCGCCTCAAATCCAGAACTTTTTTCAGCTTCCTTCAAAAAGGGTTTCATTCTCGGAGGTGCATCGGGAGGCGGGAACTTAGCTGCGGTACTTTCCTGGATTGCTCGTGATGACCTGTTCTTCAAAGATACACCAGTAACGGGACAAATCCTTCACGTACCCTCGTTAGTCCATTATCAGGCTTACCCGGAGAAGTGCGTCATATATCTTTCTTGCCTTTCTTCGGCTTCGCGTCTCTGAGCCTTTTTAACAGGTACAAGTCATCCCTATTGTCTCTCGAACAAAATAAAGACGCGCCGTTATTGACAAAAGAAAACGTAGTGAAGCTCATGGGTACGATTTCCTTTCAAACTCGTATCACGAAGATACTTCTTCCAAGTCCTTCTCACCTGGTTGATCCCTTTAGAATTTTACAACGCTCCTCCAGAGGATCCAAGAGTGTCGCCACTTCTCCTATCATCCCACAAAGGTCTCCCCCCTGCCTTCATCCAGGTTTGCGGATTGGATCCCATGCGCGACGATGGTCTAGTGTACGAGAAGGTGCTCAGAGAAGCAGGTGTTCCCACCAAGCTCGAAATGTAAAACTTCCCTCGATTCTGTTCTCTTTCACCTTTGATTCACCGAACGTTCACACAGTTACCCCGGTGCACCCCACGGATTCGAATTGTGGTTCTTCGAAACCAGGCAAGCTATGAAATGTCGGGATGACTTTGAGAAAGGACTTCGATGGTTGCTTGACATTCAAAAGAAGGCATCGCCTTAGTATCGGTACCAGTCTCAGGCGTAACGAGAAGCCTGGAGAGTCAAGTCTTGGTGCGTGTGTGAAATGATAGGGGGAGGCTATGGAGATTCACATAAGAATACAATGTTTTCCTACATACTTATCCATTCTTGACCCCCCGTCATACAACCCGGATGGGCTTACCTCCCAGGTCGTTGACAACGAGTCCTCCCTCAATCAGTATCTTCAACTGAGAAGTGAGTCTTGCGTCCCCAAATGAGAAGCTGTCTGGATCGAGAGCAAGAGATACGAGGGCCGACACATTCCTTAGCGGAAACTGGCCAATATTCCTACGTGAGGCAAGCATAGTCACCAAGACTTCCTCCGTCCAACCTTTAACGGCACCACCCAAGATGAGTTTGGAGAGGTGAGGAAGAATGTTTGACCTGCTCCCATCCAAGGGGTCAAGCCGCAACGTGTCGAGTACCGCATCGGAGACGGTGCGCCATGTTTTATGTGTAGCTTCTATGGCCAGAAGTCCAGTTATAGAGCAAGTCCGCAAAGTCTGTACTTGCTCAGTTTTCAGTACATCCATTACATCATTACCGACGAAATACAGATATAGATCCTCCAGTCGACAGGAAGAGCGATGGAGCAGTCGAAGAACTGACGGTACAGAATGGACTGCGACATTGATGGATAACGTGCGTAATGAGGGGAGAGTCAATGACTCAAGCAAAGTGTTGGTGGAGGATGCGTCCGGCGTAGCCAAAATAAGGAAGCGGAGATGTATCAGCGTAGTGGGGAGACCTCCTACGAGGCGAAAGCGGATGAGGGTACATTCCTCAACATTCACCAGGAGAGGCAATGTCCTTTGTATATCAGGCCGCTCCAAACCCGAATCGCTGTCACGTCCGGTCAGATGGAAGCGGGTGAGTTGACCGAAAGGGATGTTC
Organism: Marasmius fiardii PR-910; assembly: GCA_014904975.1. Classification (NCBI taxonomy): domain Eukaryota; kingdom Fungi; phylum Basidiomycota; class Agaricomycetes; order Agaricales; family Marasmiaceae; genus Marasmius; species Marasmius fiardii. The sequence continues at coordinate 164,521 of MU127817.1, forward strand.
GTGCTCAGATGGCGAAAAGCGATGGAGTCGCCTGAGAAAGTAAAGTCTCGCAAGGCAGGCATATCGCGGAAAACAGAGAAAGTATTCCCGTTTTCGTCTCCGATTGCCCATGCGCCTTTTTCAAGATGTAAACGAAGTGTCGATAGATTGGGGAATGCTCCACTGTAGGGGGTGAGCAACATTAAGCCCTGTTTTCCAGTCCGAATGGAGGCATTCTTCCATTGAAGTGACCTCGAAAACACTATAGCAAGAGCTGCTCGATCGCAAGTATCGTTGTTCCACGAAACAAACAACGGTCGGTTTTGTGAGCGCTGTAGATTCAGCGATAACCGCCGTTCGATATAAGGATCGAGGGTTGGTGCATTACTTCCCCTATTCCAATTGACATCGATTGCTGTCCAGAGATGAGGTAGCGAGAGAACCAAGTCCCTCCATCGACATGAAACTTGAGCCAATACCCAAGGCGACTTCTTCGTGTCAAGAGTAGATGGGCAATCGTCACTGTTATTGATCCCCTCCTTATCCAGCCGTTTATTAATATCCATGTCTTCTTCAACACACAGTCCAAATATAATTTCCAGAATTTCATTCGGGAGCTGGCGACAAGGGTGTAACACCGTTTTATAGATCCCAGATCTGGTGTGTAGATGGTCTCTCTTCTGTTTAATTAACTCCATGCTGGCCTGCAGTAGATTTATCTGAGAGTCGAGGGATACGATGGTTTTAGATAAGTCTTCATATTCTCTCCGAAGAACACCCATTTCCTCTACTGAAGGCGGATGGTTGGATCGTGAAAGAGGTTCGAGGGAGTTAGCTGACCAAACGAGATCATTCGAGTGATCATTGCAGGTGAAGCCACATCTCATGCAAGGATGAAATACGTTTCCTATCGTCAGTTTCGTCTCCTACGATATGCTGAGTGGATATCCAGCATGGAACATTTGCATAGACGCACCATTGACCCAAACCCAGTTCCTCTATCCGTACGAACACTGTGGATATGCAAGTTCCGAATAAAGCTCTTGGGTGCGAGTTCGAGTCGACAATTGGTCGAGAGTGAGATGGTCGCCGAGAACAAGCGATCTCAGTCAACGCGCCTATGTGACCACTCAAAACCAATGGGTCTCTCTTGGGTGCTACTACTTATTCATATAATTTTGTCCGAACTCAACACTCTGCTTCTACAATTCATGCACCTGGTATAGTGCCGCCGAGTTCAACGTACTACGGTTTACCTCCGGAAGAGCCATCTAATAAACATCAACGTCTGTGGTATATACAAAAAAAAAGCTGCCGAAAGCATCGAAGAGCTCGAGAATGTGAACTTGTTAAAGATGTATAACTCGGTTATTTTTCCCTCGAGCATGAACATCATACAACGATGGCCTTGCCCTTCCCATTCTTAACCACTGACTGGGTTGAGCCTAACACATCTAGCACTACGTCCGAGATGGTATGGCATCGTCTGGCGACCGACTCCTGCATTCCAAGGATGGAGCAAGTGTCCAAAGTTTGTAGTTTTAGTGTGGGGACTGTATCGTCCATGGTGTTAGACACGAAGGGCTCTTCCAGCTAACAGGGCAGCGATGAAACGATTGTGGAGGTCACGGTAATAGTGACGGGCCCTAGTACCCCCCGTGGTTGCGAGAATGTTCGTAGCTTGCACAACGAAGGGAGTTTGAACGATTGCGACAGGTTATCGACAGAGGAGATATCTCTTCAAATGGGATAAAGACAGCGGAGACGTAGGGGGCCACCTAGACGGGCAAAGCGGAAGGATTGAAGTGCACATTCCTCGACATTAACCGGGGCACGCATTATCATTTCTAAATTGGACCGTCGGAAAACCTTTCATGTCAAAGCACACGATTTGACTGCACGGAAATTGGCCTCCGAGGAAGTAGAATATGAAGGAATCATAGCCTCCAAAGATGACGAGCAGAGACAACTTGAATCACAATAATATAACCGTAACGCATGCTTTGGAGAGATATTTTGTACAGCTATAATCAGGAACACATGGCGTCGCTATTTTGATATCACAAAATCACGATGGGTTTACACTTTCTGTTCATAACAATGAGTCCTCGGTCGATCAAGGTTTTTATCTGGGACGCGGCGGCAGCGTCTTCGAATTCAAGGTCAAGATGAACATACCGGAGGGGAGAAATACGCCCCGGAAACTGCCCGACATCTCTGCGTGAAGCAAGCATTCTCACAAGAGCCTGTTCCGACTATTTCTTGACAGTTCCCCGTAAGACAAGTTGTTGCAAATAAGGAAGAATATTTATCCTGTGCTCGTCTGATAAGTCAACTTGTAAGGGGTTTAACATCACATCGGAAATGGTGCTCCACGCCCCGCCAGCTGGGTCCCGAGGTCCTACAATGTAACATTGGCGCAAACTTTGGAGCTGTTCGGCTTTCAATACCTCAACGAACTCGTCCGTGGCACGCGAAATACATAGATCCTCCAATCGACAGGAAGGTGGTAACTACTCAGACACCATGTACAGTTTGCGCAATGAGGGAAGTGTCAATGATTCCATCAAGTTGTTGATAGAAAGGGTGTCTTCTGCCCCAGACACTGTAAGGGAGCGGAGACGCGTCAGCGTGATGGGGGAAGCGGTCGCAAAGTGAAAACGATGGAGATGGCATTCCTCAACATTTACAAGGAAAGGCAATACCGTCTCCAAATCCGACCAGTAATTCGTGCCGCCTTTCAAAATGAACCGAGTGATATGGCTCCAGGGAACCTGGGTGCGTAGGCGAGGAGTGACTGTTGAATCGCCTGAGAGGGTGAGGCTATGCAAAGCAGGTGCATCCCCAAATATTGAGAATATTTCGTCCTTTTCGTCCTCGTGAGACCACCGGTCCCGCTCGAAATGCAGATATAGACTTGACAGGTTTGGAAAAGCTCCACTGTAAGGTGTAAGTAACCTGAGACCCTGTATTCCAGAACGAATTGTGGCACTCTTCCACTGAAAAGATCTTGAGAACAGAATCGAGGCAAGAGCTGATCTATCGGATGAAGCATGGGTCCATGAGACGAATAACGGTCGGTCTTGCGCCCGCTGTAGAGTCAGTGACAAGCGCCTCTCAATGTAGGGATCCAAGGTATGTGTGCTAAGTCCCTTCTTCCAGTTGATATCAATACCTGTCCAAAGGTGATGCAACGAAAGAATCAAGTGTCTCCATCTACGAGAGACCTGGCCCAGCACCCAAGGCGACTTCTTTGTGTCAAGAGTCGATGGGCAGTCGTCAGTCTTCAGGCCCTTCTCCAAACGATTCTGAATATCCACATCTTGGTCTACACACAAGCCGAATATGATTGCCAACACTTCATTGGGGATGCGGCGACAAGGGTGTAGTATTGATTTGTGAATCTCAAATGTCGCCATAAAATGCTCTCTTCTCTGTTTGAGTGCGTCCATGCTGGCTTGTAGGAAACCTATCTGTTGGTCGAGAGACATGATGACTCGAGAGAAATCTTCGCGTTGGTTTCGAAGAACACCTAGGTCTGTTGCTGAAGGAGGATCGTTGGACTTCGAAAGAGGGCCGAGTATAATCGATGATGTCGACCCAAGGAGGTTTCCATGTGGATCTTCGCCTGTGAAGCCACATCTGATACAGAAGTAGGATTCCTTTGCGTTCATCTCCTTCGCTTCCTAAGATCGTGCATTCAAGGGATTGAGTGAATAGTTGGGATGGAGGGCTCAAGATACGCACTATCTCTTTTATAAGCTCAAGAAGAATCTGTGGTTGTGCTAGCCTAAAATGAAGTCCCTGGACGCCTGGGCGAAGTAGTGCGTACTGGAAGCACCTATATGGCAGATAAGAAGAGGACAAAAGGTGCGAAGAAGGTTAGCGCTTTATATATTGCTATCTTGATTCAGGACCGCCGGTCACCAGAATGATATTTACCTGTCACATCCTTGGAATCTGGAGTCCTCTGCGACTCGAAGACAATAATCTCATCGCAGCACTTCGAGGCTAGTCTGTTCGGAATCTCTGCGCACCTTTCTTCACTTACTGATCTAAGTTCATGATCGGGTTGCCTTTCCTTCTCCATGGTGAAGATAATCAACCCGAATATCGCCCTCGTATCCGAGTCACGACAGCCAATACATTCGTAGTCCTAGCTCGTCCCAACGTTTTATGTCACAGTATGGGGGATGATGATACTAGGGTACCTCAAGGACCTACCACCGAAGGAATTGACAGCGTTCGAGTAGATTTATGGTAAGTTGACATCTATTCAGTACAATGTTGCTACATACATAACAGTACTTGGAATGGCACAGATACAATACAGATAGTTCGAAATACAACAAGAATCCGGCAATACAACAACTGAAAGATACAAATGGCCAAACGCGAGATGATACAAAATCATTGTACAACTTTGACAGAATCTGTCTTTGGTATCTCAGGCTTCCAACCGGACTGAAGCTCCCGAGGGTTCCAATCCCGCGGTTCCACGACTTGGCGCATGTCATATCCACCGCTCGCACTCACTTCCCCATTAACTCCCCGAGATATAGAAAAATAGCGACAACACCAATCCTCCAATCCCATTGTTTCAAGGGCAGGGCAGGCTACCGCAAAGGGAAGTGTGAGGCTCGACACATCTTGGAAGTATGTATCATTGCGAAAATTCCGAAACGTCTCTACGTCGTCAGGCTCACACCCCTCCACCCTGCATGCAGCTTGCTCGAAAACGATCAAAGCGGCCGGTGTGACATCATAAACAGGAACGCGGAAATTCCAGCCAAAATACTTCAAGTTCCGCAGACCTTGCATTCGCGATGCGTACTCTCCACTTTGATGAGGCCAAGTGGCTAACTTAGTTTCCCGCTGCAAAGAGTTCTCCCGTCATATGAGAGTGAGACCGAGAAGGTCTGGGAAGAGTTGGGCAATCCGCTCGATCAGTGTCAGAGACCCTTCTTTGATACCTTCGAAAACAAGCACCTCTAATGGAGCCCGTGTCGAGTGAAGAGACTCGAGAAGGGGGATCATGAAATGATCTGCAAGCGGACGGTTCGATCGCAACTTGAGGTGAGTCAATGTACAGCGAGCGTTAGACGAGGTGATCCACCCTGTTAAGATCGGAATTTGATCCCAAGTAAGGCCGAGGGTAAGTTTACGGAGGCTGTGGAAGAAGTGATTACTTCTTTCTCGAACCTCGGAAGTGGGTAGCCACATTGGCTCTACGATGCGATAAGGAATGTGGTTCAAGGTGATGATATTGGGGAAGAGTAGTAATGTGCACCAAAGGCCGAGGCCAATCGATTCGCGTGAGGCTGATTCATCTTCCGCGGTTCGAGCCGCAAAGAAAAGGAGGTTGAGAAGTTGTGGAGAGGGGGGAATACGGCCATGGACGATATTGTCCTCCACAGACTCGGTTTGAATCCATGAAAGACTGAGATCAAGACTGTGGAGCTTCGGTAGTTGCGAAATTGTTCGAAGCCAACCACTCGTGATGGCGAAATGATTTATGTGGAGGTCAGTTAAGCCTTGGCAAGACGTCAAGAGAGTGTTGAGGGAGCTGTAGATGGGGCCATAATATTCGTTCATGAGCAGGCGGAGAGCAGCAAATCCACGGGACTCCGGTTTCCAAGCGTCAATGATCGCGAGGTTTTGTATGGCGTCAGTGAGATCTGGTCGCGAGACAAGGAAATAAACATGGCGTGTGAGCGCCCCTGATTGCTCCTTGGCAAGTTTCATAAAGTCTTCTTCACCTGGATCTCCATCAAACATCTGCATTATACGTTCATGCTTGGCGAAGTGTAGTGTCACCGTTCGCGTCTAGACTCGTAGTGTTAAGTCATCGTTCAAGCTGTAAAAATGAAAGATAAGCAATCCTACATGGTAGAGGTGTGATGCCCCAATGTTTTTCATAGCTTTACATGTCGAAGCCGAGAGTCTTACTTGCCGCAGATTAGCAAGATTAAAGATGTAGTCGATCAGCTCTGGTGGCAAATCCATGATACAAAGCTTCTGAAATTTGGGCTTTCCTTTCGCCTCCTGGATAGCAGTGTAAAGTTCCCCTACAGTTTGTAGTCGTCACTCAGTCAGATTAGGGGAAGGATTGAAAGGAACTCACGGATGTGGAACTGGAGCCGACCAAAATCTACTAAACGGGGAAGTTTCCATTTGAGTCTACAACTCTGCCAAATCTCCTCGTCGGTCATGACAAACTTAACGAAGGTCTGGACTGTACCATCCCAGACTTCAGCCTCGTATTCTTCTGACCGAGCTGTTTTGCCAACAGCATTTAGATCATCCATCAACCGAATGAAAGTGGACGTCAAGTCTGCGAGCCTCTGCCGAGGGATACTTTATCAGCCAGCATCCAGAGAAATCCCGATCTAAGCGATACTTGCATGCAAGTGCCGACCCGTCAAGTCCAATTTACCCTATGAGCTCCGTATCCTATTATTTTCTCGACTCTCCAGGAGATATATGAGAACAGACACTCACAGTGAAGAACCCCTCTAGAGATTCAAAAAACCGCATAACATGATATACCCTGTAGGCATCCGTATCGTCCCAGGGTGATCGCGAATCGTCCCCATGCACAGTGACTTCCACAGGTCGTGTCATAATCTCGCCTTCCACCCTGCCTGGCAGGGCTCGAATGTGACCGTAGACAAAAGAATTTTCATCTTCTTCAAAGAGGCGCATATAAGGTTTGCTGAAACCTGAAAAATGACCGGGCTCTTCCACCTCCATACACGCTTTTGAAGACGTTAGAGGTCGGAGGAAGAACAAAGAACAAGAAAGAGTCGGCCATAGGAGACGGCTGAGTCGTATGACATAATCATCACCTAGACCTTCATGGGCTTACCCTTGGCTTACACCCTTTGCTAGACGGGCGTCGTTGAAGCTTCAAATTCTTACGGAATTCTCGTAGATAAAAATGAATTAGTCCTGACTGAATGAAAAGAAATCGATGGGTTATTGACTGGTTGATATCGATCCAGGTCTGTGTCCGAGTTCTTCACTGCGTGCTTGCTGATAGAGGCTGTATCCATCTACTCGCATTCGATTTAAGGTCTTCGACAAAGGTGTCAAGAATGTTTACCGCCTATCGCTCTATCCTGGCGGAATTTTGTTGCAAACATAGAGACTGTTCACGATTTCCGCGTGCGCGCGTGTCTGTCGCCTCAAAATTCTTAGAATGACGGAGGGCAGCTTCGAAGGGAAATTTACTCTGCAGACCCCATGCTGGTCTGTGCATACTTTTCCCTGGCCCTCTCCTCAAGAATCGATCTTCGCAACAAATCGGTGTCAAGAAAACGTCATTACGAAGAGGCTCAACTGCCCGCAGAGCAGCTTATGTCGCGTTTTTTCCGATCCCGGTGGATTCTCGTCATCGTTTGTTCAATTATAATGCAAAGGAGACGCGGTCTACACGTAGCCTCACCAATCCTTATAAGTACGTACTCTATTTTTTCCCAATACCATGCAACTATTTTTTCCAACTCGATGCTCACCAAACCCTGGTTGATCATCGACCAGGTTCCGACTTGTCCGAAATTCGGGGCAACAATAACGCTGTTTTCTCAGTCCACGTCAAGTCGAAGCAACGTCGGCATCAGATCGTATTCCTGAGCGGTCCCATGTATCCAGAGGATTGCTTTCAATTCCCAAGAACGTTTAACTCAACACCCATCCCATCCGCGTTATCTCAAACATGTGCGGTGCACCACGTCTCCCGGGACGTTCGATGCTTGTGGGTACGGGGTACGGAATGTCCGCGAGTTCAGAAACTGTTTACGATTTCCGTGCGCGTGCCTTGTCTTATGACCTTCTATCAACTCAAAACTTTTACAATGACGGAGGATGGCATTGAAGGGAGGGGCCTTTGAGTCCTTGGGGTTCTTTCCAATTCTGTCCATATTCTCCCCAACTCGCTTCTCAAGGATCAATCTAACTGAATATATCCAGGCTTAGAGATACTATAAAAACATACACCGACAAGTATACTGAAGCTCGGGCCAATACCTTGCAATTAGTTTTCCAAACTTGTTCCCTTTACACTCACCGAACAAAACCAATAGTACAATACTTCACTGCGGCGATGGATATCCTCAAGTCATTGTTATTGTTTTCCATCTCGATACTTGTTCTCCGTCTCTTCAAAAAGCGCTATCGCCGTGGGCTGCACCTTCCTCTGGGACCGAAGCGCATACCGATCTTCGGCAACATTCTCGACGTGCAAGCAAGACGCAAGGAGCCAATACATATCACATACGCCAACTGGTCACATATATACGGCGATGTTTTCACCTTCAATGTCCTCGGTTCCCGCACGGTTGTTCTAAACTCGTACAAAGCGATCATCGACCTTTTAGAGCACAGATCTTACAATTATTCTGATGCGTATGTATCTTCCATGGATAGTAGATTTTTTGTTGACCAAATTTCTTGTTCTGCGCACAGGCCAGCCAATGATGACTGAACTGAACGGGTTTGTCTTCTTCTGACTTGACTCGAGGTGATGTATAAGGGTGCTGAATTATCTTTGCAGATGGCACTGGGCTCTTTCTCGTAATTTCTTCTCACCTTTCCTATCATGATTGTATGTCCATATATGGCATCACTTATTCTTTCCTTAATTTATAGACATGCGATATTCGGTGTCATGGAGGTGCTGAGCATTTGAACCCATCTTTCAGTCGTCACTGATTTGTGTCTCACGCAGATTGCACCGGAGAACATTCCACCAGTTCTTCCAGCCTCGAATGATATCAGATTACAACGACATACAAAGGAAAAGAACAGCGTCATTGGTACAGAAGCTAACTTCATCGCCGAAAGATTTCTTCAAGCATGTCAGAACGTGAGACATCATTTTTTGGACATCAAGGAAGCTCTCAGTGTCCGAATTAGGCATTCCGGAGGAATAATCCTTGAAATCGTGTACGGTTATCACATTCAGGACAACGCCGACCCGTATGTTCAGCTGGCCGATAATGCGATAGAAGCTGCCAGGGAAGCGGATGTCCCGGGATCATTTTTGGTTGACTACATCCCTCTGCTCAAATATCTACCTGGTGAGATCCCTCCTCATTCTGAGCACCATATTGCTCCCATTACTAAGTGGAGAACTTTGTCCTCAAGCTTGGTTTCCGGGTGCAAGTTTCAAGTCCAAAGCTGAAGTGTGGGCGCGAGCTGGAGATCAGCTAAGGAATGAACCGTGGGCAATCTTGAAGCAATCTATGGTTAGCCTTCTTTACGCCCTGTTCAACACTGCTCATGACTGTTCAGGTCGACGGAACGGCCGTACCATGTTTCTCTACGCGAAGCCTTGAAAAATATGAAAAATTTCCGGGCGATGATTTAGGCATGGAAGAAGTAATAAAGAATTGCGCTGCCATTGCTTTTGCTGGTAAATAGCACTGGTCTTCTTTCACCGAGAAATGAACCTGACACACACCATTCCATTCAGCCGGTGCAGACACGGTAAGCAACCCGGTTTTCATTTCTACATACAGAATTCAAACGGTTTCCCGCATAGGCCGTCTCAGCTATTCTGTCGTTCATTCTGGCCATGACTTTGAACCCCCAGATCCAAGTCCTGGCCCAGAAAGAGCTTGACGAAGTTGTTGGTTCATCGAGACTCCCTGATTTCTCTGACTGAGATAATTTGCCCTATATCAATGCTATCTATGCAGAGACCCTTCGATGGATACCCGTCACGCCGCTGCGTAGGTTTTTGTCCGTTGCTTGAGCATATTGCAGTAACTGACCTTCAACAAACATCAGTCTTGGCTCACGCAGCTGTGAATGACGATGATTATGAAGGATTTCTCATACCTGGTGGTAATTTAGCAGCTTTCCTATCGGTTATCTCTAACGATTCCTGCAGGCTCAACTGTTGTAGCCAATGCTTGGTCAGTCTTTTTGTCGAGCTCACACACGACGATACTAAATCCCTCCGATCACAGGGCTGTTTTGCACGATGAATCCCTCTATGGACCCGATGTAATGAACTTCAATCCTGATCGTTTCATAAAAGAAGGCAAAGACGTCCCACCTAATCCCGAGCTGATTGCATTTGGATTCGGCAGAAGAATTTGTCCTGGACGATATCTCGCCTTCAACTCGGTCTGGCTCGCGATCACATATCTTCTCGCGAACTTTTCGACAGCTAAGGAAGTTGATAAAGACGGGAAAGAGATTGTCCCAGCTGTTGAGTACATGGAAGGCTTACTCAGGTTTGTTTGTCCAAAGACTCGGAACGCTTGACAGAAGCTAAACTGAGTTTTCAGCCACCCACTACCGTTCAATTGCCGATTTATTCCAAATTCTAACGACATACAGCTGCCTAGACTCTCCTCACCTAGTTATCGCCGAACTACGTTTATGACTCTCAGAAGTTGACTTGTAAATTGTACATGTAATGTTCGCTACCGAAAATTCTCAATGATGTTTACTTTGCCGTATGAGAGAGATAGGAAACGCGGGAGCAGGACTCTTCGATGTGACCACTACCCTTCATATTCGTCTGACTGATCTGCCGCACGCCTGGCCCGTAATAGACTATGCATTGGCAGCCCTACAACGACGGGGGAAAAACATGAAGGCACTTCTCCTTTGCGTTCTCCTTCTCCCGCTGCTCCACGTCGCGTCTGGTCGCTCTCTTGTCATCTCGCTCAAAAACTCGTTCAAGAGTCAAGACATCAAATTTCGCCATTTGGGTGTAGTACGAGCGTAGTGTTGGTCTCAACCACGTTGGCTTGAGAAGCAGAGATTGAGGTATGGGATTGCACGTCGGTCATCGTCTATGAGATCCACCACTTCCAGATTCTGGCTGTTACTGGCTTTGGGTTGTTTGGCTACGATCTGGCTCTTCTGCTTCCATAGGAGATTACGCTCTGTGGATGGCGTTTCATGAATAAGTAAGGAGATATAAGATAAAGACCTTGAATCGACTGACCGACCGACGAGATCCATTTGCTTCGAGACTCGCTTGGCGATGGGAAAATACTGCCATTTCTGGATGATTGATAATAGCCGACCGTAGTGTTATTCGTGGGTCGTTCATTCGCCACTACCTTCAACGTCAACCTTCAACCACGGGCTAGGCTTCCACCTGCTGCTGGACGAGAGTCGAAAATCCAAAAGTCCTACGGAGTCCATATGACCTTGGATCAAAAAGCTGTCAGAGCGATGATACTACCATGGTTCCTGGTGCCGGCCGCTCTCTGACAGTAATCTTTCACTTAAACTTCACCGCCAATGCTTCCCTGGCCTACAGCTCCACAGCCCACTTGATTCTCGGTCAGCTCTATTTGGAAGACGTCATCTCGGAGATTCGCAAACACCCCACATCATGATATTCTGGCAGGAAGGTTCGGACTTTGTATCATTGCGTCCGCACCAATTGCCTTAGCTTGTGAATGCCTATGAGAGTTGAACTTAAATTTTCGTTCTTTTTTTACGTTTTCGAAGCAACAATGACGATGTTTTCTCAGTCTACGCAAAATCAAAGCAAAGTCGGCATCAAATCGTAATTTCGAGGCATCGAGTGGTCCCATGGATCGCTTTCCATTCCCATGAACGTTTTAAACTGCAATACTCAACGTTCAACACCCATCCTTTTTCGACGAGGTGCGGTTCACGACGTCTCCCGGGACGTTTTCGGATACTTGTGGGTACGAGGCAAACTTTCCTTACTTTCTTACTGAACGTCCGCAAGTTTAGAAACTAGTTACGACTTGACTCATCCGTAAGCGTGTCTTAACTTATGACCTCAAAGTTCTTACAATAACTGATCCTTAGGCCCCATGCCGCTCCTTCTAAGTCTGTACGTATTCTCAAGGATCAATCTAACTGAGTATATCCAGGCTCAGAGTCACCGCAAATTATATAAGTACTGAATCTCGGGTCAATACCTTGCAATTAGTTTTCCAACTTCTTCCCCTTACACTCGCCGAGCGAAACCAACAGTACAATACTTCACTGCGGCGATGGATATCCTCAAGTCATTGTTATTGTTTTCCATCTTGATACTTGTTCTCCGTCTCTTCAAAAAGCGCTATCGCCGTGGGCTGCACCTTCCTCCTGGACCGAAGCGCATACCGATCTTGGGCAACATTCTCGACGTGCATGCAGAGCGCAAGGAGCCGATCTTGACGACATATGCCAACTGGTCACAAAAATACGGCGACGTGTTCACTTTCGATGTCTTCGGCTCCCGCACAGTCGTTCTGAACTCATACAAGGCAATTATCGACCTCCTAGAACGTAGATCCTACAATTACTCTGACAGAGCACGTACGTATTATTCATGACAGCAGATGATTCCCGGATCATATATGTTCTGTGGATAGGCCAGCCAATGGTGAACGAACTAGTCGGGTTTGTCTTTCCTTTTAGATCTGGCTCGGGTGATATGTCAGGTGCTAAATGACTTCCACAGGTGGAGCTGGAGCATGGCCTGTATGTATCCCCTGCATCCCTATTTTACTTCATAACCGACGGTCTTGCCTATTCTTTCCTCATAGTCATGCGATATTCAGATTCGTGGAGGTATGTTGCGAGCGTTTGTACCCAGCTTTCAGTCGTCATTGACTCGCGTCTCACGCAGATTGCACCGGAGAACATTCCACCAGTTCTTCCAGCCTCGAATGATATCAAAATACAACGACATCCAGAGGAAAAGAACAGCATCATTGATTCAGAAGCTAGCAGCATCGCCGAAAGATTTCTTCAAACATGTCAGAACGTGAGACCCATCATTTCCTGGACATAGTACAGAAGCTCTCAATCTCTGAACTAGACATGCTGGAGGAATAATACTAGAAATAGTGTATGGTTATCACATTCAGGACGACAATGACCCATACGTTCAACTGGCCGATGATGCTCAGGAATCTGTTAGGGAAGCAGGGATCCCAGGAACATATCTGGTCGACTACGTTCCTCTCTTGAAATATCTACCTGGTGAGAGCCCTCCTGATTCCGATCACCGTTTTACCATTTCTAAACCGAGAGTTTCATCCCCAAGCTTGGTTCCCGGGTGCAAGTTTCAAGTCTCAAGCTGAAGTGTGGGCTCGAGACGTAGACCGACATAGAAACGATCCGTGGAGGCTCATGAAGCAATCTATGGTCAGTCTTGTATCTATGTCTCGACATCTTGCTCAATGCCGCTCATGGTCGTTTAGGACAGCGGTACCGTGATTCCTTCTTTCTGTACACGAAACCTAGAAAAATTCGGAATATCGCCATCCACTTCGGGAGAAGATTCACCCATGGAAGAAGTAATAAAAAATTGTGCTGGTATAGCTTTTGAAGGCAAGCCAGTTTTCTTTTAACGAAAAAAAATGAATCTAATACAGATGGTTTCTATTTAGCCGGTGCAGACACGGTAGGCCACCACCTGTTCCCAATCGTCTAAACACAATCCAAAGGCGTATTTCCCTTAGACCGTCTCAGTCATTCTATCGTTCATTCAAGGCATGGTTTTGAACCCTCAAATTCAAGCCCGAGCCCAGAAAGAACTCGATGAAGTCGTTGGATCCTCTAGGCTCCCCGATTTTGCTGACCGAGTAAAATTGCCTTATCTCAACGCTATCCTCGCAGAGACTTTTCGGTGGAATCCTGTTTTACCACTGTGTAGGTATTAATCCGTTACTTTAATGTATCGTGGTAACTAACCTTGGGTGCTGATTATTAGGCGTGGCTCATGCAGCAGTGAATGATGATGTGTATGAAGGTTATCTCATACCCGGGGGTTAGTGGCACTCGGTTTTTGTTATCGTTCTCGAATGGCCAGGAATACTAACAGAAGAAGCGTTCCCACAGGTTCAACCGTAATCCCCAACATCTGGTGGGCTTCACCTTCCTCCTATCAAAACACGATGTAGTATCAACCCTACAGACGATCCCCAGGGCTGTTTTTCACGACGAATCACTATATGGACCCGACGTGATGAGCTTCAATCCTGACCGTTTCATGAAAGAAGGCAAAGACTCTCCACCCGATCCAGAGCTCATCGCATTTGGGTTTGGCAGAAGAATTTGTCCTGGTCGATATCTGGCCATCAACTCGACCTGGCTCGCAATTGCGTATCTTCTCGCGAATTTCACGATAGCCAAGGAAGTTGATGAAGACGGGAAAGAGATTGAACCAGTCGTCGGCTACACTGATGTCTTTATCATGTTCGTTTGTCCAGGGTTTCACTCGGACCGAGATGTGGGTTTACTGAAAGAGTCTTGCAGCCAACCACTACCGTTTAATTGTCGATTTGTTCCAAGGTCCGAGGCACCGTCCATGCTTTAACGACGTTACAGCGTTTCTAGCCATGTTTGCTCTCCTAAATACCGCTCAACTGGAATTATGAAGTTAGCTTTGTGAAGTTGTACATTATAATGTTCGCTCCGGAAAATCGAATGATTATTTTCTCTCTCGTTTCCATATATTTTTCGACGTGCACTCCAAATGACCATGATAGACAGAGAACGGGACAGTGGGACACATCTCGAGGGCACCACCATATTCACCGGATTCCTCGCGTGTTTGATTCGACCTGAATATTGAATGTTCGTAGGATCGGTCGGCTTCTCGTTTTCGACTCATAGCCAGTCTTGGTTCGTTCGGGTCAAGAAACGGTGATGCAAGCCCATCTAAAGAGGGGGAAATGGGCGGAGTATATGCAGCAAAATATACATACAAAATACGACGCACTCTCGCAAATAATCACATACGCCATCACTCGTTCACCCAACCTTGCTTTGGCATATCCAAATTTGTTCGTGAATGCCACTGCTAGCAACGAATGACGTCGTGAGAGGGGAGGCGGCGCGCTAGTGGGTAGCTGGGGCAATTTACCTGAAAAACCCTCCAATGCACCCAAATCCCGTAGCTGGAGAAACCAGTGCTGTTCCTCGCGATGTAGAGTGTTATGAATGCGACGGATATACGTAAAGAGCGATCGATAAACTGGGGAACAGAGAACGGTAAGGAAAATGGAAGAGTAATAAGCGACAAGAAGGCGACGGCGATGAGAAAGAGAGAATGGGAATTGGTGAAGCCATACACAAGGTCGAGTAACAGTGGAGGGGACAACATAGAAGTTGTAGTGAAATGCATAAAGCAAACAAAAGAACAGTGAGCCTCAACAGAACTCGCTCGTGCACGGCATTACAGGTCTCCCACCTAAATCAGTCCTCCAGTCGGCCGCATTCACGTCCACCGCTTTGACTTGCCCATCGTTTAAGTCCAAGTCACCCTCCAATTACTGATCTAAATGTATTCGACAACGCAGGGATGATCGGTCACGACGAGTAGAGCAGACGGTGTCACGGCATGGATGGATGAGAATCCTCGTAGTCCAGTGATGTTGCAGATGTCTAAAGGTTGCGGTTGCTTCCCTTTCGGCGTCGACGACATTGGTGACGAGGCTGACCATCTGCAGTCCCTCTGGTCGACATGAGAAATGACGGTGGAATGGAGGAAGTCATGGATCCAGACCCTTGGAATGCCGTGGCAGCATTTTCTTCGCCATGAACACTGACTGAGTCCTGTTACTGTCCCGGTATAGGAATTATGATTGAAACATGCAGGGAGCGCCCATCAGCACTCAGCGCCAATTCTGTTTTTTTGTGTCTCGACGTTGACTTGGACCAGACTGAAGCCCTGCCAACCTTGCGCTTCAACTTCGAATACTCTATACCAGCTGCACAAATGTGACACATGAACCCGCAACGATACATCAGGACCAGGAACGAGGACCGTGCATTGTGATAGCCTTCAACAAGCAGGTTACAGCGAGACCTGGGCCTGAAGTCAAAATTCGACTTGGAGTCGTCGACAAGAAAGGGGGGTAATTGGCTAGTCATTACTCTGATTAATATGGTCAAGATCATTCGACACCTCTGGACATCTCACGATTTTGCTGGGAAAAATGTTTGATGCGATGGGAGTCAAAACGGCGCAAATCCCGAATCGAGTCTATATTTTCCTTGTACTAGGATTTCCAATCTCCGATAACATTCTATACGTTTTCCCAGTATATATCAAGTTAAAGTAGTGCCGGTATTGGAGGTATGTATTGCTTTCCAGTTCCAGCTGAGATCCTCAATAAACCCACCGTTAGGATGTGAATGAAAAGACGTCTAGGATATTGACTGGTTAATCACGTTCTGACTTTTCCGTCTTGAGCACGGAGAATCAATTCAGCACCAGACTACGGTATACTCAGCACATTTGTTCCATCTCTGTGTTGGAGCAGTCTATACATAGCCTTCTCGTAAAAGAAGCACCTCCAATTCCTATAAGTACTCAAATTCATGCAGCTATTTTTTCCCAAACTTCCTCACCCAATACGGTTTGAACAAGGCTGATATTTCACGGTGCATGGATGGAGATCCTCAAGTTATTGCTATTCTTTTCCAGCTCGATATTTGTTCTCCGTCTCTTCAAAAAGCGCTATCACCGTGGGTTTCACCTACCTCCTGGACCGAAGCGCATACCGATCTTGGGCAATATCTTCGACATGAAAGCAAAACGCAAGGAACCAATCCATATCACATTCACCAACTGGTCTCAAATATATGGCGATGTGTTCACCTTCGATGTTCTTGGTTCCCGAACGATTGTTCTGAACTCGTACAGGGCAATCATCGACCTTCTGGAGCACAGGTCCTACAACTACTCTGATAGAGCGCGTACGTGTTATTCATGATAGTAAACTAGGTATTTTCTGATCATATATGGATAGACCAGCCAATGCTGAACGAAGTTGTCGGGTTTGTCTTTCCTCCACTCTGACCTCGAGGCGATGTGTAGGAGTGCTGAGCTATTTCTACAGAACAGATTGGTCTTTTGCCTGCAAGTATTCTCTCTTTTCTTCGATTGCGGTTTCAAACTCATCTATCTTTTACTCTCTTTGTAGTCATGCGATAT
The DNA here is from genome assembly GCA_014904975.1 of Marasmius fiardii PR-910. Lineage (NCBI taxonomy): Eukaryota > Fungi > Basidiomycota > Agaricomycetes > Agaricales > Marasmiaceae > Marasmius > Marasmius fiardii. The sequence continues at coordinate 181,439 of MU127817.1, forward strand.
TCTGATTCATGGAGGTACCTGCGGCAACAATTTGCATCATTCTCAGTCATCACTGATTGTCTCTCGGGCAGATTGCATCGGAGAACGTTCCACCAATTTTTCCAGCCCAGAGTGGTGACGGAATATAATGACATTCAGAGGAAGCGGACATCATCACTGGTACAGAAATTAATGTCAACGCCGAAAGACTTCTTCAAGCATGCCAGAACGTGAGATATTACCATCCTTTGGACATGGCGAGTCTCTGAACTTTCGAACTAGGCATGCCGGAGGGATAATTCTTGAAGTTGTGTATGGTTATCACATCCAGGACGTTGATGACCCATATGTTCACCTAGCTGATAAAGCGATGGAAGGCTTCAGGGAAGCAGGGATCTCCGGATCATTCTTGGTTGACTACATCCCTCTACTCAAACACATACCTGGTGAGCTCTCGTGACTCCTGTCACTGCTGTAAATCCTTCTCGACTGAGACTTTCATCCTCAAGCTTGGTTCCCGGGTGCGAGTTTCAAGTCCAAAGCTGAAGTGTGGGCTCGAGATGTGGAACAGCTAAAAAACGACCCGTGGATGGTGATGAAGCAGTCAATGGTCGATTATCTCGATGCATAGTTTATTTTGAACACTACTCATGGTGTGCTAGGTCAACGGGACGGCCGTACCCTGTTTCTCTACGCGAAGCCTTGAAAAATTCGGAATATCACCATCCACTCTGGGCGATGATTCAGGCATGGAAAAAGTAATAAAGAACTGCGCTACTGTTGCCTATGGTGGTAAATACCTCGCTCAGTCCTTTCATCGAGAAACGAACCTAACGCAGACCATTCCTATCAGCCGGTGCAGACACAGTAAGCCACCACCCGTTTTCGATTGTTTATACACAATTCAAGTGGTTCGCCCACAGACCGTCTCAGCCGTTCTGTCGTTCATTATAGGCATGCTTTTGAATCCCCATGCCCAAGCCCGGGCCCAGAAAGAGCTCAACGATGTCGTTGGTTCTTCTCGACTCCCTGATTTTTGTGACCGAGATAAATTGCCCTATATCAATGCTGTCTACGCGGAGACCCTCCGATGGACTCCTGTCGCGCCGCTGGGTAGGTTTTTGTGTGTTACTTGACCAAATCGCGGGTAACTGAACCTGGATGATTGTTGATTAGGTGTGGCTCATGCAGCTGTGAATGATGATGTCTATGAAGGAAATCTCATTCCCGGGGGTAACGTGGCGGTCTCACTTTGGTGATGACGCTCTAATATTGTCGTTCCCGCAGGTTCAACAGTTGTTGCCAATATCTGGTAGGCTTCACCTTCCTCGGTTCAGACATGATGTAAAACTAACCTTCGATCGCAGGGCTATTCTTCACGACGAATCGCTATACGGGCCCGACGTGATGAATTTCAATCCTGACCGTTTCATGAAAGAGGGCAAAGACCTTGCACCCAATCCCGAGCTGATTGCATTTGGATTCGGCAGAAGAATCTGTCCTGGACGGTATCTCGCCATCAACTCGGTCTGGCTCGCAATCACATATATCCTCGCAAACTTTACGATAGCCAAGGAAGTTGATGAGGACGGGAAAGAAATTGACCCAGCCATTGAGTACAGTCACGGCTTAATCAGGTTCGTTTGTCCGGGTTGCCCTTGGCTAAATTGTGGGTACTGAAATGGGCTTATAGCCATCCATTACCGTTCAATTGTCGATTTGTCCCAAGGTCCGAGGCGCTCTTACTGTCCTAACAAGATATAGCGCCTCGTATCATGTTCCTCTGCCCACCTGATTCCTTCTGAACTGTTCTATGAAGTTAACTTTGTAAACTTCACGTGCTCTTGGTATCGAAAATTTCAAAAATAATATTCTCTCGTTTCCATGCTTGCTTTGACGTGCCTTGACGTGCGCTCCAGGCGATAGAGACAGGATACACGACTCGTTTGATGTCAACCACTAGCCGTATCCGCCCGATTTTCGACACCTTCGACTAACTTGGACGCTGAACTAGTGCATTCCCCGCCAGTAATGACAGAGTGAATAGAAAAAATTATAAATCCAAGGATTCCGGAGCGCCTAGTACAAAGTTGTTCTGATTTCGACCCGTCCAAAAGAAAGTACAAAACCTAACATTGTTGGAAGGTCGACACTGGCAATCCCGATACGTCGCTTTCGTAACTACAATCATGAGAATCCTAAACCCGTGCCTGTACCAACATACCGAAAACTCACCGGTCACTGTTCAGCCTAGGCGAATGTGAAAGCCGCAAAATAAACTAGCTGTATACAGTATCGAACGGTCGGATGCCCAGATACTGCATACAATATAATTGGTGAATCTGTCCCCCCTGATCAGCGATGATTACAAGAGTGAGACACGGGGCACAGTCAGTGCATAGCTCAAAGCCGCTTCCTAACCACCAGCAATATCGATACCGCGGTTTTTCGAATGTTTGCCGAGAAAGAAAGAAGAAACAAAACCGGTCCCGGCTGTGCACTGTTGACGAGACATAGGCATCGATCCGGTTCCAGCGCTCTTGCTTCTTGTTAGTGCACAAACGTTCAACCGCAACTATGAAGGGCTAGTTGTTTGAGGAAAGAACAACTGTGGTCGGCAAGGTTTGTGAGGGAGGACCAAGCTCAGCAGGTCAAAAAGTTTTCGGGAGGGCGTGCTACTTGCGAGAAAATCTTCCGTTGAAACCTGAGAGATGTTGATTCCGGGTCGAGAACTGAGGTAGAAGCAGTCTCAAATCAGACTACTCGTCGCCTACGTCAATGATCATGACAAGACTTGACTGTCCCTCCCCCTTTCGCCTCTTCCCTTTGTTGCACCTGGTCGCTCAAAGTTTGTTGCTGACGTTGTGGCCGGATCCAAGCATATCCTAAACATTCGTCGATGAGACCAATATTGCTGGGTTTATGGCTTTGGTCGTTCACGGGCAAGATTGAAGAACGGTCGACAGCTAACGAGGAATTGTGTACGACGAAGAGCGTAAAGCAGAAAAAGAAAACGAATCAAATTTGCAAACGAAAGAAATTGAAGTTCAGGCAACGTACCCCCCAAGATTGCATTCGTGCTATCATCATCCACTCGCTCATTGAATTAGATCATCGTTGACGATGCTGGACTTCTGATTTTGCGCGTAAGCTGTCCGACTACGAGCTGGAGTGATTGACATTCGCGAATATTCTCGTGTTAAAATAGATTAATTGGCAATGGTCTTGCGCTTGACGCTATTACTGATTACAGTTCTGTCGGAAGATTGGGTTGCCCTTCCTTGTCCTTGTCTCGTCACAGCTCCTGCCGCTCCTGACACCCAACTGATCTCTCTTCTTCCCAAATACAAATCGCTCTCCACCCGAATCCCGAAGCCTGTATAAGTTAGAGGACAGGAAAAGCTACCAGATTGAAACCGAAGTGTGCTTTGTGGAATGGGTTCACGTACGGGGACAAGGAAATGAGTTGCAAGAGCAGATTGTCACAGCTTTGTCCGGTCTGAGGGCAAAGCCTAGGGCCTACTCCAAGGTTCCATCACCACTGCTCACATCGTTCACGCTCTCTTTTGAAGGCTTGTGGGCTACTTTAAAGTCTCAGTGGGATACAATATGTACGATTTTAGCCCAAGCTCCCGAGTTCACGCCCGCCGAAAATCGGCATCTTCACTTCAACAACTGGCACTCAGTACTCAACTATCGGAAAGCCCTGGAAAAAGACGCCAATAAGAGGTGTGTCGTTTGCTACTCAATTCAATCTTCAGAATTACTGAACTTTCTACAGAAAATGCCTCACACTCCAACAAGCCCAATTTTGAACCTCAAAACCCAACTCTGGATCTTCCGTGAAGGACCTAGGATGAGTTCTGGCGAGTGAGGAAGAGCTGGACCTGATATCTCGCTAAGGCTCCATCGTGCAGAGCAAGATCAGTCTCTTTCCCGGCCCTTCAGTAACTCAAACCGAATCTCTTTGCGCTCAAATCACCAAACGACAATCCTCAATCTCCCTCTATCTGATGGTGTCCCTCAGTCCGTCGAACACCGTAGGGACCTTCAATAATAAACCTCTGAACGCGTTATTGGGCAAGGCAAACTGTCTCAAGCAAACCCGTTACACCCGTGAATACTGTCGAAGACTTCTTTGCAGATTTTTCAGATACCTAGTTCTTCTCGCGCCTCTGCCCTATGGTTTCTGAACCTTCTGGAGTACGTATAATTCTTGGGTGCTGAATCTTAGGCATCCTTCATGCAGCAACGAATGATGATATATATGGAGGTTATCTCATACCTGGGGGTCAGTGGCGCTCTAGTTTCTGCTATTGATCTCGAATGGCCAGCTACACTAACAGGAGAAACGATCCCACAGACTCAACCCTTATCCCTAACACCTGGTGGGCTCCATCTTACTTCTATCAAAACACGATGTAGTACCAATCTACGGATGACCACAGGGCTGTTTTGCACGACGAATCATTATAAGGACCCGACATGACACGCTTCAATCCCGACCGTTTCGTGAAAGAAGGCAAGGTCTCTCCGCCCGATCCAAAGCTCCATCGCATCTGGGTTTGGTAGAAGAATTTGTCCTGGTCAATATCTGGCCATCAACTCAATCTGGCTCGCGATCGCGTACCTTCTCGCGAATTTTACGATGGCCAAGGAAGTTGATGAAGAAGGGAAAGAGATCGACCCAGTCGTTGAGTATACTGAGTTCTTTATCCGATTCGTATGTCCGGGTTTTACTTGACCGAAATGTTGGCGACTGAAAAGAGCTTGCAGCCACTCACTACCGTTTAATTGTCGATTTGTGTACCGCCGGACTGAGTTCATTTAAGTTCGTTTTGTATAATATGAATAATCTTCGCTACCGATTTTTTTCAGAGAGCCATTGGGGGGGAAGTCTCGATTGAAGCCGCGTTTATAGGATAGTGCAGCATGCGCCGACTCGGATGGACAGGTCAAATTTTAGACGGGACCGATGACGGTGACACTCTTTGGTGAATTGCCTCCGTTAACGCGCGCCGCTCAACGAGTCTCCCGAAGACCAACATCCATATGAGTAGACCCTCAAAAATGATACCGTCGGAACTCGTATCAAGCTGATAGTCCATCATGAATCCTCCAACCGAAACCATGGCATTGTCCTCCGTGACCAGGTAGGACGTAGGAATGGGGAGGTGAGCGCTACGATAACAGAGTACGGATCAGCATGAGGAGAGGGAAGGCGTTCGTCGGAGTGACTAGTGACTGATTGCCAAACCAAGGCCAACGACCCATATACGATGGCCTGTGAAACACCCACCTTGCATGAAGGGGCCATTCGCTGTGTGTACGGCCTGGTACCGGGGGGGGGGGATGCCGTCGTGGTTATAAACTCCGTCCAGGCGCTTGTGGCTTGCCGCGTTCGTCTTATCGATCATTTCTTCGCATCACTTATCTCTGTACTACCAGATACGATACATATCTTGCTCCATCTTTTAGATTTAGAGTCTCGTCTGCAGAATATCTCTGATCACAACTCTGATGAAGGACAAGCCCAAGTGCATCATCATACCCTTTTATTCTTACCGTGGCCCTACCGATAGTCAATACTCCACCACTATTCAGACAATCACATCCCCACCCTCAACGGCAGCATCTGGAGTTAGTTCAACAGTAGCCAACTGGGTTCCAACCTGATCACAGCGGGAAAAGTGCTAGCCATGATCAAGAGATTTCGGAGAAAATATTGAACTTTTTCCAGACTTGATAATCACCAGAACGCTACGCGACTGGCGATTGATGCAGTATCGGCATGCACTCGCCGGGGTCGGACTGTGAAATTAACCGAGCACAACCGTACCTGCATCCCTGGGGACTTAGGCTACTTGCGAGTCAACCATGAGCGATACATTCACACTAAGTCAGTAAGCCTCTCAATCTATGGCCTCTTCTCACAATATCCTTATTCAATACCGTCCATTTGACTTTATTCCAGGTGTACATCCGACCGTCCCTATGAATCGCCCTCCCTGCGCCCTGTATAGCCGCGATGGCTCGAACCTTGCCAGCTTTGGAGACAGCGAGAAGAAGACTCTCCGCATAGTTGTGGAAGATTCAGTGTTTCCAATTACAGATCTAATCAATCCCAAAGATCTGAGACTGGCTTTCAAAGACATCATCAAGTGTGAGTAACTTCTTATCAAAGATTCTGACCAGATTCGACATTTACCACAGGTCATCAATGGTTGGTCACTGTCGCGAAGATTATACATCGTGACATCAGCGTTAATAACTTGATGTATTGTCAGAGGAACGACGAGAAATACGGGGTCCTGAAAGACTTCGATTTGGCCTGCCCTCCGGAGGAGGATTGGCGGACTACTTACAAACAACGAACGGGCACCATGGCTTTTATGGCGATAGACGTTTTGAAACCTGACGGACTACCTAAGGATATCTGGAAGCATTTTGCCTGGTACAATCTGGAGTCGACCGTGTACATTTTTGCGTGGATAATCCATCGTTACAAGGACGGACGAGAGGTTAGATATCCGCCGTTTGAGGACTGGCATCAAGACACCTGGGAGTCTGCCAGGGCTAAAAGCTCTTGGATTCATTGTCCAAGACTTCCAGCCCCCACTCCTCAGTACGCCTCTCTCGCTCCGGTTCTAATGGCCCTCAAAAAAGTGCTTCGACAAGGGCTAGATGAACAATCTCGTCACGAGAACTTGCTCCTTATAGATCCAGAACCTTCCAATCCTGAGTCCTTCGAAGAAGATACTTCCAACGGCTATGTCACATACACGACTATCCTCGATGCTTTTGATCGTCCACCACCATGCGCCGAGTCTCCCGATCTTGCCACTCCAGAATGATTGGCAGCTTATTTAGCTGCCTTTCTACGATATCTTGTTCCGCCACCTGTTATCTTACTCTAGACGTAACACGTTTGTATCATGCTCTGCGCAGTCGCTTGCACCCCGCATTATAGTTCTTGAATATCGCTGCTGTTTTATATCTCGCACTCCATTCTTAATGACATACTTGTTCCTACAGTTTGAAGACCAATCCATTTCTTTTTGACGGACAAAAGCTTCTCGGGTGTGAGGCCTTCGGAGAGAATGGGTAAATGATAAGTAGCAAATGGCAAAGAACACAACGGTAAGAGCGACCGATGGCTATCGATGTCCTGACTTTACGTCAACGACTGCGGTAACATTGGTCTCCGCGGAGGACCCGATAGGATGTAATAACCTCAAAATCGTAACGTAGCTCTGGCCAAAATTTAGGATATCAGTGGGAGGCCTTCCTAGCGCCCAGCCTAGAAAGCCCAGGTAAAAGTCATTCTGTGTATACTCAAAAACCGCGTCAGCAAGTCCCAATCACCAAAAAGAAGGGAAACACACCACCGACAACAACCGGCACAGAACAATGTACGCATACAAAACCCCACGAGCTTGAGCCCCACATACGGCGCCTACTAAGGCCTGTTCGACCTCTCCTTCGCCAGAGCCACACCGTCCAGAGTCAACGCATAACCTAACCTCAAGCTCGACGCGAACGCACAACAGATACACGCACGAGACGTCAATTTCTCCTAAACCGCTTTCAAACGAAGACATAGATTGGAAGTTTTCGACAAGTCTTGGACCGCAGAGGCCAAGGCAAACATATGTACAAAACAAGCCAACCATGGACCGAGGATGCCGCTCACAACTTGAACGTCGGTAGGCGCGAGATATGCAGTGATTATTGTCGTCCGTGCAAAAAAATTTCAGTTTTTGCTTCTTCTGCAACGTAAGCGGCGGTATTGCTGCAATGATAATAGAGGGCCGGGTGAGGGAAACGGATAGAACGATTTTGTGAACCTGGAGGAAACATCGAAGAAAAAGTTGAAGTATACTCTGATGATTTTGTCGAGGGATAAATCGATGAAAGATCTTCTCGTCATCTCAACTTATCGCTAGAGCCTAGCGCTGACATAAGCGCTTACCATCGGCTCTTCTTCTGCGCTCATGTTCCCTCGCCATGCCAATTGGCTCGTATGCATTTTCTTCATCTCTCGCATCCTTAAATGGCTAAATACACTATATGGAATAAAAATTTCGCCAAGAACTCTCAGAAGACCTAGAACTTTGGTCAATAACTGGTTCGAAGGCCTCTCAATAATCAACAAGTTCAAGTAGACCTTCAACATCTTTAAGAGGAGCAAACAATGCAGAGATAGTGTTATCCAGTGCATTCAGAGTCCATCCGTCAGAGCTCTTGCGGTTATAGGGCAACAATGAACGCTGTTCACCGACCCCTGTAGTCACCCCAAAATCAAAACAACGTCGGCACCGTACAAGCATCATATGGTGCTCACACTGTGGCGCGGCCATCGTGTGGCTCTATTCAGGCAAACTATTAGGTGACACCAAAAATTCGAACGCGGGTGATTTCCACCTCGATTTGACTCTGATCTTGCTTCCGCAAAACTTTTACCTGAATTTCACGGAAGATTTTATCAACGATGAGGTTGGTTTTTTCTTTCCGGTTAACGCCAACCCAAAGCAAGGTCGGCATCAGATCGTATTCCCCCGGCACTGTGAGTTAACTACTGCTTTTCATTCGAAGGACATCTCTAATTGTAATACTCAATAACTATGTAGACACCAATCAAACTCGAGTTTCGACAAATCGACCATGTTGTTCGCTGGCTGATCAGATCTGTGTCCGAGCTCTTGACAACTTTATGCTTGCTGGAAATGGCTGTAATCGTGCACTTTCAATCGATTCCAGTGTCATCGGCATGGTTCAATGTGAAGGACTCAGGATGTTTGCCGCTTATCAGTACCAGGCAGGCAAACTTGACTCGGGTGGAGTTTTTTGCCGGACAAACCTTAGAAACCGTTCGCAAGCTCGGGAGCTATTGGTGCTTCTCATGCGCGCGCCTGTCTTATGATTTTTTATTGCCTTAGAATTCTTTCAACGATGACGGATGGCTCCGAAGGCGGGGGGCATTCTCGATGGTTGAATCCTCGGGCTCCGTTACACCTCTCGGAGTTTGTACATATTTTTTCCTGGCTCTCCTCAAGATTCAATTTGACAAGAGTTTGGGTGGAGAATGTAATGAAAGGCTACTCCGCATGATGTCACAACACAGGCAGCTGACTGTTTTCGCGCCTCTGCCCAGTTTTCTGCAAATCCCCAATGGTGTGTAGAATTCTGAGTTATAGTCATTATTCCTCAACTGCCTACAGAGCAACTACGCTGTATTTTTCACCAGGGGTGTCAAAACAACGATATCGGCATCATATTGTGCCCCCATTGCCAGGAATCGTACTTCCGTCGTTCGGTTTCCGACAACCCAGGACACACGGCCTACGTGGACTTTCCTGAAGGAGCCAATAGATCCGTGAGTTTTAAAATTTATATCCCCTGATAAATCAGGTAACCAGTACTTTCCCCAGATTTTCCCTCTTGATACTCACCGAACAACACCAATACGGGTGCGATGGATGTCCCTGGGCTATTGTTCATCTTTTCTATCTGCATACTCGTTCTTCCCCTTTTCAAAAAGCGCTATCGGCGTGGGCTGCACCTACCTCCTGGACCGAAGGGTATACCGATCTTGGGCAACATTCTCGACGTGCGACGCAAACAACCTAGACATATCATGTATGCCAAGTGGTCGCAAACATACGGCGATGTATTCACCTTCAATGTCCTCGGTTCCCGTACGGTCGTTCTGAACTCGTACAAAGGAATGATCGACCTTTTCGAGCACAGATCGTCGAATTACTCGGACAGACCGCGTACGTGTTAATATCGATAGCGATGGTGTGAATCCTTCTTTATTGACCTTTCTTGCGCGCACAGGGCAGCCTATGTTTGTAGAACTATCAGGGTTTGTCTTTTCTCATCTCTGATTTAGTGTGGCGGTATATAACCATGTCGAATCACAGATGGGGCTGGAATATTGGCTGTCCGTGTCTCCTCTATTCCTATTTACACCTTTTCAACGATCTTGCCTTTTTTTTATTCGCAGTCATGCGATATTCCGATTCATGGAGGTGCTGTTGCAAAGGAACAATTTAGATCCTTTCAATCGTCGCTTACGTAGGTTTCCTGCAGATTGCACCGGAGAACGTTCCACCAGCATTTTCAGTCTCGAATGGTAACGGAATACTACGACGTTCAGAGGAAGAGAACAGCATCACTGGTACTGAAGCTAGCATCAAAGCCGAAAGATTTCTTCAAACATGTCAGAGCGTGAGTCATCCCAAGCCCTAGACATAACGAAGCTCTCAGCTTCTGAAAAAGGCACGCTGGAGGAATAATCCTTGAAATTGTGTACGGTTATCACATCCAAGACGATGACGACCCATATGTCAAGATGGCCGATGACGCGCTGGTGGGCGCCCGGGAAGCAGGTATCCCCGGATCATTTTTGGTTGACTACATTCCTCTACTCAAATATCTACCTAGTAAGTTCTCCTGATCCCGATAATCGTGTTGTTACCATCGTCTTACACGAAGACTTCTGACCTTAAGCTTGGTTCCCGGGTGCAAGTTTCAAGACCAAAGCTGAAGTGTGGGCCCGAGATGTAGATCGGCTAAAAGACAATCCGTGGACACTGCTGAAGCAGTCTATGGTCAGTACTTTTTCTGTGGTTACATGTCTTGTTTAACTCCGTTCATGGTCGATCAGGTCGAAGGAACCGCCATTCCGTCGTTTTGTACGCGACAACTGGAGAAATCTGGAATATCACCATCGACTTCGGTCAATGATTCAGGCATGGAAGAAGTAATCAAGAATGCTGCTGGCGTGGCTTTTTCTGGTAAATAACACTCACGTACAATTCAAACAGTTTTCCACATAGACCGTCTCAGCCATTTTGTCGTTCATCCTAGGCATGACTTTAAACCCCCAAGTCCAAGCCCGAGCCCAGAAAGAGCTCGACGAATTCCTTGGTTCTTCCAGGCTTCCTGATTTCTCTGACCGAGATAATTTGCCTTATATCAACGCCATCTACGCAGAGACCCTTCGATGGAATCCTGTTTTGCCACTCGGTCAGTTTTTGCGCGTCACTCACATGAGTATATCTCAGTGACTGATCTTGGATGATATTGATTAGGCGTGCCTCATGCAGCTGTAGATGATGATATCTACGAGGGATATCTCATCCCACGAGGTGATTATGATGTGACGGTCCCATTTTGATTATGACTCTTAGTAAAAGTATCATTCTTGCAGGTTCAACAATTGTTCCCAATGCCTGGTAGGCTTCCATTTCCTCCCGTTCAAATATAAACACTAAACTCGATTGCAGGGCTGTCCTTCACGACGAATCCCTCTATGGACCCGACGTAATGAGCTTCAACCCCGATCGTTTCATGAGGGAAAGCAAGGACCTTCCACTCGATCCCGAGCTAATCGCATTTGGGTTTGGCAGAAGAATCTGTCCAGGACGATATCTCGCCTTCAACTCGGTCTGGCTGGCAATCACTTATCTTCTCGCGAACTTTACGATAGCCAAGGAAGTTGATAAAGACGGGAAAGAAATCGACCCGATCATCGAGTACCCTGACGAATTACTCAGGTCTGTTTGTCCGAGATATATTCAACGAAAACGTAGTAACTGAAATGAGCTTTTTATAGCCACCCACTACCTTTCAATTGTCGCTTTACTCCAAGGTCAGAGGCGCCATTAACGCTCTAACGACCTACAGGGTCTCGAACCATGTTTCCTCTCTGCTCACTAATTACCCTTGAACTGAGTTGACTTCGTGAACTGTCATGCTGCTAGATAATGGTTAGATATTTTAATTTTTTTCCGTCTCCATATGTACGCTTTGTCGTGTATCCACCTATATGGTGTTTACCGTATCCCCGAAATTTCTCTCTTGAACGTAACGCAGGATGTCCTCAACCAAGCCGCGTCAGATAGGAATACCCACTCCAAGTCGTCCTTCAGGTGGTGGTAGCGGACGGGGGAAAAAGATATCGGTGCCGGAATTATTCTTGGGCTCTCACGCACGACGCGCTGCTCTCCCTCCGACCTCGCCCCAAGCTTGTCCAAGTATTTTCCAGTGGCCGCCCTCTGGCAGGAATGGCACGGTGTAGGCTGGCGACGACCGGTCTTGTCCGACCAGCGGTGCTCCGGGCCGATCACCCAAGACGTTGGTGACTCCCCTAACGCTAGCTACCCCAGCTGCCCCACACCTAATACTGACACCTTGCTTACGACGACGATTTTCTCTCAGAATTTTCTCTCAGCTCCTGAAAACTGCCTGGCTCAAAAATCAGCCAAGTGTTAGTAGGCACCGTTGCCACCGTGACCTTCCAACAAATTCGAGTCGAACACTCGCGAGTCGCGAAGGAAAGAAAGTAGTACTGGGAGTGCAAGGAAATGACTGAATTGAAACTGGGAAATCAAGTCTGCTGGGCTCTCGTTATCCCGACTGACCGTAACGTCAGTTCGGGTTTTAAGCTAAAGTCCGAGTCCTCGATCTCACTTGCATAGCTGAACCGGGATGATCCTAAACGTTTAGCGCGGATGTTTTAGTGGTTGACGACGGGGTGAAACTGTCGTCTGGTCAACGGGCCCGACAACGTCCCTCGCCCTCGAGATCGTATAAAAGGCCTACTGAGGCCCTTGATCATGTTATTACTCAGTCGCCTCGTTCGAACAATCACACCCTATCACTCGACGCAAACCAAAGAAATTCACCCACCATCACAATGTCATCGATCTACAACCTCGCACACGAAACTCCTAGCACTCCTAGCACATTCTCACTAGACAGTACTACATCCTCAGCATCGTCCATCTCTGAATCAATCCTCGCATTGTACCCAACAAGTAACTTTGCATCGCCGCCTTCCGGTCCAGCTTTACCACTTCCTGGTACTCGCCCTCAACGTCGGCTAGTCTCATTCAGTGAACGACGAGGGCACTGTTTTAACATTCAAATTGATGCAGCCAAACCCCTAGGAGAAGCCACAGCAGCAAAAGGTCCCTTGGAGCCACGAGCAGGTAGCTTGCCTCGAAGAAGGTCGCAAAGGAAACAGCAGTCTAAGATCGCTTATCCTGCACTCAGCAGTGTCACAATTGACGAGTCTCGAACGTTCCTGTTCTGATGAAGGAGACCGCGGTCGGAGTAAAGGTGGATTGGAAGTTCAAGACGACACAACTTGGAAGATGACACGCACTTAAAGAGCTGTTCACAATATTGTACCATGGCATTTCAATCAAGTGCCTCCTTGCTGGATCAAGGTTAATCGAGCTGCAGTCTCTCCCCTTAGAGAGGATGAAGGGGTCCACTGGCATGGTTAGAGACTAGCTGAAATCGCGAGAAATTCGTAATTGATGGAGGAGTATATGGAACCAAAATCGCTGCCTCGAGCCGTCGCAACTAAGGGCCCTTGATCCATCTATGTATATCATGCCGGAACGCTAGAATTCGCTTTACACATCTCACCTTCCAGGTGGAGATCGATGAACTGTTATAACGATACTTGTACAGATGTAAATGTACACATACTTATATTACAACCCTGTTACCAGCAAACAATCCCCTCCAAATGGCCACAGAATAGACAAAAAACTAAAAAAGAAAAAAGCAAACAACCTAAACAGAACCTCTTTGATCTGATCCCGAAAACTGTCCTCCCACGATTCTACGACCCGACCCCTGAAAAAGAGTGGTTACAGATTATCAGGAGAAGGAAGTCGGACCCCTATCTTCTCCCTTGAGCCTCACGTCGTCCCAGTGAGAATTGAAAATATTGAGCAGCTGTGGAGAGAGATATACGGTCGTCGGAAAAATCGCCCTTTCCAGATTCTTCTCCGGTGGAAGCGAACAGGAAATTTAGCCTATGAAGTCTCGGCAGTCGTGATGTTGACCAAAGCCAATTACTGGGGATAGCAAAGTGAAAGTGAGTTAAACCCCACAGGACATCAGGAGAGTATTCGGGGAGGTGCCATAGCACGTATTTCTGTCCATGTGCAAGCGCGAAGCAGGGATCGACATGACTCCGATTCCCAAGAGTCCCTGAGTATGAGATCAGGTCGCGAGTACAGAAAATCGACAGGCTGAATGAGGTTTCTTGACGTCTCGCTCGTAAGTTGTATCAAGTCCGATCTCAGTTTTACCCGACTCTTTTCGAATCATCTCCATTATACGTTTATAATCCGCTAACTGGAGGTCTATGAATCGTGTCTGTTGGCTCATCGTCAATTTGTAAAGCCGAAAACGAAATGAGTGGAAGATTACATGGTAGAGATACGGAACTCCAATAGCCTTGCTTGTCGAAGGTTAGCAACTGAGAAGGTGCGACAGATCAGCTCTGGCGGTAGGGCCGAATGGATTTTGGGTTTTACTGTACTTGATAAAAATTAAAACGTAAGTTCACCTCGGTTAGCTATTATGCAATCGGAATCGATTACGCGGGGAAGCTTCAGACACCCAGCCTAAAGCCTTTCCAGAATTCCTTGAAAGTCATTCCAATCTTCCTCATCGTAACATACTCATCTTCCACGAGGCGCGTGTAAACGAATATCAAATTGTGAAACCTCTGTTGAGCATTTGTATCACCGTCAGCTCAAATGCACCGATGAATGGAAGCTGAGCAGTACTCGAGTCCAAGTGCCAATCTCTCAAGTCCAAGTTACCCTGTAAAGTCAACAATTTGTTAATGCCTTGTCAGATTGAACACGCCAAACGAGGACTCGCCGTAAAGAAGAACCCTTCTAAAGATTCGAACAACCACATGACATGAGAGTAACGGCACCTATGGAAATGCGACTCGTCCATCGCCTATCTTGTCTCTCACCGCCTCGGGCAAGAGTGTTTATGTGAAAAAGGATGTCGATGATATAAATTAAAAGAGAAAAACATTTGACGCGAAATTCTCACACGCGTAATGACCAGATTCCCACGCCCGAGGTGGTCCCGATTTCCTCAAAGCTTCATCATATGCAAGCAAACTTCAAGTTCACGAGGCCCTCACAGCGCAATTTTTCAAATTCAAAAACGACTGAGGACCTATGGCGTTGAGCCTCCAGCTGTAAATACTGAGCCTACCCGATCTTGGTTGATTCATCTCCCACGGCTCGCCGTCAATTTTGAAGGCGGCGGACGTGAAACTTGAAGCTTGAAGCTTAAATAAAGTTCATCACCGGTTGTAGCGTTACAAATTCGGAATGCGCACTCTCGCCTACCGTCTTCGTCGCGCTCATGGCCGGTTGCTGTACTTACTGACAACTGACAATTTCACGCTGTCAACAAATTGCATCGGGATCACGAAATTTCTTGTACACTTGCTTTGACTTGTCGACAAGCTCAGAGTAAAGCTCAGAGGCTTAGAATAACTTTCGTGAAACCGTGCCATCTGCAGGTGTCTACCGTATAAGCGGAGCGTATGAGGCGGACGGAGTCTTTATTCATAACTGACAAGACCATGCGGTTCATTGAACCTTTCGCCGGGTTACTTTTTGATCCTTGCACGGTGCAAACGGGACAGCCTGTAGGTTGTCAAGGTGTATGTATGCAAGGAGGAGCACCAGCTTTCAATGGCGTTTCGAGATCATAAATAAGCAGCCCCGCGCCGTGGAGATTAATATAGACTCGTTTGCGCTTGATATGTACCTATTCCTGTTTAGTGTTCCTTGCGATCATGATCACTTGTGGTCCAAGGAGCCCCATGGTCGTGTGCGTTCGGGTTTGGGTCTGCTGGGGCATAATTGAATGTTCTTGGGAGTGATCGTGTGTAGCCATATGCTCCGTCGAGAATGTACTAGCTCGCATTAAAATCGTATCCCAGCGTAAAAACCAAAAAAAAAAAAAAATCGTGAAGATAGTACACGGTGAATCATGCAAAAAGACTTGTAGGTCAAGACTTGGCAACAGCAGCTTCACTCTCCATACGAGCACTGGAAAAAATAAACGTGAGTACCACATGGAGCGGGAGATAGAATATAATGCAGAAGACTCGAGAGAGAGGACATACACTGCTTCATCCTCTGGTTCCGTGTGGTCTCTGACACGAGAATGGATCATCGGCAACGCGAAAACGAGGCCAGCAACGAGAAGAACCCATGTTGAGACGAACATATTCATATAGCTGTCAGATGTCTCGGTCAAAATGGCCTGCACGCGAACGTAGGAAACATACGGTGTGCCAACAGCATCAGCTCTCCATATGCCGGCATTACCAGCGGACTGAATGCATTTGTCTGTCCATGCGTGAGTATCGAAACGACCGGGAAGGTCGAAAGAACTCACAGAATCCGGAAAAGTACGCAAGTTTGGCAGGGTCATTGGACATAGCTCCCATGAGCCAGTAAATCGTTGTTTGCCATGCAGCGTCAAGGATACCGAAGAAGACATAGAGTACACATCGTCCCGCGTATCCTGAGTCAAAGATATCGAACCTCACTTCCTCATTGTCTTTTGGGTAGGTGGACCGATCATATTGTCTGGATTAGATAAAGGAGAAACGTCAGATATCCAACAGAAGAGAAAAAAAGAGAGACAAGCTCACTTCTGGTAGAAGTAAGCCCAGATATGGAAGGCAAAGATCATGACGAAAAGGGCTGTCCAACTCGCAAAAGCTCGGGTGCGACGACTGAGGGCCTTGCGATCCAAGAGGAAACTCATACAGATAGATCCGACAATTTGTGCGCTCCAGTAGAGGAGGTTATTTAATGATCGTGCACGGATGTTGAAAATTGCCCCATTGTACGCGTTAAATTCTGGTGAAACGGAAGAGATGAGCACAAAGACCGTACGATGGAAATATGCCACGCACGCCATGTGTAGAACCAGTTAGATGAGAAGAACATAGGGAAGAGTAGCAAGATGGCTGGATCCGTCCTCAAAGCAACATAAAGACCGTATATTTGAGTTTTCCACGTTGGATCAATCGGAATAGTAGGTTTTGTTCCGTCTGAACGAACAATGTTTCTGGGGTTGATGAGGCACATAGGGATAAACACCCCTATCCCGGTCAATACGAGGAAGGCAATCTGGTGACCAGAGGGAGTGTTCAGGATCGTTAACATCAATGTATGTTATGAACACATACGTATGTGCTATTTGAGACTGAGATAGTTTCGTGTGGGCGTTTTGAGCTTCAGACACGTCAAGAAGTATAAACTTTTGCTTACCAGCATTTCCCTAGAATCACACGAAATTCTCTTCAGTAATGATACCGCAACATGGAGAGTTTGCTCACTTTCGAGTGGAAGTTTTGGCCTAATGATATGGCAGCTCCCAAAACAGCACCGAGGTTGAAGATGGACCAAAATACGGCAATATACTTCCCTTTCTCTGGTTCCGTAGGATACGACAACATCAAGGATCCCTGGGCAGACCACAACAGCCCCGCACATACACCCAAAATAGCACCAGCAGCGACAACGAAACCTCCAGCGTTCGGATGAATGTTCATGGCCCTAGTTTACGAAGTAAAATCGTCATTGTCTCCGTCACGGAAGGGTCAAGTGAAACCTACAGGAATGAACCGATGTACAAACAATACCCCATACTTCCCAGGAGAAGTGTAACTTTAGACCCGAGTTTGTTGTTGATGGAGCTACCGATGGGAAGAAATTAGAAGCTGAACGGCTAACGGAAGGTTTGGAGGTCAAGATTACTCACCCACCAAAGAAGCCGAAGACAGCGAAGGTTGAATAAAGGGCAGCATTAGCATTAGCACTCGTTGTCGAGTCGACTTGACCACCAGCACCGAGACCAGTCAGGGCGTTGAAAAGACCCGGGCACATGAAGCACACAAAGCCGACCAAGCATGTCTAACGAAACGATAAGGGAGAAAATCAGACAAACTACCGTTCTCAAATCCGTCCTCGAACTCACCTGGGTAAGAGGATGGCTATACAAACCCCGTATCCCTTTCGGCCTTTCATAGATTTCCTGATGGCCTTCGTCGCTCGAAAGATTTTTCTCGTTATCGGACATGACGAATGAAACCTCCTCTTGGAATGAGGGGAGCACTGAGGATCAGGATACCAAAGCTAAAGAGCCTACGAAGAACGGAAAGGAGCCTTTTAAAGCATCGGACTCTGACAGCCCGAGATGGGGGTCGTATGGAGCAAGGGCGATTAAGCCCATCTGATACACTTACCCTTCAGCGGGAAAAAAGGGCCAGCTGATATGCACGGTCCAATCTAGATCAAAAAACCCGTTGAAGGCCATGTGCACACTCGGGTGTTACAAGATCAAGACATGAACAATCTGAGAAGAACCTCCTTTGGTAAAAATAAGCCCGAACGTTCCGTGCATGGCGCACTGTCGACCTTTAAGTAACCGAAGGCGGAGGTAATACTGATCAACGCTTTGATACGAAATGGGAGTCTCAATGTCGGGGGTCAACATTTTTCAGATAAAATTTGTACATATGTTAGCAGTATTAGCGAGTCTCAGATACCTCAAGCTTTCAGGTCTGTTTGGCGCACCAGGGTGAAAGGAACGCACGGATATTATTGGGCAACAAACTGCCCTTATCACCCGCTGTCTGGAAAATGGGCCATCCGGTTATGGAGGAAGGACGCACATGCTCCCATTCATTCCTTTTACCCACACGACCCACCAGCGCGGACATGATGCCAATCCAACTTCCAACGACCTTACTGTCAACTGAACAAGTGATATACTTGCTACTTACTGTAAAAAGGGTCCATAAACGCATTCAACGTTGCGTGGGCACAAATTCATCTGTAAGTCGCGATTTTGGCCCGGGAACAAGTGCAGACGTTGGTGGGTTTTCCGCATCGTTCGTGCCCACGTTATCCTCGGTCACATCATCTTCCTCGCCACTGTCTTCATCAGGTACATCTTCATTATCACCCTCGGGAGACGTGTCTATGTAATTGTGACACTAGGAGAAATTAGGCATGGACCCGGTCTCAATTGAAAAGAGAGGCACTCACATGGTACACCGCCGTCCAATAACCACTCCAGTACATCGCGTTCAATGCACGGTTAAATGCTTCATCGCGGCTCACCATCGGCTCAGGGGGACCAGGTAAGGTAGAGGTCGAATAGTCTGGCTTAGAAAGATTGGACTGTTTTGATAGACTAAGACCTGGATCGTGGTCGGGAACAAACGTGTCGAAATCTATGGGGGCAGAATCGGCTTCTTCATCATTTACCACTGAAGAAACAGTGGTTGTAGATCGTTCGCCATCTGATAATTTTACTTTCTTTGCTGGGGGGACATTGTACCATCTAATGAAGTAAAACTAAGCATTGACGAAAATCGAAAAAATAACGCGACGCGCACTCACAAAGGTGATTTGTGTACTGGTTCAGACTTCCATCCTTTATCAGGTCCATGATAAGCCTTCCATAAGCATGAAAAAAAGGGGAAAAAGAGTCAGGGACACGACAGAATCAAGCACAAAACCAACGCGTTACCTCGTACTCCTCTGTTGCAGCATTCCACGCATCAATTAAAGCAGAATCATCCCAAATCTCCTCATGCGTCAGTTCCCTACTCATGTCCATGTCTTCCGTCTCACTGTTCTCCTCTGCGAGAGCTCCTTGGCGCTTGCCAATCGAGTGACGCGCCTTTCGTTTTCGTTTGGATTGCGATTTTTGGTTGTTATGATGATGATTGGCGTTCAATTTTGTGACTTCGTTTGTTGCATTAGCAGTTACTTCATACGGTAAAGTGATATCTTCATACGAGACGACTTGTCTCATGAGATAGTGGTGGTGAGAAAGAACGGGTGAGCGCCTCTATTTTGACTGGCTGACTAACACGACATACATTCAGCAGCATCGACTATAGCAGTGCACGAAGTCTCTAATGTAGCCTACTCAAGGCTGCGTCAAAAAAATTAGATTAACGTTTCCAGTTCCGATAACAGAACTGGGAAACCGTTACATTTAGCTTATCTAGGTCTAGATCCTTTCATGCAATGCCTTCCCCAACTGCAAACGCTCTCGCAGCCCCGTTCCTGAGCATGAGCCCGAAGCCAACGACCATTCAATGCAGATGCTCCTTCACCGGGATGTATACATAAGTATTGCCGAACTTCCATGTGGTAGATACGCTGTAGGTTAGGTTGGTCCAATCCAAAATCATCCCACACGTCTCTAGCGTACTACTGTCCCAGCCAACATCACTCCGTCGAACACAGTCTTGGGTATTGCCTTCGGGTATCTCACTCCTGCTGCCCGCCCTCCTTGTGCTCCATTAAGCATTTCCGAAGCATTCTCCACCGTGATAGGGTTTCTGGTTCGACTGAGCCTCTCTGAGCAAAGATCCCAGGGGCCGAGATTTCCGATAGGAACAGCTTGGTATAGAAATAGACACGGAGGGCGGGGAAAAGACCCCGATCGAGAGACCGTCAATTTCGTTTGCGATGTCAATGGAACGGCTCTGAGATGGTTGGCTGCGGGTGGCGGACAGCGGCACGGCCATTTTATTGTACCGTCTCTTCTTCCCTCCGGTCTTTTGAGATCACGAGCTACTTGAAATGCGGGATGAAGGGCCTAAGAACACCATATATCCCGCACAAGAGGTTCCGGAAACACCATACATAAGGTGCGATAATGGCAGCGGTTTAGTTACTCACGACCGGACTTGTAAGAGCGGAAGAACGCACTGAGAGTGAGTACGGGGACTGCAGCGATGCAGCTTACAGCTCTTAAAATTCTACAGTTTCGACACCTCAGAGGGCGGCATCTTGATATGGACACCGGACGCCACCAGTCGGTGGTTAGTGTCATTCCAGACCTGTCGGCGTGGAAGTCAGTTGCGAATTTCCTTCCTAATAATATCTTTTACAAGTACCTCCGTTCTGGCTGATCTCGCTCTAGAACCCGTCGTTATCGTAGTGTTGACTATCCTTAGCTTGTCACCACTAAAAAAAAGTTTGAGGTTACTGTTAGCCAAGACAAAAAACCCACGAACTCGACCAAGATGGATTCTTACACGACCGCTGGAGAGTGATAAGCCACATTTAGTGACAAAGTGGTAAGATTGAAATCTGCCCCGTTGCTCATAGCAAGAATAATAAAAGCCATAGAGGAACATCTGCGTTGGCGAGTCAATGATTGAGGAGGTCATCTGCAAAAACCTTGACTCACACATCCACGAGGAAAGCCGTACACCCTCCATGCATCGTCCTTGATCTATTTATCATATCTGTACCATAATTTCGAGCTCCTCTAATAAGCGGTCAGGTTACGAGAAAACCGAATCGGCACGCACCTTCTTTTACCTCCGACTCGAACACAACACGTCCAATTTTCTTTGAAGGTTCCTCGGGATGATTCAAAATCGATATCTCTGTCACAACCATTCTTTTAGCAACCTCCCTCGAGTAGCCTTTTCGCTCTATATGTGGACCGTTTGCGCCAGGGAAGTTCGTTAGCATGATTCTCTTGATTTTGTCCGGGGCGTTTCCAAGAACACGGGAAAGATCAAGGCTTTCGTTGGCTTGTAGAAATCGCGTAGAGGATTGACGCGGATGCATATGGTATCGAGGGTCGTCTACGTTAAAGATGAACGCGTCGCTGTCCCGAAAGCCTAGTAAACAGTGAAAGGTAACAGGTTGAACGTTGACACGAATCGGTTGGCGATGAAGCCGAGCCGTAGTTGGCGGCAGCTCCCGCCGCCCGGGGAACTCGGTACCCCACTAACTGGAGAAGAAATAACGTGATAACGCTTGCGATAAAAGGCGTACAGGAAACACAAATGTCTGGCTCATTATAATAAAACAGCCATATCCAACTAATCCATGATTCACAGAAACATAATCCGTTGATACCGTATGTAGACCTTCTGATGTGAAGCTATATATCGATACTTATCAGAGCCGTACAATTCGATTGTGAAATTGCCGTTCGTTCAGCTCACCGGCGTTGCTTCATTCATATGGTAGCGGCAGCTAAAGGTCCCTTTCGCTTGAGTCCGGGTCTAGTTCTTCTCCCTTGTACCCAGGTATGAGGGCTTAGAGTCGCGGTGAATGGAGGGACCGGCGGTTCGCTCGGGGTGAACGGGATGTTGACAGGATGAATTGAGGTCAACCCGTCCTTTACACTCTGTAAGTTGAGGTTGATTGAAGTACTTGAAGCATTTTAGAAAATTAGGTGGCGAGATAAGAGTCCATTGAATGCCCATAATATCTGTATGTGAATGCAGATAATGGAGCTTTGATGAAGAAGGAACTCCGCCCGAATTGAAGAGATTAGTCGGTGCGCAGCTAGTTTTTCGGCCCTAAAGTTCAGATCAGTCTACTATCGCGATGTTGATGTGAGGCACGCACTGATAATGTTGTGAGGTCGGTCTATAAGAGTCCGGTGATGACATGGTCCTCGTACATATATCGGAATTAACAAACGAACAGTGCCCCGCTGGCCTCCCGGTATCTAAAAATGCGTACCAGATTGTAAAAATGGATCGATTCCATCATATATGCAGCACCTATACGACTTCACTGGCAACTCCTGTGTTCCTCATCTACACCGCAAGGTAGCCGGCCATTTTCTGTGAAGCAAGCTATTTCAAATTTTGCATTGAGGACATTCCAAGTTGCTGAGCTCTATCAATTTTTTAACCTTATGTAGTAGGTTTCGCTACTAATATACATACTAAGTTCCGGTCACTGACCCGACTTTCACGGATGACAGGCATAGAGGCTCACTTGTATCGAGTAGAGGGCGTCCACAAACAATCACCGTAACTCCTTAAATCCTACAGCTTCGGCCCAGACGGCTGCATCTTAATGTGAACTCCGGATGCCACCAGTCGGTGGTGAGTCTCGTTCCAGATCTGTTGGTACGTTGTTGTAGACTTGCTGTCAAACCACGAGTGGCAGCACGTACTTCGGTTCTAGCTGACATTGCTCTGGAGCCCATCGTCATCGTAGTGTTGACTACCCGTAATTTGTCGCCACTAAAAAAATCATAGACATGGTGGTACATTAGCCAAACGTTACAAACGGGGAAAGTGAGCGCTGAAGTCTTACACGGCCGCTGGGGAATGATAAACCATGTTCAATGACTGAGAGACATGATCAACTGTCCCCACATTGGCCAAAGCAAGGGCTGTTAAAGCCAACGAGGAACATCTGCATCGGTTTTGTGGATAGTTGGGTAAGTGCATCGGCCACCTCCACACAACTCGTTGCTCACACATCCACAAGATAGGCTGAACACCCCCCATGAACTGTCCTTGATCTATTAATCATATCTGTGTCAGAAATTACGGGTTATTAGTCCTCCACAAGTGACCATAAGCACTGATTCTCTACTCGCACCTTCATGAACCTTCAACTCGCACACAACACGTCCAATACTCTTCGAAGGTTCCTCGGGATGGCTCAAAATAGAGACCTCCGTCACGACTATTCGTTTGGCAACTTCATCCGAATATCCTGTTCCATTCTCATATTGACCGTCGATTGGCAACATCGAAATTGTGGGGTAAGCTATAATTCTCTTGATTTCGTCCGGGGCGTTACCAAAAACATGGGAGATATCAAGGTCGTCGGAGACCGGGGAGACCGGTGCTGACATTACTATTCTTTTTGCAATGGAAGTGTTGAGCCAAAGGAGATCCAGTCGTGCTTGGACGGTTGGTAGCGGTTAGCGTGAAATTTGTTGGTAGTCCGTGGGAGTAATTCATAGAAGCCGGTCAATAAAAAACCGAGCCGGTTGTGTGATTTTGCGACGCCAAAAATGACCATTTTCGGACTTCTCCGAAAAATCTGTAGTAAGAGAAAAACGTGCTGGTTAAACCATGTTATTTGCAACCACCAAATTGACGATTTCCAGACTTCTCCGTAAATCCGTAGCGAAGGGAGAAAACGTGATATCTTAGTGGGGCGGGAAAAAGTCCGAATTCAGTTGACTCAGAACTGAAAAAAACGCGTTGCAAATATGGTCTATTCTACATAGCACCCAAATACACCAGTGAGGCAATTGACTCAGAAATCAAAAGGTTATTATGAAGATCATTCAGAACAGAAGCCCACACTCGGAGAACTCGGCAGCCCAATAATAAATTATTCACCAGTACTAGTACGTCGATGTTACACCTATAAATACACGGTTTGAGCCTCTGGCTCAGTAAGACAATAATATCTAGTAGTATATGGTGATAATATACATAAAAATTATACTTTTACCATGTGTAGTGTTAAGAAAAGTGGAACCCTGCATGTATATGTTAAAGAGGAGTAACAAACCTACTGCTCAGAATCATCTAAAAACTGGATATGAAACTGCCGCCAGTCCAACTCAGCAGGGTCAATCCATTCCTCCGGGAGTGACACATCTATTTCGCCCGAGTCCTGGTCTAGCTCCCCACCCGCTTTACCCAGGTAAGAGGTTACAGAGTAAACGGAGGAACGCTGACGGTAGTTGCTAGGGCGGGGTGTTGGTAGTGTGTGAACTGAGGTCGGGCGTTCTCTCAGAATAGGAAAGGTAAAGGAGGTTTCCCGAGCGGAAGAGAGAGGATTTCTTTTGGGGTGATTATGGACCGAAGGGCTCCTGATGTGGATGGGAGAGTCTGCGAGTTCAATGAAGAAAGATTTCGACTCTGGGGATGAACTGAAGGGGTCTATCGTTTGCTGCTGGTGCAGCGGATGCTTCTCGCCACTGAAGGCTAAATCAATCCACTGTGGCTATATGGAAATATGAGGGAAGGACCTACCGAGCCTGCCGTGAAGCCCCTTTTTGTAGTCCAGTGGCTACATGGATTCTGGTCCACATGTCGAACTCAAATGAAGAACGCCGCCTCTCCTTTGCATCATGAGCGTCGGAGGTATTCGATGCAATTTTATCGAAGAACCTGATGACTGAGTGACGTCGCTTTCGCGAATCTTCAGGAGGCGATCGCAAGGTTCTCGAAACAGAGGTACGTTTACAATCCTGGCATATGGGGGATTCGCTGGAGTGGATTGAACTATAAGAAACAAGACGCTGTACTCGATCATACAACTTACGGGAAAGGATAGGTGAAGGACTTGTTGACGGGAAGTTCTGCGCGAGAACGGATAGCACGGTAACCTGATGAAAAGAAAGCGGAATAGCCACCGCGACTTTCTGTGTTCTGCATGACGACCAGAAAAAGGTGTTATCAGGTTTGTGGAACGATCTTGGGGTTTATAAGTCTTTCAGCGGAGTCGCGTAACACCTGAATAATATTTAGGCTGTGGCCTATGATATATAAACATGATCATCAACAAATACCGGGGACATCCCAAAATTCAGGGATTGCCGCCGAGAACCATGTACGAGTCTCTTATTCCCATCGTCCCCTGACCGGATAAGGGTAAAAACTTTGGACTGGTAATAGTATGGCGTTTCGGGCAACAAATCATCCCGTGACTGTCGTGCTGCATTGAGATGGGGTGTGCGAGACGGTAGGTTATATCGGATAGGTTTTACACAGGATCGATCCAATGATGTTACTTCTTCTTTTGATATTGTTCCGTTGATGTAAACATGCTAAATTAACATACGGTATTAGCAACGGTGATAGTATAGAGATGTCCTGGGTACGAACAGGAAGGGACGACTTTTCAATTTCCACCATGGCCTCCTTGGGAAGCCCGCACACCCATGTCAAAGCCCTGTACCTAATCATCGGACGAAAGGAGCGCGAGGTGGATTAAGGCTACATCTTTTCCATCACCCTTTTAACAATATTCAAAACTCCATCATCTAGTGCACAGCGGACCGAGATGGCGATACTCAGTGAGAAGAGCCTTCAGAAGCACGACAGAACTGGATGATTGATACTTCGTACGATCAAATACAACTCAGGAAGTGGCTCTATAAGAATGGTCGAATGGGTAAATGTGGCTTCGGGTTGCGGTGAAACGTATCAGAAGCTTACCAGGGATAGCTATTTCCTAGCATTCTGAGACTGAGTACTTGCTTGAGCTAGCCTATCTTTTTGAGCCTCAGCTATCACTCTTCTTTGATTGAAATACTCAATCTATCATATCATATCCATTCTGGTGAGAATCCATTGAACCGCCACAGAAAAACAAACAGGCACGAACCCAGCTTCTGGCACAACTCTTTTCATATACTAAGTTCTCTGATTCACAGGCACCCTTGCTTCGTTCTTCTCCGGCTTTCACGACGCCGACTGCATCGAGACACGAGAAATACGCGTCTCGAGCTTCCCAGCATTTCTGTCGGTCGTCTCGTGAGGGTACTTTCGGTTCTTCGGTCTTCTTGGAGGAGAACGGCCACATGTCCCAGAGTGAGCGGCGTAGACAGGTAAATTTTCAAATTACTTCGAATCCGAAGAAGTATTGCGAAAATGGTGAGGCGTTGTCGAGGAGTCGTGACGGAGAGGTGTCAAGTTCTCAAGGCTGACGTAATTTCAATCGCAGTGTCTCCGCTTCCTACCATTTCATCATTTATCATGATGATGATTCCTCGAGCTCTGGACCTAAACATTCCTATACTAGACCAGGATGTTTCAGTTCGTGGACGGACATAATCCATAGTGTCGGGTACTCGAGCGACTCGGAATTCCACATGTGTATGCGGTAGGGCCTAGACGGTTCACATGCACAAGGCCCACTCAGCTATTAATTATCGCCCTTCCAGTGACAGACCTTTTGCGGCTTTCGGGATCTAGGAACACCAATGATATTTATAAGGACAAATACAAACTCTCGAAGTATCTTTACAATCAGGATGGACACGGGTGGCAACGCGACTTCGATCCGTAATCTACAGTGGACCCCAGAGGCGGCGCCACAGAGAGCCATGATCATCTTCCGAGTTGCATGATCGATAGTGAACATCGGGACCTTGCAGATTTCCATGAATATCGGAGACCGGTTTGTCGAATGCGAGGGCGGTCTCAACCACTATATTTCTACCAAATACTATCACCTCCATCACAATTCGAACACCTACTTAACTACCTTGACGTGATTCATCTCCCGTCTTTCCCAAGAACATCCTGGGCGTTAACCGGAGTCTGAAACAGGCGATAGCGCGGTCCATGAATGTCGGCCTTATCTCCTCTCTGCCAGGCTCACGCAGAGTCAGAACTGGTACTCAGCTCTGAGCTCACGCCAACCTGGTGAACTGTCATCCACGGCGCACCGGTACGTAGTTTGCAACCTCGGCTATGTTGACGACATTGTTCAATGGACCAACGCCTAGGCCTCTTTTCCTAGTCACCTCACCCCACTGCTTTTTGGATCTGTTAGGCCCACAATCCTAAATCAGCGGGATGTCCTCGGAGACGAGGAAAATTTGGACTCGAGGAAAGCTGGGTGCTTCAAGTGAAGGCACGATAATCTAAACAGAGGCGAGCTCCCGTGGAGAGTTCGGCGTATGTGGGGATTAAGCCCCTGGTCGATATATCTATATCTGTATTGATTTGCACTTTGAAGCAGGCACGATATTCGGATCCGCAATGCAATGAGACGGCTCGAAATAGCGACTCAGAGAACCCGCCATTGCCACCGGCATGTGGAAGAAGGCAGCATGAATAGCTTTGCTGTCTATCTCTGGGTCCCTGCCGACGAGAAATCCATCCGGATGCGGCTGCAGTCACCCGAGTCAGACTAGAGTCGCGGACAGACTGATGTATGTATAACCCAGGATGCCTCTGAATCTCAACCTTAGTTTAAGTACCTATATATGTAGGGATCATTGTCCAACGCCGCAAATAGGTCGCGGTAGTACATACTAGACTCGTATGACTGAAGCCATCCAAGCTGTAGTACAAACGTCAATATTATAATGTCGAAATACACATTAGTGATCGTTACATTATGGCTGTGTGCTATTTACTACCCTTTCATCACTGGGAGACTCCACAAAATGTCCGTGATCCTTCACGTTGGATAATCGATACTACCAAAGTGAAGAAGTTGAGAGTCGCACAGATAAGACATATGAACAACTGACCGATTCTGTCCCAGTCTCAAATCTTGAGTCGTCTTCAGTTTCCACAGGTTTCACAAGTTCAACCTCGTTTGTGTCATGGGCGGTCGATGTATATCTTCGGCTGGATACCACCGAAAATCTCAAGCCGGCGTTACGTTCAAAATTGCTGTAATGGAAAGATCCTGAAGTTGCCCAGTCCATGGTGGTGACCTTGTCTCCTGCCCGTCTCGCGTTGAGGCTCAGCAACAGCGCGTTGGTATATCTACGATGTCAAAGCAATCAAAGCGTGAGGTTCACGGCCGGGTGCGATGTTTTAACAACGCACATTTTTGACAAGCTCCTGTCACTGTAACTCGGGGAAAACGATGAAAATGACAATCTACTGGATGATGGATATCGATTTATACTCACAAGACCATGAAGAGGTAATTGTCCGGATAGAGGAGGAATAGAACTAGGTCGATCAACGTGAAGATGAAGGTTACGATGCCAGTTTCAACGCTGCGAAGAATGACGCTTTTGATGAGAGATTTTGTAGTTCGATTTATCGAGTCACGTCTGAAAAGGATGAGCTGGAAGAGCGGTCAATGCCGTACCTTGTACGCGTTGAATGAACGGCCGTCACTCACAATCCAGGTCATGGCCACCGCAATGAACAGATCACAGACGACGGCCCCAATTAACCACAGCTACCATACCGGAAACTTTAGTAGAAATTTCGAGGTACTTAGCATTTTCAAATCCGTCCCTACCTCGACAAATATCGAGAGCTTACGAAGGAGATCAGCGCTACTCGTCGTCCCGCTGGTAGCAACGAGAAACTGTCCGAATCGCATGTTAGCTTAACGGAGGCTGCTAAAGTGAAAAGAAACAAGACCATACCAAGCTGACACCAGTTATACCGCTCACAGATTGCAAGATAGCGAGCTATTTAGAATGAAGGGCGCGTTAAACAAATTGAGCCAAGGAATTTTCTTCTCATGTACTTGCCAGAACTATGAGCACCACAACAAACTTGACAAGGATACTGTTTTTACGCAGGTTATATATCCTCCTGCACTCTTCATCAGCCTCAAGCTTGTGATCAAGAAAAGCTACTCCACGCACCATGCAAAGAAATTTTGCACCATCGCAGAGACTACCGGAACCCGTCAACCTGATAGATTGTCAAGAGATGAAACATGCAGCATACTGATGCAGGTGAGAATACTGTGGATTCCCGAGGATGAGGTCGGTGTCACGACATCTCCTTGAATGGCCTTCCCAGTGACAAAAATTTCCCAAGAGAATATGTGAAGCAGTATTATCTGCACAAAGTCCGCAAGAAATATGAATCCAACTGAATTCAGATCAATCCTTTAGCGCTTCGGAAGACAGTTTCGGCCGATTCAATACTTGCCGAAGACTTGCAGTGTCAGAGGATCGCGTGGGAACCTCACGCGGTACAGGTCTAGAAGATCGATAAAGTGACTCGTCAGAGGACGAGAGCCCACGTATAAGGGTTTGCTAACTCACAGACTTGAACGCACAGGATCCCAAAAAGAATGCAACTGAGACTGAGGGCTACCACCTATGATCGTTTACAAATTCAATTCAACGTGAGTCCTTCAAATAATTATTCAAAATCACGGACTGGAGGCCCGACTCTAGTGGTGTGCTGAGACTTCAGAATAGCTGCAAAACGAAAAGAACGGAAGGAAACTCACAAGATCGCGGGAGCTCGTCCCAGACTGCTCATCTATGCGAGTCTAGAGGGAAGGGGGAGGAGAAGAAGGGGAGTCGACGTGAATCTTTTGGTCACAATGCGATTTTATATTTCGGCGCCGTCGTAGACTCGAGTTACGACACTTCTTCGACAGGTTGAGCACACGCCTTGATGCTGCAGGCATTTTATTACTTATTATCCCGTACTCATCTCTCCACCCCGGCTCCTTGATCCTTTATCACCGTGCACACCGCTCTTGCTAACGACGATCCATAGCAATCCAGTCACGAAGAATCAACGACATTGAGGGAAAGCTCAAGGCTACTGTTCCGGTGCTTTCCAGATCTTGGTGCTAGAAACGCGGGTGCTGTGGTACTCTGTTGCGATGACCGTTGTAGAGGGAGCGATGGGAAAATTCCCTGATTTGGAAATGTTGGCTTACCCAAAGAAGGCTTTTCGTCTCATTTGCTATAGAGAAGGACAGGATCCACAACGCTGAGGGCGTTATCATTGATGGCAAGTTACCGAAAGTGAATTATTATGGAGCTCTCCTCGGGTTTCATGACCAACAACCTGTCTGATCGTAACTTAAAGCTGTAATCAAAACTAGGCTCATGTAGACTCAGCAGTACATGATGATCATGAGCGAAGGAAGTTAAAGAACGCAGACAGACACGGGTCAACCATATGTGTAAGGTAGTAAGATGTCGGTAAGTAGAAAGTACATGCAGTTCAAGTAAAAGGATCCGATATTCCACAAGTCAAGGTAAAACTGGTTCTCGGGTCACAACTACAAAGCAAATAGAAGATTCCTTTCCTATAAAACTATCAAGAAAATGCCCGACGAAGCGGTAAAAGAACAACTAGGACATACGTATTATGATTTTTAAAATCCTCCTTCCTTTCGTCACGATCAGAAAGCCAACCACGCTAGCCCAGCAATGCCAAGCCACATCGTATGCAAGAATGAAGGAGCAGAAACGACCAGAGCTCCATTATTGCCGGACCCAGTCTGGACAGGGGAACCGGGGGTTTGGCTGGTCAGACCGGAGGTTGGCCTGAACGAGGACAGAGTTGAGAGAGGCGGAACGGTAGTTCCAGTACCCGTGTTTGTGTTCGTGTTTGTGTTCGTAGTAACGGACGTGGTCGTATCGAGTGTCGTTGGTAAAGTCAACGAAGTTGTAGTTTGAGTCCTAAACGTGGTCAATGGTGTCGAAGGAAGTGTGATGGATGTACTAGTAGTAGGAGTAGTAACCGGAACAGAGGGTGTAAACGATAACGATAACGATATACTGTCGCTTCGGGTTCCACTAAAAGTTCCTGGGTGTCATTTCAATTGAATTGTTCAACGTAAGTTATGCTCGGAGATAATGCTCACCTGTGGAGGTACCAGTTCCAGTTGTCGAATCTGTCAAGAGAAGAAAAGAAAAGAACAGCACGTTGAATACAAAAAATTGAGCACAAGGTCAAGCACGGGAACGTACCACACGCGTTTGTTATGATTTGCTGTGCGCTTGCGACAGAATCAGGATCACAGGCCTGACCTATACATTGTTGAACGCTCGAGAGGAATCGTCGTGATCCACACAGGCATTGGAGGTCCGTGCTGGTGTTAAAAAAGGAAAAGTCAGCTCAAACGCTCCGAGCTGAAGCTTGATTTTATCCAGATCGACGTCATCATCATTTCCCACCCAAGGTCCATCCGAATTACTCGAAAGAGCATTACCAGTGACGGACTTCAATCACCGTTCCATGACTCCCTACCCTTACCCTTCAGAATCTCGGTTTTTAAACACTTTTCGTGACTCGAACCCCCAAACGCCTCCGAGAAACTGTCCCTCCAAGAATATGGAGAGAGAGAATAACGGGGGAAAAGAGGACTCACCCTGTGCACCCAACGGGTCCCGCACCGGTGTCAACACATCCTTCCGCACAAGCTGGTAAACCAACGAATTGCGCAGAGGCCTGACTAGCCAACAAAGCTACGACAATAGCTTGAGCCACTCGGTACGCCATTCCTTTTTGCTGATGTGTCTGACCTAGAGGGAGCAAAAATGTGGGGGGAAGGATGTAGGTGGGGTTCAAGGAAGCGTGGGTAACTGTGCTGCTTGGAATATTCTAAATTTAAAATTGCGCGTTGTTCTGTTGATGTGTTGATCATGGATCAGCTGGGGGACTGATGAACCAAAAATAGTGACACAGGCTCAGAGGACGACGTCGCCATACACCGTGGTCGTGGTCAGTGTACGAGGGTTATTGGCTGCTTCACTTACGAATATGAATTACAGTCAGATACTTCATATGGAATATGGTCGGGGCAGCTAGAATCCCATTCCAAACCACGGTTATTCCATATGACATACAGAATACAGTGGTTTTTGTTATTTGGTTCGACCAAAAGCATATTCCAGATGACATATTATTCCATATGACATTATTCCATAGGAAGTATTCAACTGTACACTCAGAGAGCTAACCATGCCTCTAGGCCTCCATCTAAGTACCAAAAGCCGTTCGTTTGAACCGACTTTACAGCGATGCTGGAACCGAAGAATATCTGCCACTTGAACACAGAATTTGATAGCATGATCTCGCCGTCTGATATGCGCCTAAAGAGCGGTAACAGGTGAGAGCCGCACCTGAAAGGAAAACTCATCGACTCGGATAAGGTTGGAGAATTCGCCTCATATTAATGAAATCTGCCTCTAGCCGTTGTCCCGACAGTGGACGAAGAAGAGAAGTATGAATAATCCAGTCACCAGGAGCGGCGGAGACCACGACTTGATCCATCCGTACACAAAAGCCATCATGATCAGAATGAC
The DNA here is from genome assembly GCA_014904975.1 of Marasmius fiardii PR-910. Taxonomy (NCBI): domain Eukaryota; kingdom Fungi; phylum Basidiomycota; class Agaricomycetes; order Agaricales; family Marasmiaceae; genus Marasmius; species Marasmius fiardii. The sequence goes on from MU127817.1 coordinate 213,815, forward strand.
TGACACAGACCACCGTGCTACTCGCTCGCTGAGGGAAGGGAGGTCTGCGACCAACGCGAGCATCTCTAGTACAGTCCCGTACCTGTCTCTAAGAGGGAGGTTAGTCCTCACAAAGTCAAAGTCAAAGGACACAGGACCAACAGTGAAAGAGAATATCAGTCCGCTCATGAATATCGTGTGCAGAGGTTTCGCTCAATGGCTGATGGTGGCCTTTGCACTGATTATCAGCTGCAGCACTTCGAGTAGATGACCGAAGAGCTTACCGATTATGAACGTCGGGCTCCGACAGAAGCAAACCAAATACCCATCGGATTCTTCAAAAATTTGCTGTACAACCACACCCCTAACATATAGGCGAGGGTAAGAGTCAGCAATCCATGTCGGGAACTCCGCACAATTAAGGAGAAAACCGCAACGAGGTGAAGGACTCGTCCGTTAATCGTCCAGAAGGAAACGGTTTGAGCGGTCAGCATAAACGGTCTCCCCCAATTTCGTTAGCTGCAAGTGCGCCATGTTAATTACCTTTGGAGGGAAGAGGTGGCAGACCAACTTGGTTTCCAATCTGAGATTTGATCATAATACATGCAAGTATAACCACAACAGTGCCTCACGTCAGTTGGGTCCGGGAGTGATATTCTTGTCAAGGTCTATAGCAACATGAGCAAGGGGGACATCCATCTGCCGAAGCACAGAACGAGTATACTGCCGGACTGAAAACGAGAGCATTTCAGTGGGCATAGAAGATGCAGCGGACAGAAAGCACGGTATATATGTGAGTTATCCACCCATCTGGAAGCCTATTAGTTGACACTCTTGATTCTCTGCGAAACAATCTCATTCAGTTTGTTCCAAGTATGCCGTTTGCAACGCCTGTTCTTCGTTCGAAGGAAGAGAACCCTTCGTCACTTCCGTGAGATCCACCACTTCGGTTCGAGTCAGCGGCTTTTCTGAGCTTTCGGTTTTCTCCACTCCAGCCAGGTAGATACAGTTTGCTTGCTTTCTCTAAAGAGTTTTCGAGTAAAAGTTGCAGATTGCGAATCAGACGAGGGTTGGACGGGTGATTGTATCAGTGGGGGAGGTACTAACGAGGCTCACCAAACTCTTGCCATAAATTCCCCCGTGACGGGACCAAAATAGCAGCGCCCTCAAGTGTTCTCGTCCTTCTATTCGAATAGGCATTGTTTCTAAGCGTTGACTTCGGCTTCGAGTAGTGGATGCGGCGATAGAAGCCTCAGGGTAAGCCATCTCCTACGGCCTATACTGTCTGGTCTAAGGGTCATTTCTGGAGAGTAGGCATCCGATGCATGATTGTGAAGGAATATTCGACCGACCCAATCAAAGTGTCTGTCAGGCGGAAGGGGAAGAGATAACATGGAAGAGATAAGATAAGCCGGCGACGGTTATTTGGTTCTAACGTTACAGCCAAATATTGACCTCGCGTGCAACGTCCGAGGACCGTGACGAAATTCCTTTGCCACGTCTTGAACGTGTTCTTAATCCTCCATCCAGCAACATTGATACAATGTCTGCTGCAGCAAAAGCCGAAGCTCGTCGGAAAGCAATCCTCGCCAGAGGTTCTGATCGTCTTGCAAAACTTACAACGTCAGCTAGAGGGGAGGATGCGCCTTACATGAGGCATGAAAGTGCGCTCACATATTTCCTATCAGATACGAATTTCTTAATTCTTTTCATTCTCTCTCTTAGGTCCACCTGTAGTATCACATTCATCAAATGTGCGCAATTTCCTCGGAGAAGAGAGTATCATGCCAACACCTCCTGCTCGAGCATCGCCTGGACCTAACAATCCTCCGTTATCTCAAGGGAGAACCTCATCAGTCCCACCAGAACCTGATCCATCTGTATGGTCAGAGGAACAACAGCAACAACTTTTACGAGCCTTAATGGGAGGGGGGTTCGGTGGTCCTAATCCTGGAGGACAGTCTGCGATAGGTGGCGCTCCTGGTGCTCCTCAATTACCACCATCACTCGCAGATAACCCTCTCGCAGCAATGCTTCTTGGTGCCGTCGGAGCTCAGGGTGGAAATGGGGGCATGCCACCTTTCCCTCCGCCTGGAATGAACTTGGGTAAAGCTCCAGCTATGAACGGAGGTGCTGGGACTGAAGTCAAAACCAAGAAGCAATCCAAATTCCAAAAATTAATGCCCTTGGTCCACTTAGTCGCGATTTGGGCGTTGTTGGCGTATTTCGTTCTCGTGAGGGAGCCTGAGACACAGATGTCGCTGCGTGGGGAGACCGCGTCCTGGTCTTGGAGCACAACTGACTGGACAGGTGTATGGAGAAGATGGGCAGAATTAGCTTATAGAAGTCCCTATGCTACCGTGGAATCTATCGCAGGGAAGGGGTGGACAGTCTCGGTTCTGGTGAATTCTACTGCACTTCTCCCAGGCGCCGTATACTAAATCCTCGAAAAAGCCATTCTTCTGGGCCTTCATGACCCTTCAAATTGCATTGCACTCGACGCGAATCTTTTACGGATTTGTGAGTATCCTTTCCGTTCCTGTCGATCCATCGATGAACGTATCACGCTCCCAGGACACTCCTGAACCGCCTACACTGCTTGCATTGGTGCTACCGCACCTTCCACCGCCCTTTCCATCTCTCATCGTCAACGGGTTGAAATACATCCAGATGGGATCAACGTTGCTTGATGACCTTGCAATTCTAGCTGTTGGAACAGGATTTGTGATTTGGATCGCGGGTTTGCTCAGCTCGACGTGATACTCTTTTCCTCTTTGTAATAGCTTGTAATCGTGGTAACTCTTAATTGATTGCTGTGCAACTTTGCAAAATCCATTAGAGGTTCATCAGCAACGCTAAGTATCCGTTAATACATGAGGTGTAAAATATCAAAGCAGAACGAATTAGCGTACTCTCAAGGTAGTACAGCTGCGGCACCGCTTTTTGTCGTCACATTCGACAAGTCTACCTGTGGTGTTTGTGTTTCTTCGCTCGTTCCCTTCCCCTTCTTTTGAGAGCCATCTTGTGCGACCTTTTTGCGCTCCTTCTTTTCAACCTTCTTCTCCTTCGATTCGGGAGGATGTGTTTGACGATAGACTTTGAGGTTCGGAAAGGGAAGCATTCCAGCAGGAGGAGGAGGGGCCGGTCGCTCGCGTTCCTCTCCTTGAACAAGGGGAAGACCTTCCTTCTGCGCCTTATTTTTCCATTTACGCCAGGGGTCTCCGCCCGCAACCTCCATGAGCTCCTTCAGAATGGTCGTTGACCACTTTTTGTGCATGTCAATTATTTTGAGTGACCCATCCTCTAAAACAAATGTGAATGTTCAGTCGACTTCCAGGCTAAAGAAAAAAAAAAAACACGCTTAAACACCCACCTAAATGCAGCTCCATCTCAGGCCGCCACTGCTCTTCTGCTTTCTTGGGTACTTTCTCTACGTCTATTTTCAACAGAGGGTTGGCATATCGTATTCGTGGAAGTTGCTCCTTCACGAAATGCCTGTCAAATATTCGAATGCCTATCAGTCGGGAAGAAAAAATAATAATGACTGGGCAAAAACGTACCGTGCACCAAAGTGGTCGTTCCGGAACGCGTATGACAGTCTGATTGCTCGAAGTCCGGATAGTGGTAGTTTTGGTGACGAGTTTAGGTGTTCTAGTACTTTTGAGAGACGAGAAGGTCCGACTGGGGCTTTCAGTTTGCGAGCCATGAGGGAGAAGTCGAAGTAAATTGCCTTTGTAGCTATAGAACGCGGGACACGACCAGGGAGTTATCGTGTGGGATAAACGTGATCAAGAAAGGCGATAAAAAAGGATAAATTTCTAGGTCCCGGAAACTTCCCGTTTTTGGCTGAGAAGAAGAAATACGGGAAACTTCCCACGCAAGAACCTTTTCCTTAATCGACCGTGAACCTAAATACCCGCTTTACATTATATTTTGGCAGTAGATGAGCGGTTGCTCATGGGATAATCAGTGACTTCACGGTCGATACAGACTTACAGTAAAAGGTTCCTTGTCATAGAAAATTCACAAGATTTTTACCGCATTCCTTGGCCAAAAATGGAGAATATCCTGTACGAGAAAAATAACTCGGTGTAGTCCGAGTGCGCCTAATTTGGGCGTTCACACGAACCGTCTCTCCCAGAACTCCACGATATGCTCATAAATCGCTACACCCCTCACACTTGGACGAACCGTCTGGGAATCGGATCGACATCGCACCTGGAGGCTGGCACGAGGACCAAGTTTTTGACTCTAACGATTCGGGGCGCCCGCTAACAAGTTCCATCAGAGAACCCTCATGGGACATACTCATCAGCTTTCTGAACCTTTAGTTGCACTTGCCGTCCCCAGTTCTATGTATAAATCTTTCAAATGCAAGCCTCATGATAGCTGCACTTGATAAGGTCTTTTCAAAAGCGGCCATAAGGACGACATATACAAGTCCATCACAAAATGAATGGACAAACGTTGCAAAAGGACCCTTTCCGTATCAAGCCATCTGGGGTCAACTCGCAGGCTGGTAAGTACCCTCGCTCACGATCCCGACTCGGACTTTAGGCTTGACACCTCACCGTCGAGGTGACAGGTCGGAAGGGAGTATCAGCTGACAGTGACGACCCTTTGCTCGTTCCGCTCGCTCAGTGCAGAGTAGGCTGGGAGAGTCTGACCTCCATGATACGTCACAAATGCAACGCACGGTCAAGTACTTGCCTTGTGATTACTCTATGTCTGCGAAAGGATCAAGAATCCTCTAGTTTTAAACGATTGTTAAGCATATGGATGTGGCACTACTGTGGCTACTGGTAAAACGGCAAGAGACAAGAATAGTTTAACCATTTGGAGTCTCCAGTTACCTTTGGTATCTTGAGCTTTAGCCGTACTTCCAGGTTTCGTGTGGATAGTGGGTCTCGAGGTCTCTGCCGAATTTTCAAGGATCAATGAAAAAGAAGGACCGACGGGTGACGGTAGATCCGAAGGAGTGCAGCAGAATGATCACTAAACCGACGGCATCAGTGGGTCCTCGTACAAAGTCCAACAAGTCGATGACATTTCGAAAGCAGGTAGTGGCACGCAACAGAGGTAAAATACAACAATATTGTAGTCTAAGAAAGACCCGATTTAACAATACAACGAGAGATTAACAGATCAACATAAATATCCACCATAAATCGTAAACGCCCCCAAACATAAAGACAAAAGAAGCCAAAATACATAAATTCTAGTTCTTTGTTTTCATGTTAACGAGCGACGTCGATGCGAGGAACGTTGCGACAGGGATATCTCGTCCAAGTCAAGAACGCGACCGGATCTGTCTATTCGTGCACTAAGGGATCAAACAAGAGCAGGGTTGAGATGTTGAAAAAGCAATTTAGAAACCAGCCTTACACTGTCTCGTCCTCGAAATCAGTATGATCTTTTACTCGGAGATGTATCATCGGTAACGCAAACAAGAGGCCTGCAACGAGAAGGACCCATGTCGAGATAAATATACCCATATATCTGTTCATATCAACCGTCAGTAACAGATCGACGGCGGAGGGCGGGCAGGAGGGCGAACGCACGGTAAATGTACTGCATCAGCCCGCCACACACCCGCGGCACCCGCAGATTGCAGGGATTTGTCTAGCAAGCTTTGTTAGTTACGGGAAAGAACGGACAAGGCGGGAAACTTACAGAACCCAGCGAAGTAAGCCAATTTCGCGGGATCGTTAGACATCGCACCCATAATCCAATACGCCGTCGTTTGCCACATAGCGTCGAGGATTCCGAAGAGGATATACAGCCAGACTCGGGGTATATATCCCCGGTCGTAAATGTCAATTTTGGCCATATCCGAATTGTACGTCGCTCGCGTATATTCCCTGTGAGAAATTGAGTCAGAACCACAGTTCTTGGCGCAAGACAATCTCGTACCGTTGATAGAAATATGCCCAGGTATGGGTGACGAATATCATCACAAAAAGTATGACCCAACTTGAGAAGGCACGGGCCCGTCGAGAAATTGTGGTCCGGTCAAGAAGGAAACTGATGAGAATGGAGCCAACGATTTGGGAAATCCAGTAAACAAGGTTATTCAGCGCCCGGGCTCGGATATTGAATATGGCCCAATTGTACATGTTGAATTCTGCCGTATGTCGTTAGGACCGCCCGGGAAAGTATTTAGAGAGAGGACTCACGCCAAGTATAAAACCAGTTGGAGCTGAAAAACATTGGGAACAGAAGGATAATGAGAGGATCCGTTCTTAATGCAACCCAGAGCCCGTATATTTGTGCTTTCCATGAGGGATGCATAGGGATGTTGACCCTAGTCCCATCCGTTCGAATTATGTTCTCGGGAGACACCATTAACAGAGGTACTGTGATCCCTATGGCGGTTAGCACCAGAAAGGCGATCTATGGAGGGCATGAGAGGCAAGACACGAAAACCGACAGAATGCTACGTACATAGGTCCCAGTGTTCACTAGCCAACGACATGACTGCTCAAGACTCAATTGGCTCTACCACATAAGAAAACCTGAAAGCTTACCGTCATTTGCCTAGCACGTTTCATAGGCATAAATACGGCAGCGTTTCAAAAACTTCTATGAAACACGTACCAATGAATGAAAATTCTCGCCGAATGAGATAGCCGCGCCGACGACACTGCCCAAGTTGAAAATGGTCCAAAACACGGCAATGTATCTCCCTTTCTCCTGCTCTGTTGGGTACGAAAGCATCAGAGAGCCCTGCGCTGACCAAAGCATTCCAGCGCACGCCCCAAGAATCGCACCGGCGGCGATAACAAAAGCAGAAGCTCCTGGATGGAGTTTGAGGGTTCTACGGTTAGTGTGTGAATAAAGATAAACCTAGCTAAGGGATATCGAGTGGAGTACGTACAGGTAGGAGCCAATGTAGATACAGTATCCAAAGCTTCCCAGCAGTAGAGTAAGCTTGGAACCGAGAACGTTGTTAATGGAGCTAGAAGATGTTTTGATGAGTCCAATGGGCTTGAAAACAAAGATAACAGGCGTTTTACCCAGCGAAAAACGCAGCAACTCCGAATGTCGAGTAAAGAGCGGTATTTGCGTTGGAACTGGTAGTCGGGTCAAGTCTTCCAGCGGCACCCAGACCATTAATCGCATTAAAGAGACCTTTTTAAAAAGAAATGCGTTGTGAGAATCAGGTTCATAAATAGTTCGGAGAAGCTTTCAACCTGGGCACATGAAGCATACTATTCCAAGCATAATTATCTGAGAAACACATAGGTAAGTACATAGGAAGTAGTGGAAGAGAGATTGCTACTCACCTGCGTCAAAGGATGACAGTACAGACCCTTTAGGCCTTGAGGCCTCTCAAAGACTTGTGGACCATCGGAACAATCATCCCCACTGCTATCTCCACAGCTCTTCCCCTGCTCAATCATTCGAAAAACGGTGTGACCACGGGCTCAGTGGCAGGAGTAAAAAATGAAAGTTTTTTTGAAGCCAGAGATCTTGACACCGTAGCCCGGGGTCGAAAAGAAGTTCAAGGTTGTTTCAGAGCGCAATAACCCACTTGAATCTATATGTATATCAATCAATATTTACATAACCTACCAATTTAGCCAGTTCGCACCAAGAAAAAAGGGTCAAGAACTTCGGGGATCAAGACGACTTGACCAGGTGATAGGATGGTGTAGAAGCTACAGAAATTGAATTTACATGGAGTTGTTCAGCGTTATTCCCGTCTCTGACAGTTGGAAGCAAGGCAGGCCTACAGCTTTCACCAACAAACTTGAAGATTTTTACCAGCTCCCGAACGCAGATTTGAGAAAGGAAAGAGAAGGTGAGTGCGGGAAGAAGAGAAATTACATTACAACGCCCGTTTCGGAGAGGGGGGTGGTGTGGAGTCAGGTACAACACTCACGTGCCGCTCAAAACCCCCCCGTTTCCCGACTGGAGCGGGTTCATTGATTGCGGTGTTATCGACGCGTGAATAAAAAAAAAATCTGCAAGCCACTGCGACGAGGGCGTCTGCTTCAGTGTCTGATACTTATATACTGGCGAGAGCAGCAACGGACGACTCCCGACATGCGTCCTCATGCTAGTTCCCTTCACAACGGTCCAACAGACGGTGGCCTATTGTTTGGAGAGATCACAGATGTCGTGTTTAAATGGTTACCCGAAAGGAACATGTCATCCGTAAGGGCGTACCCAAACATGAAGGTGGCAATGTTGCACGGCAGGCCAATCTGACCTCGTCTATTTAAACGTTATGAGGCACAGCGCGACAACTGAAATCTGGCTCAAATCCAGTCTGAGGTGTGTCCAAGAAAGGCGGATATCGGGAGGACTTGGAGATAATCGCGGGTCACCACATGTCGTGGCAAGACAGGGGCCCGGAGCTTCATTAATCATTCTTCCAGCTAAGTAACCGCTTGAGAGTTGAGTCTTGGTCGAGCTGAGGTGTAGACCAGGTAGTCGTTTTGTAGATAGGCGGTGTGGTCGAGAAGTCAGACACGAGTCGGAATTGAACATTTGAAGCGTTTGAAGCACGGCCCCCTTTGCCGCCAGGTATTCAAGTATACCTGGCGTTAATACAATTTTCTGAATTCATGCTCGAGCGCAATGATAGCACCCAAGTGAGGACAAGGACGTGGGAGGTACGTGAGGGTTCTGATGCCAGTCACTGTTTGACACGAATTATAAAAAAGGCATTGAATGCTTCACGCCACCAACGGGATAGAATTTAATGAGTGCTGTAAATACCATAAGCTTCACACCAAGATGCTTACGCTATACAGTAGGTGTCTGAGAGACCAAGTAAGACCACATCAGAGAGTGAAATTCGTGAGTTCAGTGCACAGACAAGGCCCACTCATCAACATGAGAACTCGTTGAGCAAAACTGCGAATCCTGGGGTGAGCGATCGACAAGTGCAAGGATCCTCTCGTCTTGGTGTGGTAATCTTGATGCTCCAGGTACACCTCCGGTACTGAATTCTTGCTGAAATTATGGCTCGAAGCGTTGTTCGTTCTTCGGTGAGAACCAGGTAATTAATCCTTGACATCGGAGTCCATGGCATGTATCGAGAGAATGATAGGAGGTGAATGAACCTATCCAATTGCTCTTGCTTTGTAGGCATCGAGGTGGGCGATAAGGTCGAAGGATAAAAGATAATATGCGCGTTGTCTCACGTTATGGGCGAGCGCTTCAGTTACGTGGGCGCTTTCCCTGCACTTTCGGGGAATCCCTCCACATCATTGACCACCATCGCAACTTGATTACAACACCATTTTGACAGGCTGTAAACGGGACTAAAAGCAGTGGGAAAAGGACATAACTATCACCATTTATCTGCCAGCGAGGCAACTACACGAGAACTGGAACAATCCAAAAATTCACGATTACATCGGCCAAAAGAGGTTCGATTTTGGGATCATTCGCCCATAGAACTCTGGTCTGAAGATCCATCGTAGATTTATCGAAGATCGCACATGTTTTGGTCTGATCCGACGTTCATAGTGTACAACAGCAAGTTAGCAATAGCCACAAAAATAGCAAGCAATGGCGACGTGTTGGGGGAGCTCGGCAGCAGTGCCAAGGTCACATTTGGATCATGTCGATATCGTTAATTGAATGATATGCTGTGCGTGGTGTATGAGAGAAGAAACAGATACTAAGATAAGACTAGTGACATGTGAATGAGAGTGAACAATGAATGAGTGTGGATGTGATGAGTACTGGTGGTAACTTTGCTGGTGTCAAGACTTGTTGAGATTCAGGAATTGATATAAGAGAGAAGAGAGACTTGAATGAATAAAGCTTTATCATAGATATATGTGAGGAAGGAAAGAGACGAAATAGAAAACCGTCACCCAAAACAACATTTTTGTGGGAGCTGCGCTAAACAGCTCGCAAAAGAAAGCCAGGAGAGAAGAGGTATGTACAACGGCCATGGAGCCACGGATATGAGGATGAACAGGGGTAACTTTTTTGTGGAGAGCAACAACCGTCTTTGACAACGTTACGTATCAGAGATAGGTAGGAGGTATAGGAGCGTCAGAAAGATATTGGGAACAAGAAAGATGTAAGCGACGGAGGGAAAAAAGAAACAAAAGAAATCAGCAATTCCTTCCTCCAGAGACGGCGACATTGGACGTTGGTAATTCTCATATCAACGTTGATGGAGGACAGATAGCAATTGCACATCCACGTGAAGAACCAGCCTCCGCCCGCGGGGCTTTATACAGGTATGAGATTGAAGGGAATTAGACGAAAAATTGGGTGCTTGAAAGAATAATTAGATTGTCTGGTAAAGAAAAGAATAGAAAAACGCACTGGATCCGGCTTGCAGCATGAACTTCCATTTCCTCCATCTTGTAGCTGTTGAGTTCTTCCTTGATTCTCTGTGCCAGGGCAGGGGTCAGCCGACTCCAAGTAGCAGGTTCACTCCTTCTGTCATATACACTCGAACTGAATGTGTCGTAAACAGACAGATTATTAGCGAATGCCAAACGCTTGCTGGGGGCCGTAGCGGAGCGGTGGGTTAGTGTCGGGGGATTGGATGATAGGGAGAGAGACAGTGCGGGAGCAGATGAGTTCGAATGACTGAACATAGTATTCGAAGGCTTTTCTGCAGGGAGTGAAAGTTGAGTGAAAGATCCGTCGCAATTTATGAGCGACTTACGAGGTACATCCATATTCGCCTTTATTGGCGAATTATCAAAGGATAATGGAGGTAGTGAAGGCGCTGTCGAACCCAATTGCGTGGCCGCACCATGTCCGCCACTAGAATGACTTCCATGTCGATGTAAGCCGTCTATGTGGTCGGGATCAGGTGAGGGTATTCTGGCAAGCGGTCCTAGCTCGTTCTGTTGCGAAGGATGAGAATTATAACTGTTCGATCTGACTCGTGTCGATTGATTGGGATGTGCAGTGTCAGCAAGGTAGGCGTGTTGATCGTAGTTCGTCGCGTCTGCAAGGTTTAAAGACGGTAAGCGATGATCAAGAGAAGGAAAACAGAAGAGAAAACGGTGGAAAATGTTTGAGGTAGGTGAGGACAGTCGAAGACAAGATTCAACGTAGAACATACATTTTAGGATGCCCTTGCTAGGCACTCTGGTTCTCTCGACACTTCGTCTTACACCAGCGGCCCAAACTTCTGTCTCATCCGATCCTCCCCAATCGCCTCCAGCGTTTCCTGCGGTAGCATTATTCAAATCAACTCGATCCATCCCTATTCGTATCGTAACGTCCTCCTCATCCTCCCCGTCCCAGTCATCATCGTCACCATCGTCGTCCCATCCAGCATGTCCCCCAGGTTGATAGCCTTGTTGTACACCACGTCCATGACCGTCCTCACTCCACTCTTCATCATCGTCATCCTCAATCACGACCCGCGTTCCATCCTCATTCACCCGTACATTACCGCCTCCTTTGACTGGCGAGCGATTATGAGTACCTCTATCCCAGACAGGCACTCCTCCGCCATTTCCGTTTACCCCATTGGCCTTCGCCGCCGCCACTGCCGCTGCCGCCGTCTCACGCTCCTTCTCCTCCTTCTCTTTTTGCAGCCTCTCCCGCTCCTTCGCAGCTGCCTCAGCATTCGACTTCAAAGTATGCTGTCTCGCCAACTTGGCTGCAGGGCTCAGCCCAGCCAACTCAGCCGCATTCCACTCTCCAGAACTACTTCCACCACGATCCAGCTCAGCAGTGACATGAGAAACCGAAGCCTCGGACACCGTCGCTTTCGCCGTCGATCCTTTTTTCTCCTTTTCTTTTTTCTTCTTTTTCTTCTTATCATCTTTTCCTCCACCAGCTTCAGACGAACTCAAACCAGTGTCGTCATCTTCCGCCAGAACATCGTCCTTCTTCTTCTTATCTTTGAACAGACTCGTTATCCCAGCCAATGAGTTCCTCCGGGCTAGCTTCCCCATACTGCCGAGTTTTCTTATCATAACACTCGCACTCGACACTGTACTGCTCAAGCTGATGTTGTCCGTACTCGCATTAAGCCTCGAGTTGAATAAAGAGGCAGCTCGTCCGCGTTTTTTCTGGACGGGAGGTGGACCAGGAGAGGATGAGCCAGGGGCACCGGAGAGGTTAGAGGGTGCTGCAGGGTTCAGTGTAGTAGAGGCTGTTTGGATAGTATTCCCGGACTCCTGTGAGAGTGCTGAGTCGGTACTAGGTCTAACCAAAGGAGAGGGTTTTGATTTGGGGAATCTCGAAGCTTTGATGCTCTCATCGTCATCATCCACTATCTCGCTCTCTTCATTGATGCCCGTTGACGCGGTCGTGCCGAACGTCAAGGCACGTCGTAAACGTCCCTTAAGCCCGCTTTTAAGGCGATCGGTAGCCGCCTCTTCACGCATCATAGCTGCTAGATCAGTATCATCTCTAGACATGCGTTTCTCCCCGGGTGAGATAGAGTGAAAGGAGGTAGTACCCTGAGAAAGAGGTGATGGTCGTGCTGGACGAGGTAAAGTGGGGGTTGTCGTTATGGATGATGAGGAAGAGTTAGGTGTTGTTGAACTCGGTGATGAGGAGGAAGTAGATGGCACGGAGCCGGGGGGCGATGCAGATGAGGAAGGAGGGGGAGATTGGGAAGAAGCAGTTCCAGTGGCGGAGGACGACCGAACAACAGACGATGAGCTTGTGTTGGAGGAAGCGGAAAGGTTCCGGTGATGTGGCGGGTTGGGAGGAGGTAAATTCTTGCCTGGACTGCTGGAATGAGAATGAGAATGATGTTGTTGAGGTGCTTGAGGTCGCGAATGTGGTGAAGACTGGGGATGTTTATTACTGCTTCCACCGCCCACCGGGGAATTTCCTCCTCCTGACGTTCTACCACGTATGCTGCCATTAGCACTTCCATGTCCATGTTGACTTCCTCTTCCACTCTGGTTGCTGTCAGTCCGTTGGCGTTGACTGTGGGTAGAGTTTACTGAGCTGGATGAACCAGAAGCTTCTGGCCGTGCGTAAGGAGGGCGCCAGTCGTTGTTATTGCTTCCGCCGCTTTCCGGAAAAGTAAAAGACCCTTGGCTCATTGAAGAGCCCTGTCTCACTGGTCTTCGATAAGGATGAAAACCTGGATACGGTTGTTGCTGTCCTCCGCCATTCTGTTGATGTTGTGGAGGTGGAGGAGTGCCAGATGGAAATGGGTTAAACATCCCATGACTACCGACACCCACACCCATTTGATTTTGAGTGAAGTAATCGTGGGGACTCGATGAAGATGGTGAAGATCTCGAAGCTCCTGGAGGTAGAAACGCCTGCTGAGCATTGAAAATCATTTGTTGATATGCCCATTGTGCGAGCTGCGGATTTGACGCTGGATCGAAATACGGGGAAGGTTGCTGAGGGAATCCTGCAGGATTCTGCTGGTGATTTTGATAAAAGGAAGGATAGAACGGTTGAGCTGCTATGGAGGGTGCCCATTGTCCTTGTGGTTGTTGCTGGAAGGTGTAGGGTAATTGTTGAGGATGCTGGTGTCGGCTGGGAGATTGGTCACGGTCGTTGTTGGCCGGCGATGAGCGCTGTGGTCTTGAGGTCGTTGAGGTCGTTGAAGTAGTCGTCGAATCCATCGTATTATGCTGCCAATCTGGAGGAGCGAGCACGGCCATCAACCTTGCCAATGACCAGGAAGCTAAGAGGTAATTTCGTTCATTATTACCGTAACCAAGAGGTGAAAGAAGAGAGATAGAAAAGGGAGAACTAACTTTGGGGGTCGAGCCGTGGAAGTCGTTGCGGGACGTCAACGGCGAAAAGAAGAGACGATGAGCGAGAAGCTGGGTAGGATGTTGCCAACAGCGACAACGCTGGCCAAATCTGTTGCAATCAGGGAGCCACAATCAAAATAACCCCCAACGCCACGTGATATTATCTACTTATCCCCTCCCAATTTTTTTCCCGTTTTTCTCCCTCTTATTTTCTAGCCGGATCAGATCTCGCACTCGAATTCCCTCTTAGCCTTGCCCATTCAGATCCAGACTACTCGCTTTTCTCAATGTTATAGGGAGCCTTTGGAACACACGTTCATCGACTGACCCACACGGTCACTGATGCCCTCGTTTTCGTCCGCCCATCGGCTCAGGTTCTCTCCGGTTCGCTTTCAAGCGGCGCTCTCTGACCGTCTGCTGTGCCGGAACTCACCAACGGAAGCCCTCACATCTGTCATCATTCTGAAATCCCGTTGTTTTTTTCCACGAGTAACCTTGTCCTCAAGAGAACAAGGAATGAATACCGTCGCACGGTCTATATTTACCTCCGAATCGTAATCGTAAGTACTCATTTTCTACGTGTCTAATCGGCGTCCAGGCCAAACCTAGCGGAGAATCATAGCCGTCGGGTCTATAATTGAATCACTCCCAGCGGCCCATACAGCAAATCGCACACAGTGATGAGAAATGGGCAAATCCTCGCCCATTTAGGAGTCGACTTAGGAGAATGAGTTCCTTTTGAATTCGGATTCCTCTACTTATCTTCCGACTTTTGGCGTCGATGGTCGTTGGACCGGAAGTTTCTTATTTGATACCTTCAGTGTAATTGGAAAGCTGCGGACACACGGTACAATTTGTTCTTACTGAGTCAAGATTTTACGCCTAGTGGATAAATCATTAGGTCAGAGGCTAGCGGTCGCTGTGTCGGACGTGAAGCAGGGCAAATGGACATTCATGAAGCCATATACTGATATGGCTCTTCGGACCCGGTTGAAACGAGCACCTAGCATTCTCGGAACCACGTTATGGTATATAATACACCTATATCCCCATTCCGGGGACTCCTCTTTCAGCCTCTTTCTCGCGCGAATCATGGAATATTACCCTCTCGTGTGCCCAAGGTGTTGTACGGTGACGGCGGTGTCATGTGGGCGTCTTCGCAGGTTCTGGTCGTGCAATTTCCCTCAACGCGCTCCGTATTCGTCTCTTTGTGCCTCGGGATCAGCCGTCCGAACCTGCGCTGGGCAGTCCTCAGGCTTCACGCGCTTACAACATCGTAACCAGTGATTGCTCCTGTCCATGGATCCGTGATTTTAATCGATCAGCGACCCCAATTTGCCCCAAAATCTCGCAGCAGTATCAAATGCCGAGCAACCGGCCCGGTGCGTCTAGATAATACCTGAACCAGAGGTGTTTTTGCTAGGTAGAGGTATCGTGATGATTCTTATCATTTTCAGCGGTGCAAGTTAGGATAATGGTAGCGCTTTGCGGCTAAATGGAACTTGGTTGAACGGTGAGCTGGTCGCTGTTCTTTCATGGCTTTTGTCTGTGTAGAATTTGAGTCATTGCAGGATTCATCGAAATTTGGGCTTTTCGGTGACCTTCAACTGGTGGAGCGCTTGATAATACGTTCCAGCGAAATCGTTCAGCGTTGAAATTAAAGTGCGGGAAATTCTAGGAAGTTCTCATCACGTTTGGTACGTAGCTCTAACTGTACGGAGCTACAGGGAGTGCTCAATGCTTGGCCATCATACTTAAGACTACTCCAGCTGCCAAGCTCCTTCAATTTTTGCAGCTGAATAACGTCAAATGGCAACCTGCATGGCTGCAGGCTTCCTAGAGTGACTCGGAGTTTGAAATTTTTTGAAAGCTCGATTCGAGACTAACGCATGGCATTGATTCGAAGCTATTCTGATTTATGAGGAAAGACACCGAGATGATAGCTATAGTAGGAAAGCTGTGGGTGTATATAGGTCCCACCTTCAGTGACGGCTAAATTGCGAGGTGATCATTACGTGACCACTGCTATCCGGCCCGGTCTGCCATGGTACGGCATGTACGGCTTTCAGAAATCACAAACTGAATTTATTTTGGACTGGAACTTACCAGTCCCCGATCTCGACTTAACTCCCCTCGCTGGTTTGATCTCAAGGCCGAGGGGAAGGTGCAGAACACAGATATCTCGATAGGAGTGATGAAGAGGATTTTTTCACAACAAATACGTTGAGCATCGCTCTGCCTCTCGGCGCATGTTCATGATTGCCCTACTCTAGAAGTCATGACGGTTGAAGAACAGTAGTACGTTTTCATCTCACGGGAACCTGACGGCATCAAAGCGTGGGCGAAAGACGCAGATGGTTATGGGCGCGGCCTGGATCGATCAAGATTGGAATCCGGAGCTGTACGCCTGCGAGACTGCGGGGTTGGTAGTCTCCCCTAGGCAGACTCCGAATGCTCGCGGCGCTCGCTTGATTGGGAGTCTGCCCGTACCTTCCCTGCGCATCCGAATATAGAAATAGAATAAGTCATGTGATGAATACTTGTAGTTCGGCGACAGAAAGCTTGTTTAGTTATTCCTTTAACCGCGACATCAACGAGAGTCGGGACCACATATCAAAGCATGTTGATACATGAGGTTTGTTCTTTGACTCTGCCAGAAGCACTGCAATGAGAGTTATGGTACCCGTTTTTCCAGATCCGCATGCTGTCCCGACCAGTATGTCTCGGCGATCAAGGAATTGAGCGGCTATCTCGTTGCTAAAGGAAGGAAGTCTCGAGCAGCTTGAAAGAGAATACGGTGTCCTTCAGGCGAGTTGTATAGGATTTTTGGGTTGGGCGACGGCTGGATCGCCATGAAACGCGTTGAGCTCCGGACGCGTCACTATCGTTACCTCATTTTTTCCTGATCTTATCTACTGATAATCACATCTCATCTCATGTGACATATATTTGAGGTACGGGTAAAAGGCTCCGAATTGAAACAGACTAGCGGGTTGGAAACTTTGTATACCAGAAGCAATAGCCAACTAGATACGTCCTTAGCGTTGTAGGATTGTGTTCCTTGCAGTTATCCACTCCTACGCCTCATTCTAAGCGCCAGCAAACTAAAATATGGCCTTGAGACCATTCGGGGAGCGCTCCGGTAACCAAGTGCAGTCGGGTTGTGACTATAATATACATTGACAAATGAGCCTGGTGAACGGGTATCGATGCTACATGTACAGGCTATGAGTAAACATAACAATAATAGTACACATCTAATTTAAGGAGAAAATAACTCTACACAGTCAGATAGCACTTCACGGCTAGATGGGAATCAACGAAGTTATGTTGGCGATAAGGACGGTGGGTATCACTATATGGCTTTTCGTGGGCGAGGATGGCGCACAGTCGGTGTCCTCTCAGTAAGGTTGTAACCCGGTCATAGCCAGAGGTAGGCAAATAGTACGGCAATACCGAACGGAATCGTTCGATGATGTCTGGTCCCAAATCTCAGCGCTTCTTCTAGTTTCATTCCGCACTAGCCTGATATTCATGGTGCTGAGGACGATCAGAGTCGGGTTGGACGAATTTAGGTTGGCAATTGGTGTGGTGGAGATAATCATAGAGACGATGGTCGAGATGATGATGGCCGGCTCGTTGTTGATGGAGTTGGTCGTTCTGACCCGGCACCTGAGAGTACGGTGGGGGTGGAATGAACATATCCGAATTGACTATGCCATCTCCTGACAGAGGTTCATCTTCGTACGGCTGGAGGACAAATGCGAAGTCATCATTTTCCTCTTCTGCTTCCGTTTCGCCTTCCCGCGTATCTCCCTCCGAGAGCAGTAAGAAGAAGAAAATGAGCCCAAATAAGATGACTGTGATAACCTCAAGTGTCAGCTATTCGCCCGTAAATCAGAAAGAGCATACAGCTACCCACCAAAAAGAGCGATAATTATGTATGGAATCCAATTCGGAACAGAGAAATGGCAGTCAAGACACGAGCTTGACGGATCCGGTCGCCCTCGTTCGGGTATTGTTAAAGCGACACTGGGCGAGGACCGAGAAAATGCATAGAAAACAATGGGGAGTATCGACTTCATGACTGTGGAATGGGCGAAAAGGGTGCTCTACGACCTTTGAAACCGTCTCGATAAATAGTAGCATTGGTACCGAAGATGCGGTGCAACCCTGAACTGAATTAATCGTTAGTTTGATGTGTAGTGTGAGTGTCGACAGGCTGATGCCGTCGCGCTCGAGTCTGTTCGTTCCCAAGGGTCAAAAAGTAGCGCCCACTGTCAACCGGTACAACCTGGGTATAAGAGGGAAAAGAACCGATGATTGAGAACATCCGTGAATGTACGTCGCGTTCTTTGGTGAAAAGAAGATTGAAACCAAGTCTCACGAACATTGGAGGTGAGGCTTGCGAAGGCCGCCTGAGGCCGTGTGAGAGCGGAAACGACTCAAATAAAGCATTTAGGTTCGGGATAAGTATTGAAGGAGGCCTCTAGTAAGCTTCGCAACCGTTACCGACTTGCACCGGTTTTCCGTTCAGCGGTTGATGTTGACTAACAGATTGAGCGAAATTCCGGATTCCCGAAGTCGTAAATACGGATCACGAACGTTCATGATCGAACGCTGAGCTACAGTGAGCCAAAACCTCTCCCGTGGTCAGACGATGCCACATGTCGGCATCGGCACCTGAGGGGAGAAGCAGAGGAACGGCTCAGAAAACCCACGATCTTCCCCAGGAGTCATCTGTCAGTGGGATGTACTATGCAACTTTCCGCTGAAAACCGACTGCAGACGCGCCGTCGACATAGAAAGTGCGCGTACCGCCCACGGTCCTTGCAAGTACTAATATAGCCGTCCTCGTCAATCTCTTGCTTGACACTTCATCTGAGGGAATTGCGAGTGTGAAAGCTATGTACGTCGAGCATGCCACTGTCCATCATAAAGACGGCGAAACCTAGGAAACCATCGTGAGCAAGTTCTTTCGGGCTTCAGCTACGGCAGAAAAAAATCACACTGATCAGAGTCATGCACCAATTGCTATGTGACCAAGGCCGCTCACCGCATCAGGTATCGAAACCTCGATTTACTTTGAAGATACACCTCAATGGTAGTTCTTTTTGGGACCTTGAGATCTTGCCATGCATCTTGTCTCGTTGTGTCGGTGAGCGGAGATGGTGGTGGTACAAGGGCAAGTTCTACGGGTGATCCAAACTCCGATTGTCCGAGATCTGAGTGCAGTGACGTCATTGGTAGTTTCCTTCATATTTCTTTCTCGTCAGAAAAAAAATATGGTCCTACTTACATAGACTTCCAGTTGCTCTGTGGGGTTGAGCATGTGCGTAAATTTTTTCGAAGATGCACACGGTGTTCCAGGGTGCTCCCTGAGGTACGGTTTGGCCTCATGGTTCATGGGATACTACCATAATCTGGTCATTCTTTTGCCGCGGAGGTTGGCGTCGACCTACTCCTGGGTCGGTCATTACTACATAGCTGGGGGTATGAGTCCACTATTATCGGTATCCTCACCGTAGGGAGATTTCCAATTGATTCCAGCCTCAGGTTAGAGTTGGGTTAGAGTTACTCGTCGCGTTTGATCGAGATTCACATGGGGCGGTTGGGTGTGCAAAGTTCTTATTGTTATTTTTCAGGGCTCCACGGGCGAATGAGTCGGCGAAATATGGGATCAATTTCGAGGGAGACCATATGAGAGCCTACGGTCCTGACCTCAACAGAGACGAAGGATTCTGACCAGTATCAGTGGTGGTGTTCTCACCGTAAGTGGGTATGTTCGCGATAAGTAGCCAGGAGCATTATTATTAGAACACAGTGGGCTCTTTGATCGTGCTTTGATCTTGTTCGTTTCATTGATCAGAGCTGAGAACTTGAAAAGATCAAATTGAGGGAGTGATAAGATTGACCTCGCAACAATCCTTTTTGTTTTTTTCTGGGACAACTTTGCCTTATCCGAGACCTTGAGGTAGTCCTTATTGTTAAGAACCGAGATCCGACCTGACCAATTCCGATGAGCGATAGGTGGTGGCGCAATTTGGTAGTCACCGCTAACAACAAACCAGCACTTTTTATTGTTATTTTTGAAGCTCAGAAATCAGGATCGGGACACGGCTTCAAAGTCGCACTTTGTACAGATGGAAAAGGAAATGCCACGCTTGAAAACAATAAGCAACGTGGAAGGAAACTTTGCTAAAGAACATAAAAAGACGATTGACGAGAGGACAAAAAGCTCACCGTTCACCCGGTTTTACAAGTCCATCCTTCACTTCCGAGTGTCCAACACATCCTCATCGCTACCTCGTCTTGAACATCGTCATTGACATGGACTTCTTCACCACCGTCTCAACCATCTTCACCACCTCAGAACCCGAGGACGTCGTTCCCGTCCTGGTAAACGAGGAAGACGGAAGCGGCACTGCTTCACCTGGCTGTGTCATTGCATGAACGAACCTCACGTTAACATTCTACAAACAAAGTGTGAGTATATCGTTTTTCATGGAAAGAGAAAGTGTTGACATTTTGCCCGACCTACCAGATTATCATATCGATCAATTATTGTGTTCGACGACATGCATTACGACTTGCATTTTTTGCATCAACCAAACCATTGGACAATCTTTTGACGTGCTATGTGCCGTCCTGTACTATTAAAACCTTCGCTTTCGCCCCGTCGTGATTTTTTTTGGCATTCGTTCTGTTGTATTTCATGGGTTTATTTCGGTTTCGGTTTCGGTCGACGGTTTTCGCATTTAGAAAGTAGAGTTGAGAAGTTGACAATTGGCATTTGTAGTAATTTGGTTATAATCAATCAAGCCAAAAAGATTTCATTCGTAACATTGTCCAAATGCCCCATAGGTAGTCCAGGATCTGCAGTCGTGTTGACATGACTGAAGTACGCCGCCCGCCTCTAGCAATTCGACGATGGGACGAGTGCCATCATATTAAACCCATCGCTCTGATATTTCGAACTTTCTCGACCAATGAACTCCTTCACCAACTCCAGAACAGGTTTAGAGAGTACATCTTCACCTTCACCCAAGATTAGACCCGTGTCAATGGGTCCTGATTTCATACCGTCTAGTTCGTACAGCCGGCCAGATTTGTTTGATTGAACAAATGACACGTAATGGTAGTCAACGTCGTCCGAGTCCAAAGAGAAATCAGTATCCCCCTCCTTGCCAGCGACGTTATGGATTTCTTCAAGTTCGTGCGATGCTTCGAGAGCCAAGGCGCGCTCGTACGGTTTTAAAGGCAAACATATCTTCAGAAGCCTTTCTATTGGAGATCCAGACTCTGTATAAGAGAGAATAAAGCTGTACGGATAAAATGCAGTATGCAACGACGTACCGATGTAGTTTCTGGCCGGTCCATTAGATACCGAGTGAAGAATCGCGTATAGTCCACAAGCCAGATCGATTGTCTGTCGGAACCAGATGACATCCTCTCCCTCCCCGCTACCGTCATAGGCCATCCCAGTTGCTCGTTCCTCTTCTAGATCCTTCTCATATCTTTCCCCAATGGCTGGAAAGAGGATCACGAGAGCAAGAACTGGCCGGGAAATCGTCTCCAAAAGATCATCGCCGAGAGAATAGATTTCTTGGAACTCAAGACCAGAAGCGCCTAAAGATTTGATGAGTTTAGTAAATACCTCAGGATTAGATTCGAGAGGGATGTATTTCTTTCGAGAATCTGAGGACATAAGAACACGAGGGAAGGCTGGCAAAAGCAAGGCCCTTGCCAAAAACGGTATAAGCGGTCCCGCCAACTTGAACTTCCCCTTTCACTTTTACCGTCATCTCCCTCTACAGCCCTCTTCCTCATGTCTAGACAGGACAAAGCAACGACTGACAGACATGCAAAAATCCTCAGGGAACTCGTAAAGCGCCCAGACAACAAGCTATGTGCTGACTGCAAGCGGAACGGTCAGTGTATTCTCCCCCGCGCGAAGGCTTCGTGTCACTGACAATCACCAGATCCTCGATGGGCGTCTTGGAATTTGTGTGTTAATCCGCTTCCATTTGACGTTGCAGTGAATATCTGATTGCTTATCAAGAGGCGTATTCCTCTGCATACGATGTTCTGGAATACACCGCGGGATGGGCACACACATCAGCAAAGTCAAATCCGTCGATCTTGATGTATGGACGCCCGAGCAGATGGAGGTACGTTCAGATCGTCCAAATACATGGAACGAGACCTCATGATTTTGCTTCCAGTCTATTCAGAAATGGGGCAACCGTTTGGCTAATTTGTACTGGGAGTCACATCTGAAAGCAGGACATATTCCTCCTGATCAGTGAGTTTCCAGGACCTTTGATTAAGCATCTCGCTCACGAATCCAAAGCAAAATGGAGTCCTTCATCCGGTCGAAATACGAGTCCAGACGTTGGGCTATGGAAGGTCCACTTCCTGTTGACCCTTCGATTTTGGACAGCGGTCGGGAACCGTCAACTCAACCTACAGAACCTCCCGTTTCGCAAGCCTCTCCACCGTCGCCACCCGCCACCACGTCACGTCAAGCAGCGCCTCCAGCGACCAATAGACAACCTCAAGGACACCAGCTACTCTCGGCTGGTCTTGTGAATCAACATCACCCACGCGCAGCATCCAATCCTGTTCAGGTTGCACCTGCAGCTGTTCCTGCTCAGCCTCCTTCGAAAGCCCCAGAAAACGATTTATTCTCCCTGGATTTCCATACACCACCCTCTGCATCTCCTGTAAACAATGGTTCTGCTTCCCAGGCTCCAAAGAAAGACGCCAAACAAGATATTCTTTCTCTTTTCTCTGCACCTCCTCCTCAGGCTGCACCTGCCATGGGAATGGCCCAATTTGGCGGTGCCTCACCTTGGGCTACAGCTCCTGTTGCCACCAACCAAATGAACGTACAACCGACCAGTATGATGGGTACAAGTGGTGCTGGCATGTGGGGCGCCAGCTCGGGTTGGACCGGACCGGTGCCACAAGCTCAATCGAATGTGTGGGGAACTCAACCATCACCCCCCGTAGCGCAACAGCAACCCAATTTGTTTGCAAGCAGTAATGATATCTGGGGAGGGGCGGCGGGAGGAGGTACTCACCAGCCGGATCCTTTTGGTTCGTTTGGTACCTCCACCACGACGGCGCAAAAGAAAGATGATGTTTTTGGAGACATTTGGGGAGGATTCAAGTAGTGGGGGTATTCGATTTCCGTAGTAGAATTTTTATCTCAATGCACTTGGATAGGTAATCGTTCCAATGGATCTTAACTTATATTTACGAACTTCAAAAGTTATCTAATCCGCCAAACTTGTTAACCCTCCCTTCTTCGCTCTTTCGTTTCAACCACTATGTCGGCACTGCTAGAAGACCCGAATTTGCTATAGAACAGGAACTGTCACGAAGTTGTCGCTCAAAATGTTGATTTTGTATGGTCAATCGATCCTGGGGGAAAGGAGGATGGCTCAGTAACTCGCAGACCTCACATGTGCGGTCGATCTGTCACTCAGACACTTCAAGTATTGACACTGCAGATCTCGAATCGCGAAAGTAGGGGTGCATGATGAACACATCGATGTAAGTTTCGAGTCGATTTCTCTTTTTCTGATAATTGATCATGCGCACTAGTCTACTCTCGAAAAGTGAGACCCAGTAATGGCCTCAACTGTCCGTGTAACCTTAATCCAAACAAGATTGACAGACTTTGTCATATGTGGGAAGCTGCTCGAACGGACAGGGAATGTGTGTTCCACAATGTTCAAGGACCATGTAGGCGGTGTCTCTCTTCGTGTCCTTGGGCTCGACAAACATCCCATAGAATATTGGAATGGAGGTTCCTTGCAGCTCTGCCAGTTCTGCATAGTTTTCAGTTTCCTCCAAAAGCGCCTCCAGCTTGGCAAACTTGGCGACCACCGAACGTCTCTCCGAGTTCTCTTCGAGTACGAGTCATCCACTGTAAACTGTAGAGGAGTCCTTGGTGTGGATAACATCAAGTATGATCAACTTGACAGGTTGTTCGGGTAGAGACTGTATCCTGTGTAACGAGAGAGAACGGGGGAGCTTTACTGGATGTTCGACTTGAGTGAGGCGCTTTGACACTTTTTTAGTCCTGGAAACGGGAAATGTCGTGCTTGATGGGTCCAATCTTTCAGTTCGTAAGGGAATAGGCAGTATGGGCCCTGCACGCAGCGGCGTGAGGACCAGGTCAACTGCCTGGATTGACTAGAAAGGCCGGTAGGGCGGGAGGTACTTATAGAGGCGGGTCAACGAGACAGGCAGGGAATAAAGCTCGCATGAACAATAAAGTACAGTGGGTGGAGAGGGTGGATAAAGGACGAAAAGACAAAGATGTAAAGAATCGCTAGAAAGGTTGGGATAAGATTACACAAGTAACTAGAAAACGGTAAGGGAGAGGTGAAATCACCCTCATCGTCATACCCTTAACCAGAGCACCGCCGGTGGAGTAGAAGAAACCGTCGCCTGTGGTCAGGCAATGAGAGCGTGTAGACGAACCTCATGTTGAACTTCTTTTAACCCAATATTTTGTGGATCAGCCATTGTAGACACAAACGAAGGTTCAGGGAAAGCGTGTTGCTTGGACACAGTCACGCGAGATAGCCGCCTATTATAATTGGTTGCAACTTCACACTCGGTAGTCTAATCCGTCAAAGACTTTGGGAAGCCGGTCCATTTTACTGATGCCGCCCTCCCACAGATTGACAATCTAGCCAATCAAGTTCTCCGAGCACGAACAATACCCGAATCGAAAAATTATTAAAGTAATCTGCAAACTCCTTCACCAGCAACCATCATGTCACAGCCCGCAGACCCAACTTCACAATCGAACTGGGACGAAGTTGTCACTCAAAATGTCGACTTCGTATGGTCAGTCGATTTCGAGCTAAAGCTGATCTCTGGGTCAGCAACTCATACCATGAAGGTTATTAAGAGTGGGCTCACAGACGTGGTGTACGTCGTCCAATTTCTTCCACATGAATTGTGATTTGAAGGGATCCTTCAAGTCTCGACACTGCAGATCTCGAAATCGCGAAAGTTGAGGTGGACGACGATCAGACCGGGGTCCCTGTAAGTCGATCCACCTCTTGTTCTCTCCGACCGATAACTGATCGCGATACGTGTTAGTTTACGCTCGGAGAGCGAGACCCAGTAATGGGTTCACCTCTTCTTATACCCCTTCCAAAACCTGCGGAAAAGGACTCGTCGTTGAAAATCTCCATTCAATATAAAACCACCACAGAGGGCTTGGCGGTCGGATGGATGGAGAAAGAGTATTATATCGTTAATGGAACACATTCAACGTTCTGACATGGATGTTGACAGGCAGACTCAGGGAAAAAAGTTCCCATTTCTGTTCACTCAATGTCAGCCGATCTATGCTCGAGCTCTGGCTCCGGTTCAAGGTGCGTACCTTGATGATCGACGATACTCTCTAACTCTCTGATTTTTAGATACGCCATCTGTGAAAATTGTGAGTCCAAGATTCTTTACACCACTTCTACAATGTGTACATGTACCCTATTTTACAGACTTACTCCGCAACCGTACAATCCGTTTTACCTGTCTTGATGTCTGCCTTACGAACTTCTCCGTCTACGGATGGTCCACCACACGACGGAAAGGTTATCGGAGAGGATAGTGTCACTTATGTCTATAATCAGGTTGGGCCCTCTCGTTTGCTCACCGGGATTGAGCTCTAATCGTGCCCTTCAATCCAGCCGGAACCCATTCCTTCCTACTTGATTGCCATCGCCTCCGGAAACGTTGACCACCGTCCCTTTACTCCCCCACAGGATAAGGCGTGGAAGTCTGGTGTCTGGGCAGAACCCGAGGGTCTTGAGGCCGCTTATTCGGAATTCAGTGAGGACACAATAAAGTAATTGTACCCCAGGTCGTCCCACTTCTAGTCCCGCTCATACCCTTTGCAGGTTCATGGTCACTGAGGAGAACATCGCAGGCCCGTACCGTTTCGGGGTGTACGATCTTCTGGTATTACCTCCTTCTTTCCCTTACGGTGGCATGGTAAGCACGTTCATGGGGACTCGCTAATTAGAGAACGGTATCATTTGCTCACGACCTTCTCACTGTAGGAAAATCCTTGTACTACCTTTTTGACACCCAGTTTGTATCTTGCCATTAAGGTACCACAAACAAGTGACTGAAGCACACCTTGGTTCCAGCTGTAATAACTGGAGACCGGGCTCTAGTAGATGTCGTCGCTCATGAGTTTACTCACTCATATTTCGGCAATGGTGTTACGTGGGTAATCGTTTCCTATGCAGTTCCCATGATTACTGATAATTGCTACTTACTACCACCAGGCACGCCAATGCTAGTCATTTTTGGCTTAACGAAGGTTGGACGACATATATAGAAAGGGTTCTTGCGGAAAAATTAAATTCTCCGGCTCACCGTGACTTTTCGTATATGATTGGCTACAAAAGCTTGACTGACGCTCTCAAACTTTTCGAGGGTCAGGGTCGAACGAAATATCAACGTCTCGTTATCCCCTTTGAAAAAGGCGAAGACCCCGATGACGCTTACAGTAAGCCTCAAACTCGCGTAAGACGCACACGTTCTCACTACGTCGACAAAGGTACCGTTCCTTATGAAAAAGGCGCGAATTTCCTCTTGCACATCGGTGGGATTGATATATATTTGCCTTTGCGAAATGTCTGCTCATTCGGGAAAACGCGGCATAGAGAGAACTTTGGGAGGTTTGGATGTGTTCCTCCCGTTCATTCGCGACTATGTAGACACCTTCATGGGAAAAAGTATCACAACGGAGCAGTGGAAGGATCATTTATACGGGTATTATGAGAAGAATGGTGGGGCTGACAAGATCGAGGCCCTTGATAGCATCAAGTGGGATGTAAGGAGCCCTGGATTACTATCGTACACTTTTCTAAGCTGACTTTTGGGGTGTTGCAAGGCATGGCTCAACGGAGAGGGCACTGACCTCCCGGTAACGATGGAATATGACACGTCTCTAGCCAAAGATGCGTACGCCTTGGCAGAGAAGTGGGAAGCCGCAGGGGAGGTATCTGATGTAACACAACTTGACTTCAAGGAGACCGATCTCGATGGCTATGATACCAATCAGAAAAGTAAGTTCATCGTATCCCGCGGTTACTTCTGCAAGGTTATTTTTTACTAAACCGTTCGTTTAGTTGTCTTCCTGGAACGGCTGCAGTCTCTGAAACCGCTCCCATCTTCCCACCAAATCTATCTGGGGAACCTATACCAACTGTCTAGCACTTTAAATGCCGAAGTGCGCCTACGGTTCTATCAGCTTGTCCTTAAAGATCCCGGAACCGACGCTGCGAAAAAGTATGCTCCAGAAGGGGTGAATTGGATCGTTGGGAAAGAAACCGGGATGGTCTATGGTAGAATGAAGTTCTGCCGCGATGTGTTACGCTTAGCTGCTGGGGTGGACCGTGATTTCACGGTGAACACGTTTGTGGCAAATAAGAATCTTTTCCATCCTATTGCGCGGAAGATGATCGAAAAGGTATGATGATTTTGAAATTTCCGACTGTCGTCACCGGGCATTTCTGAGTTTCTTTATCCAACCAGGATCTGGGTCTAGCAGCTTGATCCGCTTCCCGTGTCCATGAATCGTTTTTTCCCCTCTTGGTTTCCGTGATTCGTGCGTTCAAGCAAGTCAAAACTGTTACCTAAATACCGAAAGTCGGTACCACAAGAGACCTAGGTTCACTGTGTTGTGTACTCGCGTGGACAAGAATTTGTGTGTATTATGTATATGTAAATCTTTGATGTAACAATTATCTTATAAAATCCTGGCCATTTTTAAAGAAACCGTTGCAAATTGTGAGCGCCAACACATTGAGAATTTTACCACTAGTACAAGTACCTGGGTAGTTGTGAAGGTTGAAGGTTTAAGGTAAGCATGGATACCCCGGACAGAAACGACGCTTTATAATTAACGTATGATGTCAAGGACAAAGTCAATCGTAACTCGGGACAGATATTTCCACCTGTGCTTTCAGGCTGGATGAACGACCTTTGATGGAGTCACTAGAACCTCTGAACGTTGAGAAATTGTTATTCCAAGGCTGTAGTGTGTGACGGAGGAAAAAGGCCAAATAAAATACAAAAAAAAATTATACGAATTAAAGCGGAAAGTCACATAAATGACGCCCACGATTCCTACCGACCGATGCCCATTTTCAGCATCGCACCAACCACCTCAACTTCATCCCACTTTGAGTCGTTCGGTGACGACCCCTCTGCTGCGGCGTTCTTCCGTCTCTGTATATGATACAGAGTATTCCTGAAATGACGTATTATCATCTCAGGAGTTTGAACGCCCTCAATGAGTCCCGGAGGTGCCCGCTGAGATGGGTGAACGTCCGGCGAAGATACGTTGTCAATACTGGAAGTTATAAGCTCTACCAGACTGTTGACAAACTTGGGTGCAACCTGAGAAACGGGTATTAGTTTCGACAAACTTACAAGGAATTGGTAGCCTGGACAACTTACGGCGGGAGTACCCCGATCTAGGTAGTACAAGTAATGGTCAAGCGTGTCACAGTACAGTTGTACCGTGACAATTTCTTCAATGGCCGACGTTGCAATACGCAGTGATTTCTGCAGGCATTCCAAAACGCGTTTACTGTCTTGGTGAGGATACTGTCCGGACCAAACGCGTCAAGCAGGCGATATCATAGGAACGAACTGAGGGTAGACTTACAGCTTTCACTGTCTCCGATGAACCGTCCTCTTTCGCCTTTTCGGATGTTTCCTTGGTTGCTTCACCTTCACTCGCGGGCGGCGCCTCCTGCCACCAAAGATGACTAGCAAGTCCGACTGCAGTCGCTTGGTGGCTCTTCTTGAGCAACTTCGCACCATGTAAAGCCGCTTTCGTGATGAGAGTGTCGTAGTTATCCACTCCGAATACTTTGGCACCGTTTAAGGTACCTATGATCAAAGTTATCGCCTGCAGCTGAGCACGCGATTCGGAAATATTGTCCTCGTAGACGCTAAACGCTTGAACGTAGAAGTCGTATGTCAGGTCTTCGAACCCACATTCATCCGATATCTGAGCGGACAAGAGGAAGAGACGGAGGGCGATTGTCGGTGCTTCGACTTGTGTAGCGAGAATAGAGGTAATCTGTCGGATGAATTTGAGGATAGTCGCTACTTTGGTTTGCCAATCATTTTCCTGGAGACATGTAAATAAGAGTTGAGTGCCCTTCTTCTTTTTTTTTGTCATTCCAGCGATAGAAAGTGAATGCTTACCACATGTTCCCGATTCTTGTAGCGCCGACATAACTTGATGGCCGACGTTATAAGCGCAGGGAAAGTGAAACGCATGCGTTCTCCTCCAAGGTCAAAGTGTCTTCGTGCAGTTTGTAGAAGCTAGAGAATGTCTTCAGGACAATTAAAGATCGAATGAATATACCATCCTCACCTCGAATTGGACGTCCAGAGACTCCGCCCTGAGCAGATGAACCATCCTTGCCACCCATCCTTGCTCTTCCGCCATATCCTCTCGCTCGTAGTAAGGGCCCTGCCTCCTTGGATCCCTCATCGGCTGACCAGCAGCAACCTGTGCACCTCCACCTCCAGAATCCGATTGGTCCTTAATAAGTACATGACAAAGTTCGAGGACACCATCGACATCCTCTGGTGTCTCAATAATCGTCTCGTTCTTCAATACTGAGGAGATGATAGAGTGCGCAATTGAGCGTCGGGTGGAGAAAAGTTGTTTGGAAAGAAGGGGGGCGTAATTCGGTATAGCTAACAGAGTCAAGACTGACTGGTAGGAGTTGATGGGAGCGACGAGGAGTGCTGCAAGATTCGATGTGGTTTGTTGGGCGTGAAGGTCGGGGCTGTCGGCGAATTCTTTGACCTTCTCTGCAGTGTAGGCCAGTACTTGGTCGACATATTCTAGACGGTCAGGATAGCAACTTAACGAAAGGTTGGTGAGGGATACAAATAGGGCAGTTATATCTTGTATCGAGAGATCGGGTCGAGCCTAATGTGAACGTTAGTGGGCGAGATTGATGGTCGACAACGAGATCGCACCTTGATGAGTTCAACCACTTGTTTCCAGAATACCTCAAATAGCTGCACATTTTCGGGGACCCCTCTGAACTTCTTCACATTATCTTCCTTCTCTTTCTCTCCCACATCACCATCTTGTTGTTTCTCCTTGCCCTTCCCTTCCTCAGTCTTCCCTTCGTCGCGGACGTGGCCATTAGGCTTCTCCGAATCTTCAGGGTGAGCGGCGTCCGAGCTACCCCAGGCACTTGCTTCCGCAGGGACTTCATCGCGAGCACCAGGTACATTTTCACGCGTCCTGGCCTTTTGCGCCTTGACCTTCTCCGCCAGCCGTTTCGCAGCAGCCTCTTCCTGTCGTTTCGTTTCTTCTGGGTCCTCACTCTCCGCTTCGCGGGCCGCATAAGCTGCTAATCGATCAATAAGGGCAATGACTATCTGCTTGATGTTGACTTTCGGATGAAGTTGCGCAGTAGCCGATAAGAAAGGTCCCAAGGTGTGCAGATGGAACTCATCCGTGAAGACTTGTATGACGACTTCCATGAGATACTCCTGAGCGATGACATCCTTGCAGCTCACGACTTGCTCGAGAATGCTCGGTAGAATTATGCGTTGGTACATCTCCAGGTCGACCCCATCGAGTTGACTTAGTCGGACTAGATTAGTTCCGACAAGAATCCGTAGTTCGCGGCGTTCCATCTCTCTCTTTTCTCGATCGCGCGAATGACCTTGATGTTGTAGTCGAACCCAAAGCTTGTTCATTTCGATGAAGTTAGTAAGGACGAATGAGATGGAATCTTGGAGGTTTCCCGTAGGGCTGGTATTACATTTTAGTTGAATTAGTGCGCAGTCGACCAAATAAGGGCTGACTAACGCGTACCCAGTGTCAACGCCAATAGGAAGGTGATCCCTCGTCTGTCCACTGAGGTAGTGTCGAAGGAATAAACCTCGAATTGGATGAAGTACTCCTCGAGACATCTCCATCATATCCTTCATGATTTCCTTCACTGGTGCGTCGGCTATGGACATGTAAACGGAGCCAACGGTTATCATGAGATACAGTCGCGGTATGATGTTCCCTGCGTATTGAACGAGTTCGTACAAATCTGCGAGGTGGTGCCGACCTGCTTGATGAGCTTCGTAGAGGTAATTTGAGAGGTGTCGTAGTGCATCAAAAACAGCCATATCTTGAGGGAAAAACTGCGGTTAGTTTTCAACCCTTTTCCTCTCTTCTTCGTGGTACGTCACGTACACAATTCGTAGTATTGTTTGGGAGATAACGAAGACGTCCGTAGTTCCGCCAGCATAACACTTGCACTCTTCAGACCATCCATGAGTTGCTCGAGCTCCTGTAATTTGGGGAAAATGAATCAGTTTAAGAGTACAACGGGTACTCAACGGCGGGCTGACCAGGTTTCTCTTCATTTGTTGAACCTGAATTTTGACGGTATTCAGAGCCTCGCTTAGGAGCTTTCCCTCCTCCACCGCCGGCAAAGCCATGACGGACTATCGTTGTTGGAAGGGCAGTTTAGCGGTAGACGATTGTCAACCGTTGACGTCGCTGTAAGCAGCAAGAAAACAATATGGAAGGTGGCTCCCACGCGACGGATATGGCTGCTTCGGATTCTGCCGCAGCGTGAGAGCGCTTCTTTCAGTCGCACTGAAGTCGGAGGGAGGGGAGGGGGAAAGGAGCTCACATCGATGGAATCGGTCGAAGGGATCATGCAATAACACAGAACGGTGAGCTGGTTCCGCAGTCTGACTCTTGGTCAAGGGAGACTCAGATATCGACCCCGACTTGCGAGGACTGTGAGGCAACGAAGACCGGCCTGATGCCTACAAAATCGTCGCCAGAGTTGGTTGGCGTGTATAATATTAATGTAGTGAAGGAATCCATCTGAAATCTCGTAGTGAGCTTTACTAATTGGAGCTACTTTTTACGAGGTGTTTGGTGTGAAGAGGGAGTGTATGGGTCGCAGTATTGCACGAAGCCCGTCTTTTATAGCTAAGGCCGTTGCATGGACCAGGCAAGACATTTGAGGCATTCCATTGTTTTTGAGAATCTGAATCGAGCTCTTCCTCGATCGAAGCGTTTCTTTAAATTTAAAGATAATAATTACCTCCACCGGCATGGTCAGGTCTGCGCGAAGACCTTCCAGAGTGAATTATAAACTGCAAGGTGGCACAGGTCATATAAATAAATTCGTCTACAAAACTGGCATACACCGTAGTAGATCTGTATTCGACTGGTCGCGTAGCCTGAGGGGTTCCGTTGTTTCGAAATTCAAAGTCGCAGAAGAGCCAACTTAGCACTTTTATTATTAAGGTAGCGAGAATTTATAGCCAGCCATACACCTGTTTTGGGTCTATCATCAGCCAGTGTTATCGTTATATCGGAACAATTTTTTTTGAGGTTTTTTATTGATCATGTGGAACAAGCCTAAGCGACACTATCAAAGCCATGTGCAGCAGAAGTTTCAAAACAAAGGAATACAACTGAGGGCGGCCCGGAGCTTTTCGTTCCGCAACGCCCACACGCACAACGCCTACAAGCACCTACCAAAATGTCCACTCGTCCTCCAACAAGTGCCTTTCCATCCTCAAAAAGTCAAAATCGATCTCAAAGACGACTTGAAACAGCTCAAGTCTTACCTATTACGAACGATACCAGTAGATTTTGGACAGCCCAAACACGACCCGCATCGGGTAGACCACAAACAGCCGCTTCAACTCGTTATGAAGGTAGCTACATCATCACGATTCTAGAGGGGAGAGGAATTGCGAGAGAGGTGGGTATAGCTGCAATTGACATGGATACTGGTCGCGTTGTTCTTGTTCAGGTAATTTCTAACCTTTTAATCGCATGCGCGGCTTTTCTCTCGTTTCTTACCAGATATATGCACTTTTAAAGCTCGCAGACTGTCAGACATACGTGAAAACGTTACATCAGCTTCATTTGCATCAGCCCTCGATGATTCTGGTCCCAGATACATTTTTAAGTGCCCACGATAAAGGACGGGCTAGACGCAACAACCAGTCCACCACGTCCATACTCGTTGAACTCCTGCGGGAAGAGTTCCAGGGTATCCCGTTAGAAACGATACCGAGGAAGTATTGGAACGAAGAAACAGGTCAGGGTCACCCCCTTGAACTGTCCACCTCAGCCTCTGACTGAGAACAGGACTGGAATTCATTCAACAACTTTGCATCGATGACGAGGAGCGTGCAGGGACGATTCTCGCTGTTTCCAGCAAGCAAGTTCATTTTAAGATGCATATATCGAGCTCCATCACTAAACATACACCACCCGCCAGATACTACGCTCTTTCAGCTAGCTCTGCTCTATTCAAGTATGCAGAATTCAGGCTCAACACTCGTTTTGCCTCAGAATCACTCCGCATTCGTTACATTCCCGTCGACGGAACGATGATGATCGATCCGGAAAGCGCGAAAAACCTCGAACTGATTCAAAACCTGGTATATAAGAAGTCTGTACATTCTCTATTCGGGTGCGCAGACTGTAAAATGTCGAAGACACAGGTTTAAATTGACTTTCACTAACAGTGCCTTGAATCATGCCTATACCCCGATGGGCTTGCGTCTACTGCGTGTTAACGTTTTGTCGCCTCTCACTGGTGGGCAGTTTTGCTCGTTTCAATTTTTAGCCGGTTCTGACAACCAATTCTCCCTATTAGTGCAAGCTTCTATCGATGCACGACTTGATGTCGTAGATGGTAAGCTTCTAAACATACCCAAAGCCTCACCCTCTTCATTAGTCCCTCCAGAACTCGTTCAAGATCAGGACCTTTTCAACGAAGTCGCAACCGGACTGAGAGCCTTACGCAAGCTGGATCTCGATAAACTTATTTCCATGGTGAGCCATCTTATACTGAATATTTGATCGTCTGGCTCAAAAGCTCTCGGGGAGCTCGTGTCATCGGAAGCGAGACCATCAACCACAGCTCAAGGAGCCTCAGTTCGAGTTTCCCAGATGCTCAACCTGCGAATAATCATCCAAAGCCTACCTCTTCTTCAGAAGGCGTTGGAGAATTCCAAGTCACAACTGCTGAAGATTGTACACACCGTATGACAAACCAACTCGATGCCATTCAAGGCTACTTATCCTTTATCAGATACTTTCAGACGAACGTTTGGAAAAGATTGACGAACTAATCCGATCAAGTCTTAACGAAGATAGCAACCCTGCAAAGGTAGCCTCTCTCTGCCCATACCGTATTAGCGATTAACGGTTTATTAGTGTGGGATAGCTGCGACAAATGCAAAGGTATATGCTGTCAAGGTAAATATCAACGTCGTCTGTATGCCAACGAGGTGGTTAATTCTCAATTATGTAGGCCAATTACAACCGCCTTCTGGACGTTGCACGAGAAACATATAAAGAGAACGTTGGGGACATATACACCTATAACAACACACTTTCTGAAGCACATGAACTTCCTCTAACTCTCGTCTACTCGGAGTCATCAGGATTCGTTCTTTCTCTGAAGGAAACCGATGTGGATGATGAGTTGCCGAAGGGCTTCATCAACGCAAAGTTGACGAAAGGAAAGTGGCAATTCAGTAGCTTAGAGCTGGTTCGTCAAATGCTCTTTCTTCAGTTGTTGAGATGAATCCTGGTAATGTTTCGGACGAGTAGAAGAAAATGAATGCGAGGATGAAAGATGCCCTGGACGAAACTCTCATACTCAGCGACAAGTAAGGTCTTTTCGTTCATTTCTCTGAATCGTAGTTTACGGGACGCAACAACAAGGATCATACAGGACCTGGTAGCGGAAATTCTTGGGGATATTGGAGTCTTATACAAGGCATCAGAAGCTGTGACTCAAATTTTGTGCCATTCTAGTCGGTGGCTGGAGCTTATCGCTACCTCGCCGTACAGGTTGCATTGATCGACATGCTATGGTCATTCTCTCACGTTGCAATCAGTGAGTATTATTTCAGAACCACACGTTCCTTCTAACATATGCTCGACTTAGTGCGTCGTTATGGTACACGGAAAGCTCGCCCGTTTAGGGCGATTCCCCAGGCTCATGATCCTTGTAGTGCGTCCGGAATTCACAGGCACCCTTGCGATCAAGTCAGGTCGGCATCCCATTCTCGAAACGGTCAAGTCTGGTGGGACCCTTGTACCTAATGACGTTTATTGCGACGATTCATCCTCGTTTCAAATCATCCAAGGACCCAAGTGTGTACTTTGTGCATACGTTTTGGAGAGAGACTGATTGTCATCAACACTCTTTTAGTATGTCCGGAAAGAGTACCTATCTTCGTCAAGTTGCCCTTCTGGCCGTCATGGCGATGTGTGGAAGCTTTGTACCTGCCGAATACGCGAGCTTCAAGTGAGACTATTCTTTTCCCTCACGACAGAAAACCTTTGGCTCTTAGCTAAAGGGTTCTTTAGGATTCATGATGCGCTTTTGACTAGGCTCTCCAACGATGATGACATGGAAAGAAGTTTGAGTACCTTCGCTAGCGAAATGGCTACCTCTGCCATGATCCTTGGTTTGATTTGCTGGCCTTTCTTACCGCATTTTTGTCCGACAGAACGTCCCACAGGGCTTGCCACTAGTAAATCCTTGGTACTGATTGATGAACTAGGAAGAGGAACGTCTCCGAGGGAAGGTGTGGGGATATCGCATGCTATTGCAGAGGGATTAATCGAGCAAAAAGTGAGGATGGGTGCACTGTTACCTTTCGATTCTAATCTCTGCTACCAGTGTTTTGTATTCTTTGCAACGTGGGTTCTTGCTACGAGGTGCTCTTGTGCTTCCCATTCGACGAAAACGTAGTCATTTCGCCGAATTGAGCACCACTTTGTCGAGACAGCCGACGGTCGTGAAGTAAGCGTCACCCCCATCTTCTTTCATGAAAAGGCTCCTTATGAATCTTCAGCTTGCATTTATCCGTACAGGTGAGGCTGTGACCACTGTCGAGTTAACGTTTTTTTGGTAACAAAGCTGAAGAGAACCCGCCGCTCTGAAGCGAGCTTCGGGATGACTTTTCAATATAAGTGCGCACCGAGTCTTTCATACTTTGAGACATCACAGAAACATTTACTTCCGCAGGATCATGGACGGGGCTCCCGAAGACAATAATCATTACGGTTTGTGTTCTCGGAACCGTCGTGGATACTTAATTACTCACTCCGCATCTAACGATCGCGACTCTGGAACTCAGGCCTGGAGCTTGCACGGCTTGCTGATCTCCCTGACGACGTACTCAAAGAAGCCTGTCGAGTGGCTCATCATCTGAGCGAACTGCAAACTAGACACCGAGGACAAAGCGAGAGTAGTAAGATAGCGGCAAGAAGGAAAGCTTTGCTGAGGGTAATTATCTTCTCTCCTATGGCGTTTTTTCGACCTTGTGAAAGCTGCTCCTTGGCCTTTGCGGTCAACTATGGCTAACTCCTGGATCTGTGGCTTCTTCTCTCACTCGGGTTTCTCGGTCACTCTTTTTTTTAGCTCCGCACACAATTAACACAAGCATACGAACATTCCGCTCTTCCGGACAAGGATCTTTTGGATTACATTGCACGGTTCCAGACGGAGATCACGAAGGCTTTTCTGTATAGCGGATATTGATCCATGACTTTTCATGCCGTGAATCTCGCTTAGTTCCGCGACGGTGTGTTCTTTTTGTTTGCCCAGCCTCCGCCACTTGACAGTACCTGTCTGATCGACTGGGTTTCAGTGTCGAAATACAGAGTACCGAAGTGCTTCAATATTTCAATGCTTGTCGCGTCTATTCGCCTCTCTCCCACTCTTTTACTATTTCGTGCTGCTATGCCTGCTTTATCCTGCCTCTCCTTATACCACTCGTAGTGAATAACGATGTTAAATCCTCATGACCCAAGTATCCCCTAGTCTCAGGAAGCTAACAGTCGGCCTATAATCAACTCTCTTCAGCCCTCGTCCCAGCATCAGCAGCACGAAAGTGGCGTGGTACAATCTGATGGGGCAAAACAAGAGGAATGAGTCGGGACCCACAATCAAATGCGTAAGGTATAACAGCATCGCAAGCTCGAGGGCGGGCTGAAGCGCTGCAATTTTACTGCCGTGGTTACATCAACGTGTCATGATATTCCATGAGTAGGGTGGGTGTGTACATTGAGTGCGATAGGGTTCCGAAGATATATTTGGAGAGGCTTTCTAGCTCATGTAATTAATTCGAGACCTACGTCCCCTAGCGTCCGACTAAGATAGAATAACCAAGGAGTAAGACAAATACGGATATAATGGATGTCTAGTGGTGAGGAGTCTAGTGAGGAATCGACGGCGGTGTAAGGAATAGTCTCGGATGGGAGTAGACAACGTTTTTTAAGCGGTCTGTACGAGATTTGTTCAGTGAGACAACGATTTGGGACCCAAGTGACACGCACCTCTTCTTTCAGGTATGTTATGAGATCGTTCCTGTCCTTGTCCTTCTTCAAACCTGCGAACGCCATCTTGGTACCAGGAATGTACTAGGAATAGAACGGGTCAGCACTGGATGATGTATGACGCAGGAGATAATTTCACACCTTTTTTGGGTTCTCGAGGTACTCGAACAGAGTGTGTTCGTCCCATGTTATACCCTTGTTGACGTTGGCTGCGGTATATGAGAACCCTTCGACTTGACCAGTCTTACGACCGAAGATGCTAGATAAACAATGGAGACGAGCTCAGTGTCATGCGAGCAAAGAAAAGGCGAGACGACCAGAACACACCCGTGAAGGTTGGGTCCGACTTTGTTGGGCTCGCCAGCACCGAGAGTATGGCACTGTGCACATCGAGTCTTGAAGAGAGAAGCTCCCTTTCCTTTGTCACCTATGTATAAGGAGACAGTCAGTTCAGTCTGTTCCCTGCACAGCGGGAAAAGCAACAACATACCGGGTTTGAAGGACATTTTTTTTGTCTAGAGGAAGGGGCGAGGGGATGGAAGATAAAGTGGTTAAGAGTCGGAGGATGTAAGTAAGGGTCCAAAGAGGAGTTAGAAAAAAATTTCGTCGCGAACCCTTTTGAGGGCGCTTGCCCCGCCATCACATGACTTCATTTTTCCCGGTCCCTCCCGGGAGCCAATCGGAGTTCAGCTATTGTTACTCGGATCGGAGGGAGAATTTGCCGTGCCTGATTTCTCTTCGGTCTTCGGGAATTGAGTCTAGACTCGTTCCATTCTTATACTAACATCGCATCAACTTCAGAGCTCCTACTGAAGGTTCATTCTGAAGGCCTTACCAGGCTCAGAGTTTGTGCTGATCCTCCGGTAACCGTTCGTTGAACCAGTCGACTACGGGATAAAGATACCTCCACCGACCACATATTCCTCACCGACCTGTCATCGCGGGGCGTCATTCATTTTGTATAGACTACTATCAGGCGCGGCCGGACACGTCTTCCTCTCTCAGTCGCACATCCCGTAACTTAGTTGGATCTGCTTATGCGACTCCGGGATCGCAAACCCTGGGCTGTCGGGACTCAATTATTATGAATTCTCTGTGCGACGGAAATCTCGAAATTTTATCCAGGGAAGCTGTACATACATGTACACTTCTCCCACGTTACCACAACAACATTGTCTGTTTCTCTCCCCGACACCTTTCCCGATTTTTCCTAGGGCGCCAAACCGCCCAGCCAAAAAGAGAAATTCAAACGGAGGACCCGGTTTCTCCTCGACCGTCAAGAGTCGGTATTGAGACTCGAGGGGGGATCATGATATTCCCTTTTCTCAAGCTATCAACATTGTCACTTATTGCCCGCAACATCCCGTTGCACTCTTAACGACGCAAGTCCATCTGATGTTGCGGCGTTAGGCCTGAGACTACATGTTACATTGAAGTTGAACGTATACAAGACACGAATTTACCAGTACAGATTATCAGTCCCGCAGCGGGAATTTTGTTTCATCCCACTCCCAGTAGCCCGCCCTGATTCCGCCGACATATTCCATCATGTTACAATTATATTCATTCTCCTTCCACTTGGTCAACTCAACGGGGTGATCCCAAACCTCGTCATTGTTGATAGATATAGCTCTACCGTTGTCTTTGCTATCTCCCAGGACAGACTGAATTCCAGATTGCGCTTTGTAAGTATCGCCCACTTCAGCTTGTAGCAGCACTCACGATCGCTTGTTGTACCACTAGGTCCATTGGTGTCTTTAACAGGCCACGGGATTCAAACAATTGAAAACCTTCTTTCGGCCCAATGTTCGTAGCTGGAGAGGTATTTGGGTATCAATATTCAGTCTGTGAACCGGTACGATTGAAATTTGGAAGACTTCACCGAGCAAGTTCGGAGCGACTGGTTAGTCAAGTAAGACCGGACAAGTTGGTGATGAGCACGAAGTTTGAAAACAAAGAAGGTTGGTTCCCAAACATACTGGAATTAACCGTAACACCTCTCCCATCATACAGCTTAGCCGCCGACCTCATAAACTGCAAAATTCCCGCCTTCGCTGTGTTATACATCGGCATAGTCGCGCACGTATAATACGAATATATCGACGCAGTTAAAACCAATTTTCCACGGAACCCATGTCGATTAACGTCTTGTCTCTCAAACACCTGTAACCCCAAAGCGGCAGTATAAAGCTGACCGACCAAGTCGACGTCGAGAGTCGTGTTGTTAGGTTTAGTGATGGGACGCGTAGAGGCGGTGGAGGGAGTGAAAGCAGGGAGCCATGGTCTTTCGCTTATGCCCGCGTTTGCAAAGACTATTTTGTTCCGGTAAATGGTTAAAACCGAACACCGGGGTTAGTAAGGAAGGTACTAACAGTAGTCGATCCGGCCAAAAGCCTTCTTTCCAGCCTCATACGCGGCAAGCTGCTCGTCCCAAGAACATGTATCAGCTTTAACGGCGATAGCAACGCTGATAGAACATGAAAACGGATGGTTCAACGAGCAGTCACACTGAGGGGGTCGATTTTTCACTCACACCTCGCCATTCTTCTGATCATTGAACTCCTTAACGATAGCTTGAGCAGCTGTTTCGTTCAGGTCAACCATGACGACTTTAACTCTAAATATCAGGATTGAGTCTATCGAAAATGTTGTTAGCAGCAAGGTCAGTATCGTACCCCAACTCCACCAATTTTCGTGTCAATGCTAGGCCGATTCCTAGGTTCGCATCCTAGAGTCAAGACGCGTGAAATGCCTTGGGGG
This sequence comes from Marasmius fiardii PR-910, assembly GCA_014904975.1. Taxonomy (NCBI): domain Eukaryota; kingdom Fungi; phylum Basidiomycota; class Agaricomycetes; order Agaricales; family Marasmiaceae; genus Marasmius; species Marasmius fiardii. The sequence continues at coordinate 253,655 of MU127817.1, forward strand.
GGAATCAATATGTACGCACCAGACGCGGCACCAGTTACAAAGGCAACATCCCCCGACAACGAGGTTTTTGATCCCTGCGACGACATTTCAGGATTGGTGATAGATCGTAGTGGAAGAACACAGGGCCATTTTGATGTAGGTCATTCATAAAACCCTGGGAGCTCCATCGGTGGATGCGGCCTTCTGAAAGAACGAATTTCTATCTCCCAAAATCCATGTGACCAGTGTCAGTACCAAGACGTATTGACAATGATTACTTAGGTTATCTGCGAAAGCGAACCAACGGATCCCCGGATCCCCGGTCGGCTTTCATATTGTGCGCTGAGCACGAGATGCTGTCTAATTGTTGGAAAACGCGTCTAGAGGTGTACATCGAAAATGAACGGAGTAATTGTGTTACTGTAAGTGATAGCATGGTTATACATAGCAAAGAACAAAGCCATATAGTACTTCATAAGTAAAAAAATTATGTCAGTTGGCCGTCTCTATACTTTTCAATACCACAAAACTCAATGAGTACTACAAATCGATCAACAACGCTTCCTTCCTTTCCTCGGTCTGCGCAATGCCAGTGGGAAGGCCAGTCGTAGGGCCGTACATTGAGAAAGATTGGGGTGCAGAAGTAGGCGCCACTGGGAATTGCGCTAGCGAGGTTACGGTCGTAGAGGGTGGTGGCGACGAGGGAAGGGATTGAAGTGATTTTTGTGTTTGAGGCTGGGGTTGATAATGAGGTTGTACATACTGTGATGAAGGTTGTTGGTATTGAGGATGTGATTGAGATGGTAACTGCGTAGGCTGTTGATATTGCGGTTGAGTCTGAGGTGGAGGTTGCGAGTAAAGGGGCTGCGACTGAACAGGTTGTTGACTAACATATTGTTGAATCGGAGGTTGGACTTGGGGTGGAGAAGTCTGATGAGGTTGAACTTGTTGATGAGGTGGATGTGAGATTGTATGGCTTCGGGAGAGACCGGGCGACGATGACAGCGAGGTTGCGTGTTGAGGAGAATATGAGATCGTATTCTGCCTCGAAAGTGAAGGGGAATGTGATATGGACAGTTGTGGGGATTGTGAAGGGTGTGGAGCTGGTGGAGGCGCGTATGACTGCGAAGCCAGGGGAGGGGATTGTGGAACCGGGGATATGGTCTGATATGTCACGGGCTGCGGCTGAGGTTCTGCGTACTGTGGTTGCGAAACGGGGGTAGTAGCATAATGAGTCGTATGCTGTGCTTTGTTGTACCACGGCTGGGACTGGGGTGTCGGTGTACTCATGTCGCGCGGAGGTGCGTGGTCCTGATAACCGTTTGGAGCCCACTGCGGTTGTTGACCATTGGGTTGAGCTGTTTGCCCTGTGTAAGTCGACTGTTGGTAGGGTGCAGCCGAGGCCTGAGGAGATCTCCAACGGGGTTGCGTGACTTGTGCCGAAAGCAGCTGGTCGTACAGTTTGACAGCTTGCGATAATTTATCATGCATTTCGGAAAGAATTTCTTGAGATGAAGTAAGGGAAGAATTGTTCTAGTCAACTTCTAGTGTGACTCACCTTGTTTCCTGCCAGCATCATCCAGGCTCAACGCCAGCTTCGGCCGCAAACTGCTTGCTTTGTCATACAAGTCGTTCACTGCGGGGTAACGAGACAAGTCGCGACGGCCTTGAGCTTGAACTTGCTCAACCGTTTGACTGAACGTTAAAATGGCATCCTCCTCTAAAGGCTCCAGGTCGTAATTGGGTACTTTAGGCAACACTGGATGGGGTGGCACCACGCCCGGTGGATATGACTGTGAATAACCGGTCCCAGAATAAGAAAACGGAGGTTCCTCTGTATGAGGTGTTTCTACAGCCATCGGAGCGCTGGGTTTCGGGGCATTGGCTTCCCGTAAACTGGCTTCGATAGCGGCTTTCAAATCAGGATCGTCTTCTTCGGCTCTCGAAGGCTGAGAGCGTCTTGTTCGATCTATCAGTGGTGGTTCCGAGTATCCGGTAGGTTGAGATGGGGTATATCCTGGCCGATGTCCACCTGCAGCACCAACTTCTTGTAACGAGAGTTGAATAGCCCGTTGTAGTTCAGCGTCCGCAAATTCTTGTGCCAAACGATGTCGCGAGTTATGCATACTAGAGGAATGTCGATGTTTTTTGTCACTGTAATGACAGAGATCAGTACGACTTCTTAGCCAGATGGTGGTGAGTTTACGTTTTCTCACTACGCTTGTGTAATTTATTATAACATCCATCACACACACGTACATCTTGCGTGATTCCAAAATGGGGTAAAGGAATGGACTTCGACGAACATTGTTGATCGAAAACTTGCCCGCAGTTTCGGCAGTGATGCTTTCGATTGGTAAACGTGAACGGCGTGCGACAGCGTAGGCAGACGTCGGAGTCAATCCATTCAGGTGCAGTGGAGGTGTCAAACATCACAGAATTTGTAGCAGTCACGTCCTTCGGAGGAAATTTGAAGCCTGAAAAGAAGGTGAGCTCAATTGAACAAGCGCCAAGAGATAGACCATACCCTCAGACAACAGCGTCTTATAGACGGTCCCAACATAGCTCAACGATGGTTTCCCTTCGAATGCCACGCTCCAGTTTTGTATGTGCCGCAAGATATTGTTCTTTACTTCGTGGTTCAAGTTTGGGATCTTGAGAATGGAAACTAAGTTGTCGATGAATTCCCGAGAAGCTATTTCAGCTACAAAGTGATCCCCGCCATTTTTGACGCAAATATCTGTCAGCTTGATATAGATTCAATGAGCTATCTTCCTAGAGGGAAAATTTAAGTCAGGCCACGTACGCTGAGCGCCAACACCTGGACATTGGGATTCTTGTGATTGAGACGACGTTTTAAGGCACGCATCGCATCTTTGGCAGGAGCCGATTTCGACCTGATCTGATCGCATATCTCGAGGTTGAGAGCAATATCCTCAGTGCCAGCAGGTAATAATTCAGATGTAGCCTTGTCTGCGGAAACCGAGATGGGTTAATGTCCTGAATCTAAGAGTAATTCCTGTATGATTTCACGAACCTACGGCATCGTCGAGTTGGGAGGTCCCCCAAAGCCAGCTACTGAGAGCAGACATTCTGCTTCAAAAAAAAGTAGGAGAGAAAGGTGCGAAGTTGGTTTGCAACTGTGACTTGGAGAGATGACGCTGCGGTAAAAGCACTCGGCCAGAATGACGGGAGCGTCACGATTAGTCAGCGTCTATCCGTCACGGTACGTCACGGAGGACGTGATTTGGATGTGACTTGTTTGGCGGAGCCGTAAACTCAAGTCGGCACTGGTTCTTGTTGAACCCCATCGTCGTCGTCGTCGTCGTCGGGCTCAACCTCCTCTACACTCTTCGACGTCATCTTACTCGGTCTCAAAAGGAATTTATTCGTCACCGTTGACGCCTTGCTCCCTTTTTTCAGGACTCATTACTCTCCAGACTCTCCGTTTAACCACCCGCTTTCCTTCATCTCATCCTCAGCACTCCCTCGAAAGCGACTTATTTCCCTAAAAAAAATCGACGACAAACCCTCAATAACGCAAATCGCCGACTTCTCGACGTTCTTCGACCTCTACGGCTTCTCATTGATTCCCTGCTACCCTTTTCTTCGACTCTATACACATCATGTTAGGCCACCAATTCGCTTTTTCTTCCGCCCCAGTCCGCAAGGTGAAGGAGGTCCAGTTTGGCATTCTTTCACCGGAAGAGATCGTGCGTATATTGCTTGTTATTCCTGACTTGTCTGACCTTTTTCACAGAAAGCTTACTCCGTCGCCAAAATTGAACACCCAGAGGTCATGGATGAAACGACTCACAAACCGAAGATGGGTGGACTTATGGATCCTCGGATGGGAACAATAGACCGTAACTTCAAGTGCCAGACGTGTGGTGAAGGTATGGCCGAATGTCCCGGTCACTTTGGTCATATTGAGCTGGCGAGACCTGTGTTTCATCCTGGTGTGTAACCCACTTTTGACCCTTTTGACACACTCTCATCCATATTGTCGAAAAGGTTTCATTGTCAAAGTGAAGAAAATTTTGGAATGTATATGTGTTAACTGTGGAAAGTTGAAAGCCGACATCGTGAGTCGTAACTCTTTCCTCTACTCGTTTCGCACCCCCACCACCCAATTTTCTGGGGGCTCTCTCCACATACCATGGTGAACCCCAAACCCGCTCCACGTGTGCGCCTTGACAATCGAGGCCTTCAGCTGTACTTTGGCGAGGGAAACGCGCGTTTTTCGGTCGCTTGATCGCCGCGTTACCCATTGCAATCGTCGAGGTATGGTTGGACACGAGGTAGCGTGGTGAAATGGGGGGCTGAACGAGGAGTGCGAAAATTCATGCATGTCGTCTGGCATGCGATGGAATAGGCTACCTACACACAGTTGTGACGCAATCTGTGTAGTGGGTATAGGGCCAGCACTTGAATCCTATGTTTTTTGCCCCTCGTGCTTTTCTGCGGACGATGTTGTGATTGTCATGTTCGGGTGTCTTGTTGTGTTTCCAGTGTAGGTTACAATTGCTGACTGGTTTGATTTTTATCTTCGATTGACACAATAAGTCGGACCCCAACTTCGCTGACAAGATTCGTCACATTCGCGACCCAAAAAAGCGAATGGCTGTTGTCTGGGCACACTGTAAAACAAAAATGGTTTGCGAGCCCGATGATCCCAAGGAAGAGGGGGCCGAACCTGATGCGGAAGAAACGAAGAAAGGTCATGGTGGCTGTGGTCATGTTCAACCTCTTGTTAGGAAGGAGGGCTTGAAGCTGTTCTTGCAGTACAAGAAACCCAAGGACGATGATGAGGTCCGTGTCACCTCAAGATCAACATATACGTTTACTCACGAAAGTTGCAGGAGGGCAAATCCATGCAGCCGGATAAAAGGCTGATGACACCTTCAGAAGTCTACACGACCTTCAAGAAGATGTCAGATTCGGATCTTCATTTGATCGGCCTGTCCGAGGATTATGCCCGTCCGGAATGGATGATCCTCACGGTTATGCCTGTCCCTCCTCCCCCAGTACGGCCAAGTATCGCCGTCGATGGTGGTGCAATGCGGAGTGAGGATGATTTAACTTATAAGCTTGGTGACATTATCAAAGCCTCTGCAAACGTTCGGAGATGCGAGCAGGAGGGAGCACCTGCCCATGTCATCTCCGAGTTCGAACAACTTTTACAAGTAAGTTGCATCGTCGTTAACTTTTTAGGGAAGTCATCCAAACGTTAGATCTAGTTCCATGTTGCGACGTACATGGATAACGACATCGCGGGAATACCCCAGGCATTGCAGAAATCTGGCAGACCCGTCAAGGCTATCCGTGCACGGCTCAAGGGAAAGGAAGGCCGTTTGCGAGGAAACTTGATGGGGAAGCGTGTGGATTTCTCTGCTCGTACAGTTATTACCGGTGATCCTAATCTCGAGCTGGACGAAGTCGGAGTGCCGAGAAGTATCGCAATGAATCTAACTTTTCCAGAGCGAGGTTCGCAGCTTCAAAAGAATGCTGTCAACTACTCTTCACTCATGTTTGATTCACAGTCACCCCATACAATATTGCTTACCTCCAGGAACTAGTAAGGAACGGGCCAACAACCTACCCTGGTGCACGATACGTCGTGCGCGATACAGGAGAACGAATAGACCTTAGGTATAATAAGCGAGCGGACGCATTCCTTCAGTATGGATGGGTCGTCGAGCGGCATCTGAAGGATGGAGAGTAAGCGAATACCAATAACCTTATGTACCGCTTTTCTAAATCTTTCTTCTAGTTTTGTGTTATTCAACCGGCAGCCTAGTTTGCACAAGATGAGTATGATGAGTCATCGGGTTCGTTTAATGCCATACTCCAGTATGTTCCTTTGTTTCTGTTCACTGTCAACAGTCACTCATTTTCTTTACCAGCTTTTCGATTAAATCTTTCCGTGTAAGTAGCGCAACAGCGTCATACACAATATTTGCCTCAACAGTGGTTTTAGTACACCTCCGTACAACGCTGACTTCGATGGCGACGAAATGAACATGCAGTAAGTTCCTCCGTCACTGATGGCTATGCAGACCACTGATTTCCCTCAGTGTACCCCAAAGCGAAGAGACTCGAGCTGAGCTCAGTCAAATAGCATGGGTACCTCGACAGGTAACTGCATTCTCAACTTTCGCAGATAGTTTACTCATCATCGCAAATCCTAGATAATATCACCTCAAGCCAACAAGCCAGTCATGGGCATTGTGCAGGATACACTCTGCGGGATTCGAAAGTTCACATTGCGGGATACCTTCTTGGATTGGAACCAAGTCCAAAACATTCTCCTCTGGGTCCCGGAATGGGACGGCGTTGTTCCAATTCCTGCTATTCTCAAACCAAAACCATTGTGGACCGGCAAACAAATTCTCAGTCTTGTCATTCCGCGGGGTATCAACATTCACCGAGCTCCAGATCCCAAATCATCCAATCCCATATTCGATGATGGTATGATGATCGACAATGGCGAAATCATCTTTGGGATTGTGAAGAAGGATACTGTAGGTGCTTCGCAAGGTGGATTGGTACACGTGGTTTTCAGAGAGAAGGGACCTGAGGCTACCAGACAGCTCTTCACTGGGTTGCAGATGGTCGTCAACTTTTGGTTATTCCACAATGGCTTCAGTATCGGGATTGGTGACACAATTGCTGACACGAAGACGATGTCGTACATCACTCAGACCATTGCCGAGAGCAAAACCAACGTCGCGAAAATCATCGACGATGCTTATCACGATCGTCTCAAAGCGTCACCTGGTATGACCATCCGTGAATCGTTTGAGAGTTTGGTGGAGAGACAGCTCAACCTTGCTCGTGATACTTCGGGTCGATATGCGCAGAAGAATTTGAAGGAGGACAACAATGTCAAGCAGATGGTGGTGGCAGGATCAAAGGGTTCTTTCATCAACATCTCGCAGATGTCTGTTTGTGTGGGACAACAGAGTGTGGAAGGAAAGCGTATACCTTTTGGGTTCCGTCATCGGACACTGCCGCACTTTACCAAGGACGACTTCAGTCCGGAAGCGAGGGGGTTCGTCGAGAACTCCTACCTTCGTGGGCTCACCCCGCAGGAATTTTTCTTCCATGCGATGGCTGGAAGAGAAGGTCTCATTGACACTGCAGTCAAGACCGCAGAGACGGGTTACATCCAGCGTCGGTTGGTGAAAGCATTGGAGGATGTGATGGTTTGCTACGATGGGACTGTTCGGAACTCCCTAGGTGACCTCATCCAGTTTGTTTATGGTGAAGACGGTATGGACGGTGCCTACATTGAGAAGCAGAGTACGGATACTTTTGGACTAAACGATAAGGAGTTTGAGCACAACTACCGCGTGGATGTCACCGATCCCAGCGGTGGATTCCTTCCTGGAGTGTTGCAGATTGGGCTGGATGACAGCTCTTTGGATCTTCAAACGAAATTGGACGAGGAGTATGCTACACTCTGTGAAGACCGTCGTTTGCTGCGAAACTTCATTTTCCCCAGACAAGATCCAGGGATCAACCAATACCTTCCTGTCAACCTGCATCGCATCGTCCAAAATGCGATCCAAATCTTCCATATCGATAGGCGAAAACCTAGCGACCTCGAACCTGCATATATAATTGATGCAGTGAGGGATCTTTGCCAACGTCTCATAGTTGTTCGTGGAGACGACCCATTGAGTCGGGAAGCTCAGGAGAATGCCACTCTACGTTTCAAGATGCATCTTCGTGCTGCCTTCGCTTGTCGGCGAGTTCTGGAAAAGTTCCACCTCAACCGAGAGGCTTTCGAATGGGTGCTGGGAGAAGTGGAGTCGAAGTTCAACCAATCCATAGCCAACCCAGGGGAGATGTGTGGGACATTGGCTGCCCAGTCTATCGGAGAACCGGCGACGCAGATGACCCTGAATACGTTCCACTATGCTGGTGTGTCAAGTAAGAATGTCACGCTTGGTGTACCTCGTTTAAAGGAAATTATCAACGTCGCTACCAACATCAAAACACCCTCTTTGACCGTCTACCTCGAGCCTCATGTGTCGGCGGATGCAGTGTTGGCCAAAAATGTCCAACAGGAACTCGCCTATACATCGCTTCGTACGGTCACAGCGGCAGTGGAAATTTGGTACGACCCAGATCCCACCTCTACTATTATCGAGGAAGATCAGCTCTTTGTGGAATCGTTTTTCGCCATTCCTGACGAGGAGGTGGAGTCGAAACTGCACTTACAGTCTCCTTGGCTACTTCGCCTCGAACTCGACCGCGCCAAAATGATTGATCGCAAACTGAACATGAACTATGTCGCTAGTCGCATCGCCGAGAGCTTCAAGACTGATCTTTTCGTCATATGGAGTGAAGACAACTCTGAGAAGTTGGTCATTCGCTGTAGAGTGCTGGGTGGTGCAGATAAAGAAGATGATGGCATGGAGTCGGTAGAGGAGGATATTTTCTTGAGGCAACTCGAAAACACCATGCTGAACTCTGTCAGCTTACGAGGTGTCCAAGGTGTCAAGCGTGTTTTCCTCATGAAACATGAAAAGGTTGAATTGCAAGATGATGGTAGTTTGAAGACGGAGAAAGAGAGGGAGTGGGTACTGGAAACCGATGGTGTCAACCTCAAGACCGTTATGACTATCGTTGGAGTCGACTTCACGCGCACATACTCGAATAGCTGTGTGGAGGTTTTCAACGTACTTGGAATTGAAGGGGCACGGGCGGCAATCATGAAAGAGCTGCGTAACGTTATCGAGTTCGACGGTTCATATGTCAACTACCGCCACCTTGCTCTTCTCTGTGACCTGATGACTCATCGCGGAACCCTTATGGCCATCACTCGACACGGTATCAACCGAGCCGATACCGGTGCGCTCATGAGATGTTCATTTGAGGAGACAGTTGGTATGTAACATTCTTCTTTCACTACATCCGATTGACCGACCAATATTATCTAGAAATCCTCATGGAGGCAGCGGCTGTCGGGGAAAAGGATGACTGTCACGGTATCGCAGAGAACGTGATGTTCGGTCAGATGGCGCCCATGGGTACTGGTGCCTTTGAGGTGGCTCTGGATATTGACATGCTTAAAGATGCGATTGTGGATCATCGGCTGCCTGTACAGTCTATGTTGGCCGCCCAGGTTGATGGTGGAATGACACCAGGTCAAGTAGCAATGACGCCCTACGACTCCAATTCACCGATGTGGCAAGATCATGCGTTCAAGGCTGACCAGGCTGCATTCTCTCCGCTTGCGGTCAATGGAGGAGACGAGTCGAGTAATTTTCAATGGATGCCTTATGGACAGAGTCCTCTCCATGGTGCAATGTCACCTGCAGGCCCAGGGTACAGTCCCAGTTCACCGAACGCTTACTCTCCTACTTCCCCCGGGTTCGTACCGCAGTCTCCGTTCGGTGGCGCTACCTCACCGTTTGGTACCTCTCCTTATGCAACATCGCCGTTCTACGAGCCTGGCAGAGGGGCAACTTCTCCAACGTACTCACCTACATCGCCGGCGTTCAATCCGACCTCACCTGCATATTCTCCTACAAGTCCCCGGTATTCCCCAACGTCGCCGTCATTCTCTCCAACCTCCCCACGATATAGTCCACAATCGCCTTCCTTCAGTCCGACTTCTCCTCGCTACTCCCCCACCAGTCCATCCTTCAGTCCGGCGTCCCCGCGGTGTAAGTATTCCCCAACCGTTGAAAATAATTCGCGGGCTGATACCTTCTTGCGTTACAGACTCACCGAGCAAGTGTTGCTCCAGTCTTTTCCTTTTCATGTTACTAACATCGTCTCGCCCTCCCTTCTTGAAACCATCTAGCATGTAAGTGTCCAGCTACCATACATCTCTTTACAGATGCTGATGATTCCTCACTCAGCTCCCACGCAAATGTCTCCATCATCTCCAAAGTATTCCCCGACATCGCCAATGGGCTCGCCTTCGTCGCCGAAATACTGTGCGTTGTGCTTGATGCATCTAACGATTATACTGATCCTTGGTCGATCTAGCTCCTACATCTCCAGCCTACTCACCAGCGTGTAAGTTGTGTTTTATCGTTGGATGACCTGGTTGTAACGTTGACTTCTCCCCAGCACCGGCTTATTCCCCCGCCTCGCCTGCTTACAGCCCTACTTCCCCTTCGTGGTCGCCTTCCAGTCCGGTTCACAACCAGAACGGAACGACTCGCAGCCATTCTTATCAGTCGTCTCCATCGTGGGATTGAGTTGGTTCTATGGGTTATGTGCTTTCATACGTATATATCTAACTATTACGCTCTGTGCTTTGCCACTACCGTGTAGAATAATACCACGTACTATCATAAATCTCGACGCTAGAAATATGGCCCAGAGTTGTTGCGTTAGTTCGCCTCCTAGATGACTCAATCTGTCTCGGTACAGCTTGTGGTAGGTCCAAGGTAGGTCATATGGTTTAAACCATAGAAAATACTTAGGTGATTCCCTAACAGATTCTTTCTTGCAGATAGCCGTATGCACTAATCCTCCCAGGGTTTTATGAATGGCTCTTGTCAACGTGGCCCTGTCCTCCTGAGGCTCTTCCACTTCAACTACCAATCCTGAAATGTCGGCGCAGGGATCAAACACCTCGTTGTCGGGGGATGTCGCCTTTGTAACTGGTGCCGCGTCTGGTGCGTATATTGCCCCGTGGTGTTTCACCCCTCTTGACTTTAGGATGCGAACCTAGGAATCGGCCTAGCATTGACACGAAAATTGGTGGAGTTGGGGTACGATACTGACCTTGCTGCTAACAACATTTTCGATAGACTCAATCCTGATATTTAGAGTTAAAGTCGTCATGGTTGACCTGAACGAAACAGCTGCTCAAGCTATCGCTAAGGAGTTCAACGATCAGAAGAATGGCGAGGTGTGAGTGAAAAATCGACCCCCTCAGTGTGATTGCTCGTTGAACCATCCGTTTTTCATGTTCTATCAGCGTTGCTATCGCCGTTAAAGCTGATACATGTTCTTGGGACGAGCAGCTTGCCGCGTATGAGGCTGGAAAGAAGGCGTTTGACCGGATCGACTACTGTTAGTACCCCCATCCTTTCTTACTAGCCCCCCAGTGTTCGGTTTTGAACCATTCAACACAAACAGTTTTTGCAAACGCAGGCATAAGCGAAAGACCATGGCTCCCCGCTTTCAATCCCTCCACCGCCTCTACGCGTCCCATCACAAAGCCAGACAACACGACACTCGATATCGACTTGGTCGGTCAGCTTTATACTGCCGCTTTGGGGTTACAAGTGTTTGAGAGACAGGACATTAATCGACATGGATTCCGTGGAAAATTGGTTCTGACCGGATCGACCTATTCATACTTTACATGTGCGACTATGCCGATGTATAACACAGCGAAGGCGGGGACTGTGCAGTTCATGAGGTCGGCGGCTAAGCTGTATGATGGGAGAGGTGTTACGGTTAATTCCAGTATGTTTTGGGAACCAACCTTGGTTTTTTCAACTACGTGCTCATCACCAACTTACTTGACTCATTAGTCGCCCCAAACTTGCTTGGTGAGTTTCACTTCGATCCGTGCCGGTTCAAAATTGAAAATATTGCTACGCAAATCCCTTTGCAGCCACGAATATCAGGACGAAAGAAAGTCACCAGTTGCTTGAATCCCTTGGGTTGTTGAAAACACCGATGGACCTAGTGGTGCAGCAAGCGATTGTAAGTCCCGCTACAAGTTGAAATGGGCGATACCAAATCTGCCATTCAGTCTGTCCTAGGAGATAGCAAAGACAACGGCAGAGCGATTTCTATCACCAACGATGAGGTTTGGGATCATCCCATTGAGTTGACCAAGTGGAAGGAGAATGAGTACAGTTGCAACATGGTGGAATATATCGCCGGTATTAGGGCGGGCTACTGGGAGTGGGATGAAACGAAATTCCCGCCGCGGGACTGATAATACTATGCAACTGGTAAAAAATTCATGAGCTAATGTTCAGCTTCATCTTGTAATTTGTAGTGTCAGGCTTGATGGTACAACGTTCACTTGGGCTTGTGTCGATAAAGTGCAATGGGTGATTGCGGAAACCGACATTTTCCCCACATGTTCTTGAAACGAAGATAGGACACAACTGCATAATTCCACCATCATGTCGATACTTGAGTCTTGACAGTTTGAGAAGGACGGTGGGTAGGTAGGCGCTCCATTCGAAAGTTTGACTCCGACAAGCGTCAAGGAAGGTGTCAGTACTGGAGATTTTTCATCATTACATAATTTGCATATACATAAACCATAAGTAATTACTTCGCACAGTTCATTTTCCTTTTCATAAAATAATCATGGCTCCATATCATTCTTCAAAGCCCTATCGCACGCACATCCCGAGCTCCTTTCGGTGGTTCCCTCCCTCTACGATCTCGATCCAAAACCGAAACACTTTCCAGGTGTCCAGATTCAACACCAACACCGGTATTACTCTCTCGACCCTTCAAAACCTTCCGCGGACGACCACGAGATAGTTTACCCGGCTTCTCTTCCGTCACAGAACTCACACTAGGTCCAGCTTTACGTTTCCGCCCTCTTTTCTTAGGACCGTTCTGAGTATCGAAAATACTAGGTATGACGTCCTGTCTCAGGGGAATGGTTGAAGGCGGTAGACTGGGGCCCTCGTCGCCCGAGTCAGAATCCAAGCCGTCAGAATCCGAGTCATCGGGTTCTTCCTGCAAGTCGAGAGGAAAAGTCTTATCGTCTGTAAAAACATATTCGCGGCGTTGAACTTCACCAGCCAGAAACAACTCTTCGCAGCCTTTTTGGATGTCGGACATATCTTCATCGTCAGACATCAAACGTAAAGCCTCTTCGAAGTTTTTGTCCTCGATATTTTCCTTGCCGAGGACTCGGCGACATCCGCAGGTCATTGGGTCGTGTCTCTCATCTTCAACTTCTGTGTTGTTGGCGTTGTGGACGGTTCCGTCATGATCACTCGAGATAGTTGGTAACACTTCGCCTATCCCCGGCGAGAAAGAATAGAAATAAGAACGGGTGCTGTGGTTAACTTTCTCGGGGTCGATTTCCCTATAGCTACTGACAAGGCATCTAAGTGGAGAGCCGGTGGAACTACACTGTTCTGTAAACTGAGGGGGTACGATGATGGGCGAAGCAGGGAAACGAAAGTACGGCGAAACCGTGGTAGCTAAGTTCTCGGAGACCAAAATCGAGGATTTAGCTCCTCTAGTTCGTCGAGATGGGGTGCCGGGGGAAGGAAGGTGATCCGGTGGGAGAGGAAAAATAACGCCGTGTTTGAACGTGCTCCTAGGTAAAGTTGAGAATTGCGGTTCCTCGTTCTCAACATGTCCCCAATAAATACGCGTGAGAGACAGTGTCCTCCAATCCCAATTCGTGTTTGGAGTAACCTCTAGATCATAATCCGGGGATATGGGTGAATAAAGTTGCAGTTCGCCTTCAGGGAATGAGTTGACCTCTAAGGTTCTGGATGAGTATGATCGCGGTTCGCCTTGACTTTCGAAACCCATTCTATCACTACTCTCAGGGTCAGAATAGTCACAGTTCATCGAAGGTGGACCGCTTCGAATCCCTAGATCGGTTTCATTGGAGTTCAACCCTGGTTTGAGAGGGTTAGGCAAATCTCGTGGTATGCCACTGCTGCGAGAGGTGATCGTCCTAGAACCAAGTCATTGATTGAAATATGGCTGTTCTCGCGTAGGTAGCACATACATTCAAGAACTCAAGGTGCTTCACGCTGCTCTTCGTCTTCAGTGACCTCCAGGTGCGTCTGATTCGTGTTTTGAAGGCGCAAAGGTGTGCGTATGAGGCTGCAAAGGATGAAGGAAATGGTTGGAGAGAACGAGAACAATAACGGAAAGTTTAAACACACGAGCATCATGCCACTAAACAACTTCTTTTCGCCACTACATTTCTCAGTTCAAGCAGAGAACCAAATCGGGCGAACTATAGCTGAAACTCGGAAGGTCCATGCGTCGACTGTCCAAGGCTACCATGGCATCGTTGAGCAGCATTTACATGCCAAGTAACAGTCTGAAAAAGTGCAGGCGAGGAGGCAGACTGTCGTGTAAGGATATGATGGGTGTCAGTAGCAAAGACCGCAACTTTGTATCAGAATTGGAAGCTTCAGTGATGTTTGTCTGTATGGAGACGATGTACATATATTGAAGACGGTAACTCCTTTAGGTGGCCGACTAGCTCAGTTGGTTAGAGCGTCGTGCTAATATTGATTATTGTTTGATTTTTCTGTTAACGCGAAGGTCTTGGGTTCGATCCCCACGTTGGCCAATTGTCTGTTTTTAATATCTTTTTCTCTGTTGGCCATCAGACCCACCCGTATTCAATGCCAATAGAGCAGGTTGCAAGGGAATTACGGACACTGATGCACGATACGATTTAGTTTTTAGTTGTTAAGTTCCACAAATGAGATTTGCCTCTACAAACGCATGTGTATATTTCTTAATCAGGAGGGAGAGAGAGAACGGAGAAGTCAAAAACCACTCATTAAACCACGTCCGTTCACAAAGGAACAGCTTCCAAAGCCTGCACCTCCCGATTAACAAACCTCAATTTCCACCCAGCGCTCCTGAAGATGTTTTCATACTGCTTCGCAGTCCAGGCTTGAGCATCGAAAAGAATAAGCATCTATACAGGGAGAGGAGCAATTGATGATTTTAATCCATCGAGCAAAACCCCCTTCAAATAGCCAACACTTACATTGATATCCGAATCATACTCCATCTCCCCCACCAACCCATAATTAGCCAACAACGGTTCAGGAGCCTCTCGCGGTACCGTCCCAGGTATTCCACCCTTCGCACCATCCGGATCACGACACGCATAGGGAAGTATATACTCGATGGCAAGTAAAACAGTATCAGGCTTTGCAGCCTCCCAGAGACACTTGAGAATTTCGACACACTGATCATCGGACCAATTGTGCAAAACTTGCTTGACCATGAAGACAGAAACGGTGTTTTGAAGGTGCTCCGGCTGAGGAGAAAAGAAATCGTGTCCTGTTTGAAGTCCAAGACCAGCTATGGAAAAATAAGGGAGGGCAAGAACCTTCCAAAGCGACTCTGCCGGAAGAGATAGCTTCGGGCATCTGACCAGCCCACCACTAAAATGAGAGATACGGATTTCGCGTCAGTGTAAGGGAGGGACGTTTAGCTTTCCAGAGTACTCACCGCCTTCGCATCCTCAATCGTCGCAGGTCTATCTAGTACAACAAACTTCAAACTCTCAAATTTCCTCGCGACGCTATGAGTGACATTGCCGATTAGCGAACCAACCCGGAGACGTGCCCAATCAAACGCTGCGTTAAAGTTATGATGGTCGGAATGCAAGCGTGCGTTCTCAGAAAACATACTACTGACCTTTCACATCATTGTTCTGGGGACGAAAAGTTTCATAGCAATATTAAATCTTCCTGCCCTAGACCTCTGATCCGGTCGCTCGTAGTACTCATATAACGTTTCGCCCGTTCCAAGAGCTCGAGTGAATGATAAAACTATCGATCCATCGGGGGTTTTGGAAGGTTCGGAGAGGGCTTCCCAGATATACGCCGCTGCCTTGAAGGAGTCATCCAGGCTGGTATCAATAAAGTGAGAAAAATAATTCGGTAATGTTTGTAAAATGCTCACTTCATGGCCATCAGAGCGGGTACCCCTGTTGTACCATCATGCTTGTGTTCAGGACTGATTATCAGTGAATAATGGGGAAGAAGAAGAAAAAAACGAGTTTTTCAACGTACTCGACTAAAACCACCTCACTGGGTTTACCGGTGTCTAAAATGCTCGATATTCTCGTATTAGCGAACACGTCTGGTGTAACTTCTCTGTAGAAATGATTCGTGGCCAAGACACGAAGGAGGCGACCTGTATGTGCACGTTGAGAGATTCAAGAACGTGTTCAATGACAGCTACGTGACTCAACTGAGTTTCCGAGAATCCAGCTTGTTCTTCTTGGCTATCAAATCAACATGTAGTCCCTACCCAAGTCAGAAAAAAAGACACCTGCGTCGAAGGCACTATGACATGCATACCTGAAGCCCGGCTTCGCGGAGTATCTCAGTAACGCTACCTTCTAGGCACACGCGTACAGCAGCTGATCTGAACATCTGCCAAAAGAGCGATAAGGGGTGCATGACGACCTCCCAACGGCATCAAAGATGTACTCACCCCACTAACTTCATGATACATCGACACCTGTGGTGGTGTTAAAATCACAGCGATATGTTGTGCTGCAGCAACGATGATGTTCGCGGCCTCAGCAACATCTTCATGTCTACGAAAAGCTTCGGAATCTGGGTGAAACGGTTCGTTTAAGTCCGGAATTTGAGTGCCGTTCGTCTTGCAGGATTCTTCGAGGATATCAACGTTCTTGTTGAGGATACCCAGGATCGTGCGCAGTTGGGAAAAGTTGGTTTCAGATGGCATTTGTGATTAACGCTTTTTTTTTGTTGGTTAGCTTTGGCTTTATAAGGATAGTAATGATAAAATGGTTTTAATAGATGTACCTTTAATTGGTGAGAATACGAATGATAAGATATCACTTGAACATTGTGGTCCACCGTTATCCTGCGAAACCTTGGAACGGCGAGTGGGAGCTAGGTAGTCTCGCTGCACGGCATCCCCGTTTGGACACCTACCCTGATAAAGGAACCATGCAGTTTGAGAAGAACGGTAAGCCCTCTATTGGAATCAAGGAAGATGTCAGAAAAGAAACATATGAAGGTGGCTGCGGTTATGGGAGAAGTGACCTGCCTGAGCTTCCTTTCGCGCGGGGTCGTCGTAGCTCGTGGGAGGTCATTGAGACGCGTCAAGTTCACGTGCTGTGTTCCCAGGCCTTTCGTCTCCATCGTCGATGAGTCGTGGTCCATGCACATGGCTCATCCTTCTCTGATCATTCAAATGACTCCAAGTTCTCGGGAGAATGAAGAATAGTCGATCAAGTGTGTCTGGGGTGTTGGACTAAGGATAGCAAGGGCGCTCCCGTTGGCGTCTACGTTGAGCTCTGGAGTGTTGAGAGGGAAAGATATAGTAGATGTTGAGCGTGATGCTCTCACTGGTGAGCTTTTTTAGCGAGCTTGTATCATAACTCATTTTAGACGACTTCCAATCTGGCCACATTTGAGGTTCACTTTCTGCACACTCATAGAATTATTCAGTATGCCTATGCATCTGTATCTATACAGTATCTTGGCCCAGAGCACAACCCAAACCCAGCGAGAAATCACGGAGCAGACCTCAGCTCCCTTAGTCGTAGTTGACAATTATCGCAGTTTGATCGAGAATCGGCATGCAGTCCATTGCTTGATTGTGCTCTAGAGCTTTGGATCCTGGTCATTGTCAAGAAAAAGTGAGTGATATTTGACTAATGGAATCACAGGACCCGAATCTGACCAAAAGTCCCAAATTCCTTGTTTCAGATTCAATCATTCCAACCGCACTATACTCAGAAAGACCCAGTGTACCCGCGCGTGCTAAACTTCGTATCCCACGGGTCGATCCCCTCCGATGCTAACCTCCTTTGTTTCTCTAGGACAGCTCGAGCAGATTCTCGGCTGAAGTTCGAAGCTGTCCGGGAATGGCTTGGTCTATCTTCAGCTCCGGCTGTTCGTGGTCTGGCAGGTCTAGAGGGCCTGACAGGAGGTCTCATTGCGGTCACTGTGACAGTGGAAGCAGTATTAATGGATGGCGTTATCGTTTCAGTATCAAAGAGCTGCGGGTTTGAGTGTGTTTAAACAGTTGTAAGCCATCTTTGCATACTTCTAGATGACTTCACTACGTACCCTCGAATCCAGCGACAGTCTCCTCGATGTACAACGATTGCAAACCCCATTGACCATCACTGCCGACCCATCGCTCTTGCTCCTGTTACCATTGCAGACCCCGCATCTTGGGGAGGATTGTTGCTGGCCCATGATAGTCTAGAATGGTCTTTCCGACGAACCCTCGCTGCTTTATATTTCCTGGTCCGGTTCTACGGTAAAACTTGCCGCGACTCGTATATATATACTAGACTGTGATGGAGATCCTGTGTAAACTCAGTGGACGACCCCGGGATTTTAAAGTGATTCTCTGACGCCCTCCTAACGCCAGTGAGGCGATCAATTCCAAGTGGCTTCTAATCCCCCACGTTGTCGAATCAGGTCATCTCTCTCCCCTTTCCACTGTCAACCGTTTCAAATTGCTGGGAACCCAGAGATATTGGCTCAGAAGTTTGTGGCGCGAATACCCATACATTTCAAGCCTCATGTGATGGACCTGGGATGATATTTCAAGTTAGGTTTGACCCAAAGTTACCTGTTGGGCCAGCCTCCATACTATCACTTCCTTGTTTGACGTCGATGAACTTTACTTACAGTTGACAGTTGAGCGGTGGGCGCAAGTATGAAACAGGATCCGTTCCGTCAAACGATGAACTCTTCCATTACTCCAGACTGCTTGAATCAAGGATGACTATTTCGAGTCTGTGTTTCATCATCTGTGTCGTATGCATTGTACTTTGGTGCTGCTGCCGGAATGTTTCCAGGATACCGTCTTCCTGATTCGTCGTGACCCCCTTCGCAAAAAGAATATCCCCGGTTCTAAAAAGAGATCTATATATTCGTAACCGCAGAATCCCGTCATTCTTTATTGCGATGAATTACACAAATTCCGTGATTTCTGCTAAACGATCAGAGTACATATACTTCGAATTGCACCCGGATGAAGTGACGCTCCGTGGTCCAGATCTAGACGACGAAACTGTGCTGGCGATCAACGTCAAAATGATCGTCGTTGTTCATTTTAGCAAATTCCTCTACTTACATCTTTCAGAGCATGGGATGACTCTAGGAAGCGCTTTCCCTTTCGCACGATATCACGTTATCGTGATGCTTGACGCGGGTGGCGCTTTCGAGCGCGGTTTTCAACCTTTCATGACTCCTCAGGTTATTCCGACCTCCAGAGCCCAGATAATCCAAGTGACCGATTTAAGCCCTACGGAGGTGTGGGACCTCGCTTTGACATTCCTTAACTCCCTTTCCAAGTCTAATCATATCGTGATCCATAATACTATACTCAGACATCTTCAAAAGTGTAATAACCGTGCTTGGAAACTGGAGGTAAATCATGCACATCTACCGCAACTCCGTTTGATGTCAATCTCCTTCGTTTTTCCAGGACAGCTCGAGCCGAATCTCGATTAAAGTTTCGCCTGGCATTACTAGGTCTATCTTCAGCTCCAGCAGTTCGCGGACGTCTGACAGGCCTAGTAGGAGGTCTCATCGCCATCACCGTTACAGTCGAGGCTGTATGAATCGACGTTGTCAACGTCGCAGTGTCAAAGAGCTGCGGGTTCCGGTGCGTTTGAGACCATAAACATCTGTAAGCTTTATGCGTCTTCTTTTGGATGATGTTCGCTACATACCTTTGAATCCAGTGACAATCGTCTCGATGTACAGCGCATGCAGACTCGATGCTCTGTGGATCCATTTTTTTTGTTCTGGTCAGTGTTGCAGACCGCACATCGAGTGGTGGACTGTCGTTGGCCCATGATATGTCGTCTGCAATAAGTCCCTGCTGTCAAGCCTGAGCCTTTTTGTATAGTCATTTGGCCCCTCCCGAAGCTCCCGTAAATCCCACCCTATCGACGTTTACCCACGCTAACTCAAAAATGTGGATGATCACGGTCGCACACCCAAAGTTGAAGATATAACCGCCTCCGTCTTGATGGACAGTATAAACAGTAAAGAGACAAATGATAAAAGGTCGGATGCAATGTTTACCTTGATCCTACTATGGGCTGATCTCATGATGCCACAGATCCTGCAGAAAGCCACGAACTTCAGTGGCTCTAAGCTTCTTTCTTGAATAGTATTAGCAGCGGGAAGAGAGCACTCGGTATGTCTATGTACGGTCCCCAGAGTGTGCGGGACCACTGCGAAGAAAGTAACTTGGTTAGCAAACTCTGCAATCATGGCTGACAATGAAGTCTACTGATAAATCTAGTAAGTGATATCTAGTTGATGAATTTGAGGGTCGGTTGTAAGACTCCGAGTCCGATTGATATTTAGATTCTTTTTTTGCTAAAATCCCTTCCGATCACGTCAGATAGAAACTGCGCTCTACAATCAAGGTGGGAACCTATAGATATCACAACAGCCTCTTCTGAAATCAAATTGGGTTGTCCGTCGGGTAATCGCTTCGTTTATTTTCAGTTCGCGGTCTGACGGGCCCGGCAGGCCTACTAGTGGGAGGCCTCATCACAGTCACTACAACAGTCGAGGCAGTATCATGCAGCTACAGTGTCAACTTCAAACGACTGCTGATTTTCGTGCGCTCAAGTAGACGGTCCCGGTCAAGAATCATTATAAGCCTTTCGACGCACACCTCTGAACCAAACGATAATCGTCCTCGGACGTAGTACAATGACCACAAACCCCTTGCACCGCGGATCCATCGCTATTGATGGTTGTAGACTGCGCATCTTGCGGTGGAGGACTGTTGATGCAGAATGGCCCATGATCGTTCATCCAACAAAGTCCCGGCGCAAGTCCGAATCTCGCCCTTCATAAATACAGTTGTCTGACTGTCCGGGTGTACCACAGCTGCTCATGTCAGTAACATTCGAGCGATTTTTACACACATTAGAAACGGAAATTGAATGATTGGAGAGGAAATGAACGGTACTCAGAGGTAACGCCAGGAGAGACAGCCACTCTTCTGCTTGCGGAGCTGTTCCCATCTTTGTGTCGTTCCAATAAATTGACTACACTGTAAATCTGCCCCTCTCAGTGGCTTCGTGATGTGGTCTCGAAAGATGGACCGGGATCCAAGAACTGAAAACCTAACCCTTCATCTTGATGGTTCGGGTGCTTTTCGAGTGCGGGCAGAAAGCGCTGATCGAGATCGATGATCTCTTATGTCATAGATGTAAAACTTTCTAATCCTAGTTCCCGACCGTTCGGTATGTCCACCGCCTCAGGCTTAGGAACCCTTCAGGTTGCTGTCGCGGGTTCTGAAGACATGAATTGTTTTGAACAACACCGAGTCTATATAAATATTGAAGAGAGGGTATCTGATATTGCATTAAACTGAGCCCGACTAGTAATTCCGATTTTTAAAAAAAAAAAAAAACTTCTCCAATTCCCCCGTTTTCTGTTTTCCAACCGTATCACATCGAAACATAATAACCACGCTCTGTGTATGAAGGCGGACCCCATGGGTCGACAACAGTCCCGTCTGAAAACAGTCTTCTTCGTTTTTCCAAGACAGCTCGAGCAGAGTCCCGGCTGAAGTTGGTAGTTTTCCGGGAATTACTTGGTCTATCTTCAGCTCCAGCTGTTCTCGGTCTGACAGGTCTCCGAGGCCTATCACTATCAGGAGGAGGCCTCATCGTGGTCACCGTGATAGTCGAAGCAGTTTCAATCGAGGGCGTTACAGTTGCAGTGTCGGAATCAAAGAACTGCTGGTTTTTGGGTGCGAAATGGGTCAGGATTTAAGCTATGATTCATGGGTAAACTTGCGCCACACACACACCTTTGAATCAAGAGATAACCGTCTCGACGTGCAACGACTACAGACCCCATTCACTGTCCACACATCTCTCTTGTTTTGGTTACCACCGCAGACCGCACATCTCGCGGAGGATTGTTGTTGGCCCATGATAAGTCGTCGAAGGTGATTCTTCCCCTTGCGAGGTACTCGCAGTTTTATATACCTATATGCACCGTCCCGAACATCCCGTAAAGCCCGCTATGATTAACAAAGTAAAACTGTGTCCGAGATCAACTCGTGTAGCTAATTGACGGGAAGGCAAGTCATTGGGGGGGATTAAATGTCCCCTCCACCTTGGAGGTCCGATACATTCCAAGTGAAGCTGTCTACTGTCTGCCCCTTGCTTGATGAACGCTCTCTGACAAGTCAAACGTACGTTTGCCACCGGTAAAACGGAAACGCTCAGGTGAACAAGTTTTCGCTTCTTGGGAAACTAGAAGGAAAGGAAGGACTCAAATTGAGCAAAACATAAAGTCTTCTGTGAATTCACAGGTTCGTGAACTTAATTACCGTACATATCGGTTTGCACACAGTCAAAGCATTGCCTTTCCCGTCTGCTATCGCGTGCAAGTGATGCTTTTTATAGATTCAGCCAATCCGCCGACTAAGTCATAGACGCATTGATCCCGTAATGGTTTGCACTGAAATAACGGTCCAAGAGGCATGGAATCTGATAGTCACCGCATGGTAAGGGTTCATCAGCTTCTCTTCCACTAGACCTTCGTCTGTAGCTTGTATGCGTTGAGGGAGGAGGTTATAATCCGTAGCTTTTGATGGCACCGACACTTGCTTTACTCAGGTTTGCCTCGACCTTGTGGTACAACGCCATCAGATGGTTGTTCGCATTTCTTCAATTGTTCGCTTCGTCTGAAAGCGGCGTCGGTGTCGGGTGGAATACGAAAACGGTTACGGCTCGCTTTCTCTCCCCACTTGGAATTCTCAATCCTTCGGCACCTACAATCATATCTCTGCTCAAACAGCGGCAAGTCATGGTAGTCGATATGTTTATGTTTTGAGGGCTTAGGACATGATACCTTCAAGTTAACCCTACTTCTAAGTCCCTGAGTCAGAGATCCTTGGAAATGATGAGCGATTATCCGGGAAGTCATAACGCGGCGCGACGTGGTGACAGAAGATACGAACATTCTCACGATCTTGCCAGTTGAAGATGCCGGAGCGGCGAAGCCAAGAGCCGGCATCGAAGCGTCAGTGAGGATGACTCAGCATCCGTTTCTTTTCTTCAAGTCACCCATCGCTCGTTTTTCTTCTCGCTCTCTGAATTTGTTTTCATACCCACCACCCGCCCTAGTTCATCAGAAAGATGTCACATCAAGCTGTTAGTCATGAATCTGAGTAATTAGTTATAGATTGTCAGGACATTTGGTAAATACAAAGATTATGTGTTATTGAAGGCCGCCGCCGCCAGAGAACACCCAGCAGCGTGATCTTCCCGCGTTCCGGTCAAGTTAAAACGCTTGCCCTCAGCCCAACCTACCGTTATCTTGTTTAGACATCAACTCATGACTGACGAAGTTGGGCTCCCCTGGGCCTAGACAGACTCCGAATGCTCGCGGTGCTCGCTTGATCTTGCGTGGTTTCACGCACGGGCCCCGGCGCGTACTAGTGGCGCTCTACCACTAACTTAAGAGGGTCCAGTAAAGCAAATCAATATAGAGCTAACTAGGTATCGTCTCAGTCTTGATTGAGGTTATCATGAGAACACCTGCTAGAATCCGAAAATGATTGTCCCCGGCGGTGATAAATTCTAATTCTAATTAAGATAGAATGTATCGGATGGTTCCCCATGAAATTGAAAGAGATAATATGGGAGTTTGCCGATGAAGGTACATGATACACAGAGAGTAGAAGTGAAAGTCACAACGGAATTCAGGTTGGAACGGTTGTCTGTAAGACGGAAACGCTCGGGCGAGACTCCTGTGACCCACAACTCGTCTACTCATATGATTTGTTCATAGACGCCCGTAGATCGTTTCCCAGCTCCACGCAGTCAAAGCAATACTTATTTTCTATCCGCTATCCGCTATTGCGTGCAACAGAATGTTGGTCTATCATAGAATCCGCAATTCCTGCCGACTACTTTATATACGTAATGAGTCCGTAAAGGGCTGCACTGGACGAACAGGTCCAAGCTCGAGTAAGAAAGGAAGGGTATCATGATCGTCCAATAAAATCAAGACCGTCTCGCATTCCTCAAATTGGCAGCCACCGCATCATAAGGATTCACCAACTTCTCTTCCATTGGTCCCTCATCCAAAGCTTGCACACGCTGAGGCGCCGGTACTAAACAGGGAGGAGGAGGAGGAAGCTCACAGTCCTCCAAAACTGAACTCGTGATTGCACTATCACCTCCTCCACTCAGGCTTTTAGACAACTTTCCTAGACCTTGTTCATCAAATAACGACATCCCAGCCTCGATAGGAGGTAAACAAACGCGAGTCCTGGAACTCCTTGAGGAGCAGGAGGAACGTGACGACAGAGAGGGTGGACGAGGAAAGGAACTGACGCTAGAATGGTCTGGAAGTTCTACCGGCCTAGAGGAAACCGAGTAGCGACTCGCAACGTGAGAGCGAGCCGAGAGAGACCTTGAAGAACGATGAGAAGAACGACCACTGTATCGAGGTGGAGGCGGCGTGTAATGGGCTTCGTACTGAGCTTCCTTCTTAGACCAGGGATACAAGTCTGCAGGAGGCATAAAAAGTGGAATGGGAAACGCTTGCATGGCTGGAAAGGATCCAAATCCGAAGCCCTGTACACCATTCAGGGCCTTCACTGATGGTAATGTGGTCTCGGAACCATCGGAACGACCGATTACGGATTGAGGCTTTTCGGAGTGAGCTTTTAGAACTTCGTGTACTTTCTCCATGTCCGCCCTTCGCTGTGCTCCTAGAGTCTTGTGTTGTCTCAGGGCAAAAAAGAGTGCAGCAAGCAGAAAAGTGCCGGCGATCGAGACAGGTACGGCCCAAGCGGCGGTGGATGGACGAGTTGCAGCAAGACTAGAGTTTCCAAAGCTAGGAACCGCATCCGTGGTAGGGTTGACAACGATGGGAACAGGCGTCACTGTGACGAGTTGGGCTTGGGAACCTTGTGTCGCGGCTATTGGATTGACTGCCATGGGTTTCTGCACTCCGCCATTGGTGTTTGGCGAAACTTCTTGTTCATTCATTCGGGGTGCAGGAGCTGAACCAGAAGCTGAAAGATGGAAGGTGAGAACGATACCACAAAAGACCGTTAGCGGACCTACACGACAAGGAAAAGGTGGGAGATGGGATAACATTCCCAAAATCATCGATCATTTGAAGAGAATAAGTTTCATCTCTCGTGATGTTGGGTACAGTACTAATGAATAGCTTTGAGCGGATAATACGAAAAATAAAGGCGTTTACGCACAGCGAGACATAATATACACCACTATCCTGTTGAACCGTAGGGTACGCCCTACTACCGCAACTCCCAGAACCTAAATCAACCTCTTCACGAGTGCCGATGCTAGACTGTGCTGGACCTTGACACAGTCTGAACGACGGCGAGATAATGGTTTTGCTAGAAGTCCATTTTCCAACGATGTTGTCGCCAGACACGAAGTGATCGCCCACTGAAGGGCTGACCCAATGAACGTTTTCTTCCGCGGAAACGACCCCAACTACAAAGGCGAGTACGCACAGATAGAGTCTTTCAGCACCTGTCTGCATAGTAGAATAGTGTGTACGACGAGGAGCCAGCCACAAATGTAAGAATGAGGATGGATCAAGGGCCGTCAAGGCGCGAGGTGGCAGTAAGAAGAAAGAGTTGAGAGCACCCCCAGTTCCACCTTCATGGACACGATCGGACAAAATAATGCCAAATTGAAACGCATAACAGCCCCTAGCTGGTTAGGCCTTAGGCATATGATATTTTTCCATCGTCTTTCCAGTCCTCGAACCATTCAGCTCTCGTGAAATGGCGTAGACGCCGTCGAATCCACCTCCATCTTCATTTCGGCAATAGTTTCTCTCGAGGGAGCCGTAATCGTTCGACTCGAAAAGTCTTCAAGCTGCTCTCTGAGCAGTAAAATGTTGGTAATCAGCGGAAAAGTAAATTATAACTGGGGGTGCGACACACCGTTTACGATCCCGCAATGTCACCAGCATATCTATCACGTCGTCTTGGTCTTCAATCAACAGCTCGCCTCCGGGGAGTCCGACGGCCAGACTCTTCGCTAACGCAAGTGATTTTCTAAAGTCGTCAGTCTATAAAGAAATAATTATTAGATGGAAAGTATGCTTCAAAGTGGAAAAGTGTACAGCTTGGCGTATGGCTTCTCGTCCTTGTGGGGTAGAAGTTCCCTCTGCACTTTGTGTCAGTTCTAGTATTATGGCCAGCTTGGAGAGTAAATTTTGGAATAGAGCTGTTGGTAATGGATTTGTGGACATTTTAGGACGAAGAGCGAAGGGCGAAGCTTGGTTGAGAAACCAAGAATCGTGACAGCGCTAAGTGGGGGTTCGTCGGTAAAATCCGAAGGAGCACATATAATCATACTACATATGTCGGTGAGCACTGTCCTAAGTATTTCAATCGAGACCCCCTCCCAAAGGCTCTTTGAAGAAATCGGTAGCAAAGATTAATTATATTTTACAAAGTAGACTTCAATAAACTCAGTCCGGCGGTACATAATAACAGGGGCAACCAAGGTTCAAGAGATTGTATGTCGTTAGAACACTAATGGTGCTTTGGACCTTGGAATAAATCGACAATTGAACGGTAGTGGATGGCTGTAAGCCCATTCAATTTAGTACCCGCATTTTAGTCGAAGGCAACCCGGGCAAACGAACCTGATCAAACCGTGACTGTACTCGACGACAGGGTCAAACTCTTTCCCATCTTTATCAACTTCCTTGGCTATCGTAAAATTCACGAGGAGATAAGTGATTGCGAGCCAGACCGAGTTGATGGCTAGATATCGTCCAGGACAGATTCTTCTGCCGAATCCAAATGCAATCAGCTCGGGATTAGGTGGGACGTCCTTGCCTTCTTTAATGAAACGGTCAGGATTGAAGTTCGTTACATCGGGTCCATAGAGGAATTCGTCGTGCAAAACAGCCCTATGATCGGAAGGATTTAGTATCGTTGAGTTTGAGCCGAGCTCGACAAGAACGCTAACCAAGCATTGGCTACAACAGTTGAACCTGCAGGAATCGTTAGAGTGAGATCACCAATAGAAAAACGGCTACATTACCACCAGGTATGAGATATCCTTCATAGTTATCGTCATTCACAGCTGCGTGAGCGAGGCCTGATGTTTATTGGTTGAAGGTGAGTTGCCTTAATCAACGAACAGAAACCTGGTACCTAGTGGCAAAACAGGATTCCATCGAAGGGTTTCCGCATAAATAGCGTTGATATAGGGCAAATTATCTCGGTCAGAGAAATCAGGGAGTCGAGAAGAACCAACGACATCGTCGAGCTCTTTCTGGGCCCGGGCTTGGGCATGGGGATTCAAAAGCATGCCTAGAATGAATGACAGTATGGCCGAGACGGTCTGTGGGGGAACTCATTTGGATTCATGAACAATCGAGAATAGGTGGCGGCTTACTGTGTCTGCACCGGCTGACATGAATAGTTTGCATTAGATTCATTCCTCGGTGAAAGAAAGCCGGAGTGATGTTTACCACCATAAGCAACGCCAGCACAGTTCTTTATTACTTCTTCCATGGCTGAATCATTGCCCGGATTGGATGCTGATATTTCGAATTTTTCAAGGCTTCGCGTAGAAAAGCATGGTACGGCCGCTCCGTCAACCTGACACACCATGAGTAGTGTTGAACATGAGCTATGCATCGAGGCAACTGACCATTGACTGCTTCATCACCATCCACGGGTCGTTTTTGAGCTGTTCCGCATCTCGAGCCCACATTTCAGCTTTGGACTTGAAACTCGCACCCGGGAACCAAGCTTGAGGATGAAAGTTTCCGTTGAGAAAGAATTACAACCACAGTGACTGTAATAATGAGAGCTCACCAGGTATGTGTTTGAGTAAAGGGATGTAGTCAACCAAGAATGATCCGGGGATCCCTGCTTCCCTGGAGCTTTCCATTGCCTTATCAGCCAGCTGGACATATGGATCATCAACGTCCTGGATGTGATAACCATACACAACTTCGAGAATTATCCCTCCGGCATGCCTAGTTTGGAAGTTCAGAGATTGGTTATGTCCAGAGGATGGTGATGTCTCACGTTCTGACATGCTTGAAAAAGTCTTTCGGGGTTGACGCTAACTTCTGTACCAATGATGATGTCCGCTTCCTCTGAATGTCGTTATATCCTGTTACCATTCTGGGGTGGAAGAAATGGTGAAACGTTCTCCGATGTAATCTACCCGGCAGACAATAAGTGATGACTGAGAATGGTTATTGCAAGTACCTCCATGAATCAGAATATGGCATGACTACAAGGAGAGTAAAAGATACATTATAACGCTGAGTCTGAAGCCGCAATCGGGAAGGAGAGAGAATACATACTGGCAAAAGACCAATCCCCTCTGTGGAGGTAACAGCATTCCCACATATCACCTCGAGTCAGAGTGGAGGAAAGACGAACCTGGCCAGTTCTCTTAACATTGGCAGGCCTGTGCACGGAGCATATATGTGATTGCCGAAGATATTATCTATCATGAATAATACGTACGTGGTCTATCAGAGTAATTGTAGGACCTGCGCTCCAGAAGGTCGATGATCGCTTTGTACGAGTTCAGAACAACCGTGCGGGAACCGAGGACATCGAAGGTGAAAACATCGCCGTACGTTTGAGACCAGTTGTTGAATGTGATATGGATCGGTTCCTTCCGTTCTGCTTTCATGTCGAAGACATTGCCCAAGATCGGTATGCGCTTCGGTCCAGGAGGTAGGTGAAACCCACGGTGATAGCGCTTTTTGAAGAGACGGAGAACAAATATCGAGCTGGAAAAGAATAGCAATAACTTGAGGATCTCCATCATGCACAGTGAAATATCAGCCTTGTTCAAACCGTATTGGGTGAGGAAGTTTGGGAAAAAATAGCTGCATGAATTTGAGTACTTATAGGAATTGGAGGTGCTTCTTTTACGAGAAGGCTATGTATAGACTGCTCCAACACAGAGATGGAACAAATGTGCTGAGTATACCGTAGTCTGGTGCTGAATTGATTCTCCGTGCTCAAGACGGAAAAGTCAGAACGTGATTAACCAGTCAATATCCTAGACGTCTTTTCATTCACATCCTAACGGTGGGTTTATTGAGGATCTCAGCTAGAACTGGAAAGCAATACATACCTCCAATACCGGCACTGCTTTGACTTGATGTATCTGGGAAAACGTATAGAATGTTATCGGAGATTGGAAATCCTAGTGCAAGGAAAATATAGACTCGATTCGGATTTGCGCCGTTTTGACTCCCATCGCATCGAACATTTTTCCCAGCAAAATCGTGAGATGTCCAGAGGTGTCGAATGATCTTGACCATATCAATCAGAGTAATGACTGGCCAATTACCCACCCTTCCGTGTCGTCGACCCCAAGTTGAATTTTGACTTCAGGCCCCTCGCGGTAACCTGTTTGAAGGCTATCACGATGCACGGTCCTCGTTCCTGGTCCTGATGTATCGTTGCGAATTCAAGCTTGTCACATATGTGCAGCTGGTATAGAGCATTCGAAGTTGAAGCGCAAGGTTGGCAGGGCTTCAATCTGGTCCAAGTCAACGTCGAGACAGTAGACTCGGAGTGAGAGCAAAAAAAAAGAAGTGGCACCAACGGGCGCTTCCCACACGTGAATTTATAAACAAACCGCTTTCAGCGCTTCCCAACGCGCACTGCAGATATACCAACTTCAATCTGCTACAACACTAGCCCTCGCACAAATGTGTTTCACGGAAAACCGTTATTTTTTTTTTCTTTTCGTAGTCCAAAATGAAATAGTGCGTCTATAGGAACTCTGGGCCAATAATCGACTCAGTCTCACCTTCAAAACGATGATTTTATGACCGTTCCCGTTGGATCAACACCGGTGACGATTCTCGAGTCTCAATCACAGCCGAACAACACCTATACCGAGACAGAAACAGGAATCGGCGTTCATTGCGAGGAGAATACTACCACAGTTTGATATCCCATTCCAAGGGTATGGATCTCGATTCTATCGTCGTTTTTCATGTCGACCGGAGGAACTGCGAATGACGAACCTCAACAATGTCGTCGACACCGCAAACTTTGGATAGCTGCAACATCACTGGACTACGAGGATTTTGCAGTGGCATTCACGAACAAATATGGGGCTGGATACGCCAAAGCAAGGCTGGGTGAACGAGTGCGTCGTATTTTGTATGTATAGTTTTCGCAGTTGTTGCATATGCTCGAACATCCACCCATTTCCCCCTCTTTAGGTGGCCTTGTATCACCGTTCCTTGACCCGAACGAGCCAAGACTGGTTATGAGTCGAAAATGAGAAGCCGACCCCCGATCCTACGAACATTCAATATTCAGGTCGAGTCAGACACGCGAGAAATCCGGTAGAATATGGTGGTCGCATCGATATGTCCTACTTTCCCCGTTTTCCTGTCTCTATCATCTGGAAGTGCACGTCAAAAAGAATATATATGGAAACGAGAGAAGGTCATAATTCGGTTCTCCGGTAGTGAACATCATAATTAATGTACAACTTCACAAACTGAACCTTCATAATTCCAGTTGGGCGGTATTTAGGAGACCAAACATGGCTAGAAACACTGTAACGTCGTTAGAGCAATATCGCCTCAGACCTTGGTATAAATCGGCAATTGAACGGTAGTGGTTGGCTGCAAGGCTCTTTATTCAGTAAACCCACATCTCGGTCCGAGTGAAACCCTGGACAAACGAACCTGATAAAGACCTCAGTATACTCAACAACTGGTTCAATCTCTTTCCCGTCTTCATCAACTTCCTTGGCTATCGTGAAATTCGCGAGAAGATACGCAATTGCGAGCCAGGTCGAGTTGATGGCCAGATATCGACCAGGACAAATTCTTCTGCCAAACCCAAATGCGATGAGCTCTGGATCGGGTGGAGAGTCTTTGCCTTCTTTCATGAAACGGTCAGGATTGAAGCTCATCACGTCGGGTCCATATAGTGATTCGTCGTGAAAAACAGCCCTGGGGATCGTCTGTAGGGTTGATACTACATCGTGTTTTGATAGGAGGAAGGTGAAGCCCACCAGATGTTGGGGATTACGGTTGAACCTGTGGGAACGCTTCTTCTGTTAGTATTCCTGGCCATTCGAGAACGATAACAAAAACCGAGTGCCACTAACCCCCGGGTATGAGATAACCTTCATACACATCATCATTCACTGCTGCATGAGCCACGCCTAATAATCAGCACCCAAGGTTAGTTACCACGATACACTAAGGTAACGGATCAATACCTACACAGTGGGAAAACAGGATTCCACCGAAAAGTCTCTGCGAGGACAGCGTTGAGATAAGGCAATTTTACTCGATCAGCAAAATCGGGGAGCCTAGAGGATCCAATGACTTCATCGAGTTCTTTCTGGGCTCGGGTTTGGATTTGAGGGCTCAAAACCATGCCTAGAATGAACGATAGAATGGCTGAGACGGTCTATGGGGAGGACGCCTTTGGATTGTGTTTGGACCACTGGGAATAGGTGGTGGCCTACCGTGTCCGCACCAGCTGAATAGGAACCATCTGTATTGGATTCGTTTTTTTTCGTTGAAAGAAAACTGGCTTGCCTTCAAAAGCTACACCAGCACAATTCTTTATTACTTCTTCCATGGGTGAATCTTCGCCCGAAGTGGATGGCGATATTCCGAATTTTTCTAGGTTTCGTGTACAGAAAGAAGGAATCGCGGTACCGCTGTCCTAAAGACCATGAACGGTATTGAGCAAAGTCTCCAGACATAGATACAAGACTGACCATAGATTGCTTCATGAGCCTCCACGGGTCGTTTCTATGTCGCTCTACCTCTCGAGCCCACACTTCAGCTTTAGACTTGAAACCTGCACCAGGGAACCAAGCTTGAGAATGAGCGTCTCGGGTTAGAAACGGTAACACAGTGATTGAATCAGGAGGGCTCTCACCAGGTACATATTTCAAAAGAGGAATGTAGTCGACCCAAAATGTACCGATGATACCTCCTTCCCTAACAGATTCCTGTGCATCATCGGCCAGCTGAACGTATGGGTCATTGTCGTCCTGAATGTGATAACCATACACTATTTCTAGTATTATTCCTCCAGCATGTCTAGTTTAGAGATTGAGAGCTTCTGTACTATGTCCAGGAAATGATGGGTCTCACGTTCTGACATGTTTGAAGAAATCCTTCGGCGATGATGCTAGCTTCCGAATCAATGATGCTGTTCTTTTCCTCTGGATGTCGTTATATTTTGATATCATTCGAGGCTGGAAGAACTGGTGGAATGTTCTCCGGTGCAATCTGCGTGAGACGCAAGTCAATGACGACTGAAAGCTGGGTACAAACGCTCGCAACAATACCTCCATGAATCCGCATATCCCATGACTGAAAGAGTTAGGAATGGACGCCCAATAGGAAAGGAGGAAAGGTACACACCAGCTATGTTCCAGTGCCATCTGTGGAGGTAGGTTAGCACCTACCATATCCCCTCGAGCCAGGTCTAAGGAAAGACAAACCCAACTAGTTCGACCAACATTGGCTGGCCTATCCACAAGAACATATATGATTAGGAAGTAATCTGCTATCATGAATGACACGTACGTGCTCTGTCAGAGTAATTGCAAGATCTACGTTCTAGGAGGTCGATAACTACTTTGTATGAGTTCAGAATGACCGTGCGGGAGCCTCGAAAGTGAATACGTCGCCGTATTTTTGCGACCAGTTGGCATATGTCTTCAAGATCGATTCCTCGCGCTTCGTTTGCACGTCGAAAATGTTGCCCAAGATCGGTATGCCCTTTGGTCCAGGAGGTAGACGTAGCCCACGGCGATAGCGCTTCCTGAAGGAACGGAGAACAGTAATTAAGATGGCAAAGTATAGCAACACCTTCAGGCTATTCATCGCGCGCCCAGTAAAGTATCGCTTTTGTTTAGTGAGTATCGATGAAGAAGTTAAAGGACCGTTGGTATTGACGGAGCTTTTAAAAACTCGATAGTTACACCCTCTTATCACCGCCGGATTTGACCGTAGTACACGGGACTGGGAAACGATGTCGCAGTTACTTTGACTTCTAGTCGAGATGGTAGAAGCGCGTCATATAAGCAACGGGGATTTATGGGTAGTCCAGGAGGTCCAGAGGTCCAGAAACCATAGGGCAGAGGCACGAGAAGGCCCAGGATATCCTGTGTTTTTCGTCATTTTGGGTGTCCGCTATTGGTATGAAAAAGCTCCCAGAGAGTTGATTTGGGAGCCATGATAAAGAAGGCGAACGACACGGAGACTCAGGCCGCCGGAGTGTTAATGTAAACGAGAAAAAAGGGTGACTAGACGCATCATTGAATGACAGAAGAAGGAGAACGCAAAGGAAAAGTGCATTCATGTTTTTTGCCTTGTCATAGTAGGGCTGCCGATGCTCAATCTACATATTATCGGCCGGGCATATGGCGGATCAGCCCAGGCGAATATGGAGGGTAGTGATCGCATCGGAAAGCCTTGCTTCCGCATTACCTGCCTCTCTGGAGTGCACGGCAAAGCAAACATCATTGAGATTTTTTAGTAACGTACAATATACAACTTCTCAACACAGTTCGGCGATAACTAGGTGAGGAGAGCCTGAGAAACATAGCTCTAGACAGTGGACACTGTATGCCGTTAGAACGTTAATGGCGCCTCGGACCTTGGGACAAATCGGCAGTTGAACGGTAGTGGATGGCTGTAAGCCCTTTCAGTATCCACATTTGAGTCGAGGGCAACCCGGACAAACGAACCTGATCAAGCCGTGACTATACTCAACGGCTGAGTCTTTATCAACTTCCTTGGCTATCGTAAAGTTCACGAGAAGATAAGTGATTGCGAGCCAGACCGAGTCAATGGCGAGATATCGCCCAGGACAAATTCTTCTTCCAAATCCAAATGCAATCAACTCGGGATTAGGTGCAACGTCTTTGCCTTCTTTCATGAAACGATCGGGGTTGAAGCTCATTACGTCGGGTCCGTAGAGGGATTCGTTATGTAGAACGGCCCTGCGATCGAAGGTTGGTTTTACATCATGTTTGAACCGAGGAAGGTGAAGCTTACCAGGCGTTGGGAACAATAGTTGAACCTGCAAGAATGATACTATTAGAGAGTCGTGATCAAAATGGGACTGTCACTTTACCCCCGGGGATGAGATTTCCTTCATAGATATCATCATTCACAGCTGCATGAGGCACACCTAATCGATAACGTCCAAGATCAGTCACTGAGATATACTCATGTAAGTGACCGCGAAAACTGACCGAGTGGCAAAACAGGATTCCATCGTAGGGTCTCTGCATAGATAGCATTGATATAGGGCAAATTATCTCGGTCAGAGAAATCGGGGAGTCTGGAAGATCCAACGACCTCGTCGAGCTCTTTTTGGGCTCGGACTTGGAGCTGAGGGTTCAAGGTCATGGCCAGAATGAAAGACAGAATGGCTGAGACAGTCTGTAGGGAAATCACTTGAGTTGTGTATAAAAGATCGAAAACAGGTGGCTTACTGTGTCTGCACCGCCTGAATAGAAATAATCCGTATAAGATTTACTTTGCGATGGGAGAAAACGAGTGTGATACTTACCAGCAAAAGCCACGCCAGCAGCATTCTTGATTACTTCTTCCATTCCTGAATCATTGCCCGAAGTGGACAGTGATGTTCCGATTTTCTCTAGATGTCGCGTAGAGAAAGACGGGACGGCTGTTCCATCGACCTAAACAATCATGAACAGTGTTGAACAGGGCATAGGAACGAAGATAGAAGTCTAACCATAGATTGCTTCAGGATTGTCCACGGATTGTCTCTTAGCCGATCTGTATCTCGAGCCCACGCTTCAGCTTTAGACTTGAAAGTTGGGCCTGGGAACCAAGCTGAGGGACGAAGGTCTCCATTGAGGAACAGTGGAACGACGACAAGAATCAGGAGACAGCTCACCAGGTAGATGCTTCAGCATAGGGATGTAGTCCACCAAAAATGTGCCGGGGATACCTGTTTCCCTCATTCCTACCAACGCAGTATCGGCGACTTTGACGAACGAGTCATTATTGTCCTGGATATGATAGCCATACACGACTTCAAGGATTATCCCTCCAGCATGCCTAGTTCAAAGAGTGAAGACTTCTTTATGTCCAGAGGATGATGATGCCTCACGTTCTAACATGCTTGAAGAGATCTTTCGGCGTTGACACTAGCTTCTGCATCAACGATGTTGTTCTCTTCCTCTGGATGTTGTAGTATTCTGTTACCATTCGAGACTGAAAAAATTGGTGGAATGTTCTCCGGTGCAATCTGCGCGAAAGACAATCAGTGACAACCGAGTAATGGGCACAAACGCTCGCAACAGTACGCATGACTATGAGGTAAGACCACCGATTATGGAGCAAAATTGGGAAGGAGAGGATGCGTACAGCCTAAGCCCCAGCGCCATCTATAGAGACGGTTCAACACCCTTACACCTCAAGCCAACTCGGAGCAAAAACGAACCTGACCAGTTCTGTGCACATTGTTTGGCCTGTACACAAAAAAATGTGATTAGCGAAGAATTGACTATTGCGAATAATCCATACGCGGCCTGTCAGAGTAATTGCAGGATCTGTGCTCTAAAAGGTCCACGATCGCTTTGTACGAGTTCAAGACGACCGTACGGGAACCGAGGACATCGAAGGTGAAAACATCGCCGTATATATGTGACCAGTTGGCGTATGTGATATGCACTGGCTCCTTGCGTTTTGCTCGTACGTCGAGAATGTTGCCGAAGATTGGTATGCGCTTCGGTCCAGGAGGTAAGTTTATCCCCCGACGATAGCGCTTTTTGAAGAGACGGAGAACAAGTATCGAGATGGAAAATAATAACAATGACTTGAAGATATCCATCGCCGCAGTGAAGTATTGTACGATTGGTTTTGTTCGGCGAGTGTAAGGGGAAGAAGTTTAGAAAACTAATTGCGAGATATTGACCCGAGCTCCAGCGTTTCTAAGCCTGGATATATTCAATTAGATTGATTCTTGAGAGGAGAGCTGGGGAAGATATGCACAGACTTGGAAGGAGTGGCATGTGGCCTGGAAATGCCCCTCCCTTCAATTCCATCCTCCGTCATTGTGAGAACACTTTGAGTTGATAGAAGGTCATAAGACAAGGTGAGCGCACGGAAGTCGTAAACAGTTTCTGAACTCGCGTGCGTTCCGTACGGTTTGTAAAGATGATTCGCCCCGGGAGACGTGGTGAACCGCACATTGTTGAAACAACACGGATGGAATGAAAAGCAATTCATGGAGTACGATCTGATGCCGACATTACTTTGATTTGGCGTAAACTGAGAAAACAGCGTCATTGCTGCTCAAGCCGTCAGCGTTACTATATATGGCATTGGCCGATATTGACTTCCGGTCAGTGTGTCAACGTTATTGACCGACTCCGACGACACAGTTTACTGCTCGAAACTATCGGGTGGTCAGATTCCGTGCGTGAGCATGTGTACTACCCAAGTCTCTCATTACACCCTATATTCAATAAGACTCAATTTCCAGACACAGACTCGGATTCGGAACATGGTACCCACGACGGCCAAACAGCAAAAAAAACTACCAGTTGCAAGAGTACACCATGTTATACCATAGTTTACAAAGGTTAACATTCTGTCAGAATCATAGGAAACGTTTTCTGTGTAAGAAAGTTATAGGATTCTGATTAATGAACGCAATTTGTTCCGCCCGATAGTCATCAGGAATGAGCGTCGTGTTTGCACTATTCAGTTGCATAACAACCTGATTTTTCGGCGTGTACTGTGCCCATAAAGGACCTGAATGGGGGTGAGTATAAGCCATAACTTCTGAGTGGAATCTGACAGACGTTGTAGGCCCTTTCCATCGTTTGGATCCAGACTGGTAGCGAACGAGATCCAATAATCAATCATAACCTGACTCAATGAAACATCAGAGGCATTCGTAACGTGCCCAAAGACGAAATCAAGTTCAGCTGCGTGCGGAACTAGTGAAGCGAATGGTTAGCCAACGCATTGTTAACTTCGCTTCCCTGTCTCACCTCCAAGTTGGGGCTGACGTGCAGGCGACGGTTGAGTGAACAGATAACCAAATGTTTTCACTCTAGCATTTGCTGCCGTCTGTTGCCACAGACGCCGTTGAGACTGGAAGCTTATATCTCCGACTATGTAACGAGGATCAGTCGTAAATCGTACACGAATGGATAATGAAGGGACACTGACTAATGGCAGCGAAACGCTTAAAACCTTGAGGAAGGCCAAATGTCTCATTACCGGTGTTGAAAGGTGATCCCAATGCAGGAACATCAGGGTAAAGCTCAAGTATCCGGTCGATTGAATCATTGAGGGTTTGCACACTAACGTCAGATGGGGTCAGATCCGTAAATATCGTCTGGCGCAGGATCGCATCGCCGTAGTCCATTTTTGGATCCATGGGGGTAAAGCCAGTACCTGGAAAACGGGGAGATTCGCCAATGAAATTTAGCTTAATCGTGACAGAAGGCCACGCACCTTCATCGAGATTGGTGCCAGCGATAAATGGAAGTTTTGCGAATCTTCCGGCTTTAAAGAGCCGTGAAGGCCGGTCAGGTATAAACCCATGAGGTCCATCAAGAGTGGGGTCAAATGCAAAGGCTTCCGTTGCCTTATTAATCGAAGCAATCACTCCGTTCAATATGGATGAGCTATTTGCAGTCCTCAAACAACCGAAGGTGCTATTTGTGCCCGCGAGGGAAGCACATTCGGCTACTCCACCCACGAAGTTTGTCCAGCTGATCTCACGAGCTTCAGCCTTATGTTCAATAGGTGTCGCAGCAGAACCCGATTCAAAGATCTGTCAACAGCTCAGTGACTTCTAGACGATGATGGTCACCGTCCCGGCAAGACGACTTACGGCTGCTCTAGCCACTTTTGAGAAGTCCGGATTCAAGAATTGAACTGCCGTCATGATTGCCCCTGCACTTTCTCCAATCACAGTCACCTTGCAAAATGTACATCACATAACTCATCATTCGAGTACTTGAAAAGATCGCTCACCTTGGACTTGTCTCCTCCGAAAATTTCAATATTCGCTTGAACCCATTCCAAAGCAGCGAGTTGATCTCTGAGCGCGAGATTGAGAGCGCCGTGGCGATCTGCTTCTGCACCCTGGGGAAACCCCAACGCTCCGAGGCGGTAGTTGAAGCTTACAAAGATGACAGGAGTTCGCTGATTCCACACGACATTCAGTCAGTCCATCATTTTGAAGCCTCGCGACGAGAAAATTTTTTTTCACCCGGGTGACACTTTGAGCAACGATGGCGCTACCGTTGAACCCACTCGACATTCCAGCCTCGAAACCTCCTCCGTACGTCCTTGAGCAAAACTTTCAGCGAAATTCAAGGGTGGTAAAATGTTATTGCTTACCAGAACAGGACGGGAAGTTTGACGTCATTTGAAATTTTTGAAGGGCGGAAGACGTTGATGGTCAAGCAGTCCTCTGACATTGCCGTGGGAGAAGATCTCTTTGGATTCACAATAGTCAGCTACAGCAGTGCATGGAAGATGAATCAACCACTGGCTACCCACCGCCTGGAAACAGAACCGACTGAAGTTACCAGCATCGAAGATTGCTTCACTGAGCCGAGTCTTCAGCACGGGTGGCTTCAAGCGAAGATCTCCCAACGGAGGCTCAGCGTACGGTATACCTGGAAAGATCAATCATGAGGTTTAACACTAGTGTAAAGGTTATAAGAACGTACCACCGAAAAAATCTTGCTGCAGCAAAGTAACATCCCTTCCTACCAATGTGGTTTTACCCAAACGAACGGTAGGAGCAGCAGCAAACACACAGGAGACAAAAGCTAATAAGAAGGATGCATGCATAACTAGTGCGTCAGAACTGGGGGGAAGAGAAATTTCATCTGCTGTGCGATGTAAGATCTCGAAGCTCCTCATAGCACCTGATTGATGTCCCGTCGTTCCGATCCCTGAAGAGGCAAATTTCCAAATAATATCGACCACGACCCACGAGCCCTACGGGCTTCACTACGCGGTGGCGGTACACGTCTTGCCCCTTGATTATGACGGAGACAACAGGAGAAAGCTCGACTCCGAACTTGATCATTCGTAGTCGTTGAAAAAATTTAGGTGCACCAGACAGAACACGGGGAAGTATGCATGAGGCGGCAATGACTAGAGGATATTCACCAAAATGAAGATTTCCGCTCACTTTTCGAAATGGCTCAGAGTTCCCACGAGATGAAAAACCACTGAATCACCGGTTCAACGGCACCATCACCGGCACCGACCGCGAGTTCCGAATAACAAATTCAGAAATCTTTTCTCAATGGATGTTATTCAGAAACGTTCTTACGTTCGGCAGATACCATATGTTATTCTCCGAAACACATGAACTGGTTGCTGGTTGAACTTCCGACTTTCAGCTGAATCACTAAAACTTGTAGGCTCATTACTCTCTAGCACAGCCAAAGTGTACTTCTGGTTACTGTAGCCATCTACATCATTGCTGTCAATAATCATTAGATCGTCGTCTATACGACTGCCTACAGCTAACGTGAGAATGGCCGAGGAGACCGAAGAGACAAAATACGGATTTTGTATGATTGACAAGATGCAGTAAGTACCATGGGTACAAAACTTTCGCTTGAAATCACACAAAACGTCTGTGTAGGAAAGTTATAGGGTTCTGGTTAATAAACGCAATTTGTTCCTCCCGATAGTTATCAGGAATGAGTGTCGTATTTGCACTGTTCAGCTCCAACAGAACTTTGTTCTGGGGCGTGTACTGCGCCCATACGGGACCTGGATGGAAAGAATGAGTGAGTGGTTCCATAACACACATGAAGGAGATAGACGAACGCGGTAAGCCTTTTCCATCATTGGGGTTCAGGCTAGTAGCGAATGAGACCCAATAATCAATCATTAATCGACTCAAGGAAACATCGGAGGGGCTCGTAACGCCGCCGAAGACGAAGGGGAGTTCAGATCCATGTGAAACTAGCGAAATATAGTTTCAGCAAAACGATCACGGCCATGCAAGGCGATAATAGGCGTTTCTTACCTCCCAAGGACGGTGTACCTTCGGGTCGTGGCTGAGTGAACAAATAACCATATGTTTTCACTCCAGCCTGTGCGGCGGTCTGTTGCCACAAACGTCGTTGAGACTGGAAGCTCAGATCTCCAACTATATAACAAGTAATAGTTGAATTACCCCGCGATGATAGTTTCTAAAAAAAACTGACTAAAGGCAGCGAAGCGCTTGAAACCTTGAGGTAGACCGAAGGTCTCGTTACCGGTGTTGAAAGGCGATCCCAACGCTGGAATATCGGGGTAGAGCTCCATTATCCGTTCTACTGCATTATCGAGGGTTTGGAGGCTGACGTCTGGTGGACTAAGATTGGCAATAATTTGTCGTCGCAGGCTCGCATCGTCGTAATTCAAGTTTGGATTTACGGGTGTGAAAAGAGTACCTGCACAACGATAAGAAACTCGATAATGACCTCATAAGGATGATAAGCCTTGTACCTTCGTCCAGATTGGTGCCGGCAATGAAAGGAAGCCGTGCAAATCGTCCCGCTTGGAAGAGTCTCGAGGGTCGGTCAGGTATGAACCCACCGGGTCCATCAAGGGTAGGATCAAATGTAAATTGCTCGACGTCACTGGCAGTCGATGCGATAACCCCGTTTAAGATAGACGCCGTACTCGCAGTTTTCAAGCAATCGAAAGTATTGTTCGAGCCCGCAAGGGAAGCACATTCGGGTACGGCAGCCACAAAGTTCGTCCAGCTGCTCTCACGAACTTCAGCAGTATGTTCGAGAGGTGACGCAGCGGAACCTGATTCAAAGATCTGTTGCAATGTAAGGATACATCCGAAATCAAGAGGATGAACACCGTCAGGCGTTGAGCCACGACTTACAGCTGCTCTCACTAGCTTTGAAAAGTCCGGGTTTAAGAATTGAGCCGCTATTAAGATCGCTCCTGCACTTTCTCCAAATATGGTCACCTTGCAACAGAAAGTGTAACTCGTTTATCGTTCTGACATGATGGAGGAATCGCTCACCTTGGACTTGTCTCCCCCGAATGTTCCGATGTTCGCTTGTACCCACTCCAACGCAGCAATTTGATCTCTTAACGCGAGATTCAGAACACCCCTGCGATCTGCTTCTGCACCCTGGGGAAACCCTAACGCTCCGAGGCGGTAATTGAAGCTTACGACGATGAGGGGAGTTTGCTGTCCACCGATATTTAGCATAGTTAATCTTGCTACGAGGACAACTTACCCGCGCGACGCTTTGTGCTACAATTGCACTACTGTTATAAATATTTGATGAGCCCTCTTCGAACCCTCCTCCGTACGTCCTTGGATTAACTCTTAGCGAAATTTACGAAAGCTTTGGAAAGAGAATGCTATTCACCAGAACAGCACCGGAAGGTTCGCGCCCCGGGAAATACCCGAGGGCCGGAAGATATTAATAGTCAAGCAGTCCTCGGACATTTCCGAAAGAGAGAACCCCTGTGAGACTGAGGTAGGCCTTTGCACTTTGGTATATAGCGAGACTAAGGAACTCACCGGCTGTAAACAGAACTTGCTAAAGTTACTGGCATCGAACGTCCCACCGCTAAGCTGAGTCTTCAACACGGGTGACTTGAGTCGAAGATCTCCCAACGGAGGCTCCGCGTACGGTATACCTGAAAACCATCAATAAATTAGCTAATAATAGTCTAACGAAAGTTGATTAGTACGCACCACCGAAGAAATCTTGCTTTAGCAAAGTAACATCCCTTCCTACCAAGGTCGTTCCGCCTAATTGGACGGTGGGAGCAGCAGCGCTTACCCCAGAAGCAATAGCCAGTAAAAAGGAAAGGAGCATATGTGGGAAAGGACTTGAGGGGATGAGACAATTGCCTTGTCGGTCCTTATAAATGGAAATCTCTCAAGCCACATCTGTCTAATCCATGGGAGGCAAACGTCCTTTTCAATCCATTATGACAGATGGATTCGTGCTCTGCACCCGCGTCCGACTGCCGGTTAAAATTGAGCACACACTTGGTCATAAACACCATCAAATTAGAGGGACATGACAGGCACAATATCCGGAGCGGAACAGGGAAGAGTATTCGAGGTAAGTAGTGATAGTAATCGACTAAGAGTCAGTGCTTTGTCGGTTGTCGACAAGCCTGTGACTTTAATTGTGTGAGTGAAACCTGACCGGTAAGATTGTTACAGTGATCCGGTGTGAAACCTCCAAGCGGGAAGGATCAAAGAAACAAAGCATGTTGAACTGACATCAAATACAAACTAGCCGACCCGAGTCTTGAACTTGAACCTCTGTTGTTATTTAGCTTGCAATTGAGGTCAGTGACTGACAGATCCATCAGACCTGAGATCAATCCATGAAACAGGACGATAAATTGATACTTAATGGTGCAATCGATAGCCGCCACACCCACAGACGAATATATGCACCCCCATGGTAACCTCTGCATGTCAGTAAGTAGATTCCACTACCTGCCACTTCATTGAGGGGTGCCTGAACACTTCATGATGGTAAATCGTAAATCTTTTGACCCGCCGTGTTTTCGCGCACGTGTTTTTGAGGAGACCACAAGATCCATGGCCAATAATGATGAGTTTCTCGTGATTATTCCGTCGCTGCACTAACGTGACGTGTAATATAGCCAGTATTGCATGGGTTTCTGTCTCAAAGGTGTGAAAGGGTGTCCCAAGGGTGTCCCAGCCCCCCGGGCCTGCTCGCTAATAAAAGTGGAGTCTCCCTATGCAGACTTCGAGTGCTCACGATGCTTTGCTTGATTGGGACTAATAAGCGAGGAAATAATCAAGCTCAGTCGATAATAAAGAGGCGTAGAAAGAAACTTGAGGTTGTAACTTGTGAGTAAAGATTTGATCAT
This sequence comes from Marasmius fiardii PR-910, assembly GCA_014904975.1. Lineage (NCBI taxonomy): Eukaryota > Fungi > Basidiomycota > Agaricomycetes > Agaricales > Marasmiaceae > Marasmius > Marasmius fiardii. Next base: position 296,248 of record MU127817.1, read on the forward strand.
GAGAGGAAAGAACAAAGTCGCGGCGCCGTGGTCCGTCCACGCGTCGACCATCGCGACCTCTCACTGAGCTCACGAGGTTTTCCCTATCAATTCGAGCTCTCATGCCTGCCACCCACACGGTAACAATTACTCCTAGAAATCCTCAACATACGGTAAATAGGAACGGGGTCCAAGGTTAGCAGATTACCTTAATACATTGTAAAGGTCTACTCAACACGGTACTCCCACTGTCAGAGCCTATTACTATTCTCAAGGAAGAGGGAGAAAAAGTCTACGTCAACTACACAAACCTGCAAAAACGATTCGACGAATGGATTCCGAGGTCCGAACTTCATCCAATTATCCCCCAACCTGGCCCTTCGAATGTCGTAAAAACCGTACCACAAAAGCGAAAACGAAAGCCGACAGAAAAAGCGAGAGCTTCAGGGTCGCGAGGTCTTTCAGAGAACGGTGATGATGAAGGAGGAGAAACAGAGAGTGTCGACGTTGCCGAGGGTCAGCCACAGCAAGTCGTGATGACAGAGGAGGACTATGACATCCAACACCACAAGGCGCAAATCGGTGCAGTTAGAAACTTTGATAAAGTTCATTTTGGGGAATGGTTAATCAAAACATGGTGAGTAGTCGAAACAGTCACTTCTGGTTGGAAAGTTTACTGGTTGCTGTAGGTATTTCTCCCCATACCCTTTAACCGAGAACGAAGATCCAGAACCAGTCTCCACAGCAAATTCAAGTGCCACTCGTATACCTGGCGTGTCGAGAGCACGCGCCGAAGACCTTTTCGCAGGGGGATTACACAAAAGTCATGGTCAACATAGATCCGTTTTATGGGTATGCGAAATGTGCTTCAAGTACATGACGGATGGCCTCTCTTGGGAGTCACATAAGGTGCACAAGCGTTCCCTCCAGATATTTCAAGACGTCTTTGAACCGCAATTTACCAACAGAAAATCTGTACTGTGTTGCACCCTCCAGGCCGAAAGGTCTACCAGCGCGGGGCACATACAATCTGGGAAGTGGACGGAGCCAAAGCGAAGGCATGTTCAACAATACGGCTCTGGGAAATGTCTTTATTGAATGCCAATATAGCTCTACTGCCAGAATCTTTCGTTGTTTGGGAAACTATTCATCGACATCAAGACCCTCTACTTTGACCTCGACAACTGTGAGCTCACACAGAAGACCCGTTGTCCTGATACTGAACTTTGTGTCTCCAGTCATGTTCTATATCCTCACAGACGCCGCACGAGACAGAGACCACATGATGGGATACTTTTGCAGGGTGAGCAGTAGCTTCCCCCTCTCTCGTCGCGCTTCGACTCATCCATTTTAACAATGAAACGCAGGAGAAGCAGTCCTTCGATGACTATAACCTTGCCTGTATTACCACATTACCCCCATATCAGAAACAAGGTTACGGGATGCTGATGATCGAATTCAGTGAGTCTGCTGCTTCCAACCTTTCGACCCCTCGACCTATAACTCTAATCGCTTCCCAGGTTATGAGCTCTCTCGTCGGTCGGGCAAAATCGGAACACCCGAACGACCGCTTTCTGACCTGGGACTGAGAAGTTATTTGGCGTACTGGGTGGCAACACTAGTTCGATTTTTCCGGTACGTGTTTTCCTCGCTTCTTCCTATCCGCTTCCTGTTTTTGACTCCCCGGATTCCTTTTCGACCAGAAAATTGCTCTCAGTTCTCCCACCCGGTACTACCCAGGTTATCTCAACCGGGATTGCACCCGACCTTGCTGTACGAAGCCACGAAGGGTCAGAAGACGGGGTCTTATCACCCACAACTCAAAGGCGAAGGAGAAACACCAAAGGCTGGGAAGGTGAAGTAGACGACGACGACGGCGCGTATTTGATTGACATCGATGGTGTGTATGCCTCTTTTCACCTTTCTACGCCTTACGGTTGTTCACCAAACTAGAATCGATCAACTCCCTCCGCAACTATGTGACTACTGCAAACCCAGATGGAAGCGCGTCCACCCACCTTCAAATCCAGTGCAGCCTCTCAGATATTTCCCGTGCCACGAATCTACGAATTGAAGACGCCGCTTTTGCCTTGAACGAGATGGGGATGTTGAAGAGGTGGGGACAAGCCCCTCCACCCGTTAGACTTGTTGGTGGTTCGCAGAGTTCACGGTCAGGCATGAGTTCGCCGATCCGGAATGGAAATAGCAACGGCAATAGAAGGTCCGTGTCAGTTCTAGGTGGTGGTAGCACGGTGGCTGCTGGAGATGTAGGCGAGGAAGGTGATAATAATGGGTATGTCATATTGTTGACGAGAGAGATGGTGGAGAAGGTTGCGGATGAAAGGCATGTTAAGCCGCCTTGTATGAAGATGAAGTATGTTTTGCTTTAAAGGCCCCACATATTTTTTTTTTATATGTATCGTATGGTTTGCGACATCCGAGTCCCCTATATTGCTTGTATTTTCCACCCTCCGAATTCAGAATTTTTCTTATCAGCTAGGATAACTATCATCTATAGCTTAGAGCATGTATAATAGCCTGAATCTAATCATAATAAGGTATACCTTGTTCCCAAAGGCTTCTGCGCCATCCCACGACCCCCAGGAAGCCAGATTAATGTTAGCAAGTTGACGACCTCCTACGCTGCTCGACGCAGAGACGAAAAAGGAGGTGCTCTAAGATTAACTTCCTCTGGAACACCGGAGGTGGGCGTGATCACGATCAACTTGCCGCTTTCCGGATTGAATATTGAGACCCCAAAGCCAAGGGCGGCGAGGGCTCGCTCACCGAATTCTCTCTAGGTCCGTAGCCGAGAGAAAACGAGTTTTCACTTTAGGTTCCCGGGGGTGGAACAGTAGACTCGGTGGAACAGGTACATCTAATGCATCTGACATCACCTTACCAGAATGCGAACTTATGCATCTTGAAGCTCATCACACCCTAACGATGTAAACGTGCATGTGAAGTTTATGATTCGCCAGTATAGAAACTCAATAGTTTAGACGTAAAATTATAGTACTCCCTGTTATCCCAGATTAATTCAGGACTTTCTCCATGACTGTATCAACCATATCCTCCATTTTTGCCTCTGTACTCTCAAATAGTATTAGCTTTTTTACCTTTCCACTCAAGTTTCCTCTCGCGACGTCGTCGCCCTCAAACATGTGCTTATGAGCGCGAACATAGGCCGGCCAAACGACTCTCGCCCAGTACTCGGGAGGATCACGCCAAACGTCTCCCTCTGATCCGAAATGAGCAGAAACGTCCAGAAACCCAAGATGCTTGCTCACCGGGTGTGTGATATGCTCGAGCTTCACGTCTAGCCCTAGCAACGTCCTCCGGCACACGAATAAACACGCGTACGTCGAGATTCGAGATAATACGCTGCGCCGTTGTCAGTTTCAAGTTATCACAAAAACGTGGCGGAAATGAGTATCCCACTTCATCCCAGTACAGTAGAAATCCGTCAATCAAAACCCAGACAAGTTTTTCCCCGGTTTTCTCCAGGTGCGTCGATGCAAATTTCTCGCTTCGGGACTTCCATTGCGCTATTTTTTCGTCGTCTATAGGTACGGCGGGTGTTTCGTTGAAGCTGTCGTAGGATTGGTGACTGGTGGGAAGGTTTCCAGTGTTCTTCAGATCGGATAGGAAAGTGGCCATACGATTCCAGTCAACAGCTGTTGGGGCGTCGTCCCAGTTTGCAAACCCATATTCTGGATCGACGGGAAGCGTTTCAGCGGGCTGTATAGGAATTGCCATGAGGGAGTGTACACATCGTTGACTGCTCACATACCGGTACGAAGTCCTAGATCCATGAGAGTTGAGATTCAAAGCTAGGAAAAGATGAAGTAAATGTGCCGTTGCAAACGTACATCCTGGTGAATGACAAAGCTATTGTGGAGACATTTTCGAAGGTGCTTTGCCAGAGTCGTTTTCCCGGAAGATGTCGCCCCGCTGATGGGTACGACGCGATTTTGAGCGAGCTGGGGAGGAGTATTCGGTAGATAACATACCCTAGCCCAATCATTACGACTCTCGTTGGTATCGCGTCTCTGTTCATCCTGCTGTGCGAAGTATTCGTCCAAGGGGAGAGAAAGAAAGAGGCGGGAGCTGGGGCGCTGGGGGATCATCGATAATCTGAACGTTGACGCCTCAAACGCTGACCGTGTCCGAGTCAAACAATCGTTCATGGTACACGACTGGCCGGTGTTCTGTGATTGGTCTCATCGATTATTTAAATAATAATAAATGTGGCCGTGGGTTATTGCTTTCTCCGAAGTCGGAAATTCATTGGAAATTCACCATATGCCCTTTCTCTTCCCTCCTACCCATGAGCTCGCCTCGCAAAATTGTAGTCCTGATATCCGGGTCAGGTACCTTTTCTCCTCCTCTGTCTTAATCTTCCTCTCCAAGTTCACCGATGATTAGGAACCAATCTCCAGGCTCTAATCGACGCACAGAACACGGATGCTCTCCCTAACACGCAAATTACCCTGGTTCTCTCCAATCGCAAAGCTGCATACGGGCTAACGAGAGCTCAACAAGCAAACCCCCCAATTTCAACTGCCTATTTATCTCTACAACCTTACCTGAAAGCACACCCAGACAAGACGAGAGATGATTATGATGCAGAGGTAGCCAAGATCGTGTTACAACAAAAACCGGATCTCGTCGTCTTGGCGGGATGGATGCATGTCTTCGGAGATGGATTTCTCGATCTGATGAATGGGGCAGAACCACCGATTCCTGTGATCAACCTCCATCCTGCTTTACCGGGAGCATTCGACGGTGCGAATGCTATCGAACGAGCCTATGAAGCATTTCAGAAAGGAGAAATTTCACATTCGGGAGTGATGGTTCATAGAGTTGTGAAAGAAGTTGATCGAGGAGAGCCGTTGATTGTTAGGGAGGTGAAGATTGAGAATGGTGAACCTTTGGAGTCGTTTGCGCAGAGGCTTCATGCTGTCGAATGGGAGATCATTGTGCAGGGGACGAAGAAAATTCTGGATGAGGTGCGTACCGATATTCTTCTTACATTTGCAGGATGGTCTAAGTGTGAGCTCAATAGGCATGATAAACGTGTATTATTATTGTAGACTATGTATCCATCCATGAGAACATATTTCAGGTCAAGGTTGCGGCGTTTATACGGGGAGCGCTGGTCCAACACCCAGACCCCTTTACCAAAACTCCTAATTCAATTCAATTCGAATTCGCTATAAATACCGTCGGCAAGTAGAGCACTCAAAAGGATTATCAAGATGCCCCCACCCGGTAACGCTGCAAACTGCAAGTACACTCGACTATCTGAACCACAATTGGCGGCCGAGATTGCTCGTATTGCTCTCACGCAGCGTAGACGTACTCTTCACGTCGCGTCGTTTCAGCCCAATCAAGCACCTTCAAATGGCATCGGCAACCAAGACATCTCTGTAACTGAAGATTGGGTCATTGAAGGGGAAACATGGAGGCTGAGAGCGGTTTTTGACGGTGAGTTTTTTCTAGGGATGAGAGAATTCAAATACTCGATCTCAGTCTCGCCGACTCTTTCAGGTCACGCAAACGGCAATGAAACCGTCGACTTTGCTTCTCAAACGTTACCCTCCATGATTCAAAAACGATTAAACGAACTTGTTACCACGAACAAGTCTTTCTCTACCGATAGTGTAAAGACCTTGCTTACCGCAGCAATTACTGAGTTGGACAACTCAATCACTGAGGAATTATTTTCGTTGTTTCCTTCAGAGGAGTATATTAACAAACTTGGCGACGAGGAAATACAGAAGGTGATAAATGACATGGATACTGGAGGGATCAACTTCGTAAAGGTCGCGAGATGCATGCGAGGAACGACGGCTGTCGTTGCACTGGTTGGCCCGAACACGGATATATGGGTGGCCACCCTCGGAGATTCTCAAGGAGGTGGGATAAGGCTTTACCCAAATCTTTCGTATATAACCCGGTTAAAACAGTCCTGGGGATTAAAAGTCACGAAGGCGACTGGTCAACCAAGGTCCTTAGTTCTAACCACAGCGCCAAGGAATCGTCCGAAATCGAGAGAATCAAGAAAGAGCACCCCGGAGAGGATTTAGTAGTCACTGATGATCGGGTGTTGGGAGTTATTGCAGTGACTCGAGGTGTATTTTTCTGTCGGAACTACGATGATTATTCTCTAATGACATCTGTCCACTAGCAATCGGTGACCACCTTTTCAAACTCCCCTCTGTATACGCCTCTCGCATTTTTCGCAATGCCTTCAAAGGCCTCCGTCCTGGATCAGAAGAGATGATAAAGAAGCTTATGCAACGGAACCTCACTCCTCCTTATCTATCCAATGTACCAGACGTTGAACATTTGAATTTGAAAGAGGAAGGAGCTTCCCATGGTGCGTGATATATGTCCTGAGGTCTCGTCAGCGCGTCAAGTAACTGGCCCCGTTAGGATGCCTCATTCTCTGCTCAGACGGCCTTATGGATCTGTACGCTGGTGACAGTGGGGAGCAACTACCAAACGTTCAACGTCAAACAGTGGGCATCGCTGCAATGGCTGAAATATGGATACGAATGATTGCAGAAAGGAGTTTGATTCCCCAAATTAGTAACTCCGAGCAAATTGGCTCGGAGTTGGACGTGCAGGTCAACCTTGCACTGCGGTTAATATACGAAGGACTAGGGGAATGCAGACGTGACGAGGACAAGATGTCTTGGATGCTGACTTTGGAAATGGACGACAAGTGGATGGATGATACAACTGTGATTGTTGAAGGTATCTTAGTATGAAATGGTGATGCTATCAGTCTCATATGAATCAGCTACTTGAGCCCAATCTTGTAGGATGGGAAGCGGCTTAGCGATCGTTTTTGGCGTAACTTGAGGTCGCGACACGACCCGCGTTTGGGTCACGAGGAGACTCCCACGTGGTCCGAGTTTATCATTACTTAAGACCTCTCACGTAGTAACTGGGCTTGATTCATAACCTTCACCACATGTAGCTCAGACTAATGGACGACGACTCAAAAACTTCGAGCTCTCGATGAATCTTCTCCGAGTCTGATAGACATGGTCTAGCTTGAGTGCCACGTTCTGGACTTACGTCATCAAATAGCCTCGAAATCCACCAAAACCGAATCTCACTATCTATGAATCCTCGGTATGCCAAACGAGCGCGAAGATTTACGAGCCCAGTATTCTCTAATTATCCCCCTGGTTCCTTTTTATTTTGGGATAGTTTCCTACAGACGGACGCGAAAATATCAACATCCTCCAACTTGAAACTTTCTCGGTTACTCTACGGGCGTTACACGCGGATTTACGGTCAAGCAGCCTCTTTAGTATGAGTAAATCATTCTAATTATGGTTTTCTCGTGCGAGACAAGCTATCGAAGCCCTGCCACATGTACAACGTTACACCTACACCATCTGGGTCCCGTCCATCGCCCGTTACTAGTGGACTCTGTTCATTAATTTGCTCACGCCCCTCGAACTCTGGTGGCAAAGACAACTGATTCCAGGCCATATATGCCGCAGTAACACATATTTCATGCCCCCCTGGATCTAAATGCCGCATTATTGCTTCGAGATCCATTAGACTCGGAGATCATCTCCCGCTCAATACGCCGACCCGAATTTGTTCGAATCCCTTCTCTTCCGTACCCTCATCAACACAATTAGCCTCGAAGTTGCTAATTCTCATGGGATGTCCGTCACTCAAGAAGGTTCATCAACCCGTGCTCTTCTTGTTTCGACATCGAGCGCCTGGTAGATTACCTTTTTCTTCCAGTTGTTAAACTTTTTCACTTGTTCGGATTCCAATTCGTACAAACCTATAAGAACCGAGTGCTGTAGGTCTGCCTTCAACTCTGCCCTTTCAGTCTGGTTGGCTGCTGCGCGTTCTGGGCATGAACTACATTGTCAGCGTGTTCATCATCATCGGCATCATCTGCGGTGCATGTAAGCTTCCTAAAGCTATTCTTTGGTCAAGGGTTTTCGTTCAACTGATTTCGGGCTCATTTAGTGTTTCTCGTTGGCTTCCTAGCTAATTTCACCATGTTTCTTCGCTGGTGGCGGTCCGATCGACGAGATAACAATCACCAGAATGCAGAAGCAGAAAAACCTGTCGACGTTGAGAAAAACACGTCCGCGACGATGCCCTTAGCCATTCGGGGTGAGTTTATGAGTTGTAGCTTTGACACGTCTGTACTGATCTGGATCGCATCCAAGTCTCCCCGCCATCGACTGACCTCCCTGCTGTGGAGAGACCCGCTTCGACTCATCAGCCTACTTCATTTTGTTGGAACTACGAGTGGGATGTATACAACAACGCTCAGGAATCAGGTTACCACTATTATCAACACCAAGAATACAACCCGAGTCATCATGATCAGGGCCATTATAGCTACTGCCAGTACCGATAAATGCCGCTTGAATGTATCATCAATCGAACTCCCCCCTGTACGTTCTTTCACCTCGGTTCCTTATATTAATTATATGCCGATTCCAATACGATAGGTATCAGTCCTTCTATTCGAACGCAATACGTGCAAGGGACCCCATGGAAAAAAAGTCTTGCCGCGCCGCAAGGTAGCGAATCAAACGATAACTTCAACACTGGGTCAGAAACCCCGAACACAAATGTAGTATACCGAAAGGAACAGGTACTGCCAGATACCTTCTATATGATCCTTCCCGCTTTCCATGAGATACTATACATGTTGAATAAACTCGGACCAAGTGGCAAGTAGCCGCGAAAGTGGTACTAGTGGCTTTTTAACGTGATGATCAGAATCCGACGAGTCGGAACGCCATCGCCAGAATTATCGAAGAGGTGATGAGTTGCCACAGGCCTCCCGTCTGGAGTGCCAGTGTCTGACTGAGGACTGGGACTAACGAACTGATCTGATTGCTCATAGTAAAGTGGCGAGAGACGATTGGTACATATACATTGGATGTGCCTCTTCGGCGTCATCCTCCTAGAAATCCTTTAACATACAGTCGATATGGGTGAGACATAGTAACGCTATTGCTCGAGGCTACAAGAACGATTGTCAGCTTTCACATTCGTGAGGAGACCTGCCCAGTGAGAAGCACAGCGACTACTTACCATAGTCACATCAAAATTACATGTGTTGAACGACATGTTTAAAATAACGTCCCGGTGTGATTTCACCACAAAATGTAGACAGTAAGAAGTCACCCCGATCGGTCGAATAAAACGTCACTTGGCGTCCAATACCGAAAGTCAAGAGTTAAAGGCGTATATTGAGCTGGAAGATACCCGTTGAAATCTTTGGGAGGAGAATCTCCGCATCCGGAGGGTTGTGGTTGTAGTTCGTCGTAAACAGAGAGGTTTAACACTGAGGTAATAGGTTGGGAGGCGTGCGGTGGCGACGGACCCGCCCCTCCTTCATGTGAAGGACGTGCATGATTCAGTCGATTTAGTGAGCTGAACAACGACTGTGATGACAGCAGAGGCACCCCACAAGAGTCGAGAGTGGCTCCTGACGTTGAGGAGGGGCTTGGTGAATTTGGCTGTCCGATCGCCATTATCGTCAGGTTTTTCGACTTTGATTCTCCAGGCGGCCTATACGATGTCGGTGCTTCAGTCTCTAATCAATGAAAGGGGCGAACGTTTGCTTACTGCTGGTATGAACTTCTCGGATGAGTCGTTCCACTATGCTCCTGCTACAGTTTTTATAGCACGGACTCTGGTAGTGAGTGAAGGAGGAAAAGTCGTTTATATGTAGATATGTAGGTGAACGCTCAATAACTGCGGGGATACTTGGGGATAACCCACAATCTTCCGAAGTTGGCCGTTAAATTCGGCTACCACTTGCCGTTCTATCCAAGAGCAGAAAGAAGTGTAAAGGAATGCGAGGGAGGAAACGAGTGAGATAAATGATCCAAAACAAGGCATATGAACATATGGAGCAGCGCTTACTGCATTGGCAAGCAAGTGAGGAGAAGGTACGTTTCCAGGTCAGTCGATACCAGTCTATCAGTTACTACTGAAGAACCCTTGAGCCAAGCGAGACAAGAAAGATGCGACAAGAAAGCATGAGGAATTAAATTTCGCACGAGATGCAAAGGCAGGATAAGAAACAGAGACGAGAGAAGTTATGAGTAGTACAACCTGATTGATATTGTCGTTCCGAGTCAAAGAAATTGAAATTTCAAACCGCTCATTGTCCAACCAGCTCCTTGAACTCGACACCCCAAGTCGGATTCTTTTTCAACTCTTCCACAAACGTATCGAACTTGGGTGAAACACCACTTCCAACTTTACTTAGCGCAGCAACAGCTCTCAGCGCGCTTCTCTGTAGCTCCGCAGCCCGTTCCAAATCCTGTTTAACAGTATCCTTGGTTACTTGCGCTCCCTTCATAGTCTTCTCGAGTTGCGGTGTTGCTTCATCTAGTCGTTGAGAGACAGCTGCAGGAGCTACTTGAGATAAACGGAAGAGCATCATGTGAGAGATCACTTTGATTTCATCAGAGTCATCTGCGAGACCGGAGAGGACTCGACCGATGAACTCGTGCAGATCGAGTTTCGTCAAGCAAGTGTCGAGCTAAGCGTGCGGCAGATAGATCAGCATTTAATTTTAGAAAAACGTAAGAAAAAAGACAAATGCTAACCAGCGTATACATAGTCTCATAAGCGGTCTTCCGTGCTTCAAGGCCATCGTCAACTTTGTGCGTCCATGGGCCCATTTGTACCGTTCTGATCAAATCTTGGTTGACGATCGTTTCCTTGTATAAATTGGGAAGAAGTGCATTCAAATGATCCCTGACGAGATGGGGTTTGGTGCGAGCAGCGGAATTCAAAGCCGATAATGTTACTCGACGAACGGTCTGATGAAGGTGAGAGATCAGTCACGAAGCATTTAAAAAAGTCGGGAGAAGACGAACCAAATCACTATCTACCATCAATGAAAGGAAGTCGACGAGAAGTGGCGAAAGAAGTTCGTCATAAGATTGGGCGGTATCTGCAAAAGTGTAACGAATGGCAGAAACAACTGTCGCTCTGGCCGCAGGATCCTCATCGCGGATTCTGGCCTGCAAGGCGAAGGCAAAGGCAAAGGCAGAAGTCAGTCATGAACACCGTATCGTTTTTCGAAACCCTGTCTCACATGAAGCTGTGGAAGATATTTCGACGGTTGAGTCGTTGCTAGTTTGCCTAGACATGCTGCAGCAACGTTCCGTGTCGCTTCTTCAGAGTTTTCGGAATTCTCGAAGAGGGGAACCCATAGCAAGTCGGCGACGCTCTCGAGTTGGCCATGTGAGCAATGAGTCACGACCTGATAATAATTATGTCAGCCGGCAAATGAGAATCACACAGACTCCGTTAATACCTCTTTCAGAGCGTGAAGCGCCAATAAGCGTTTCTTCGCATCGCTTCGAACAAGTTTGACGATAGCAGGAAGGAAATGTTGGAGATTACCAATTGCAATGTTACCTAGTATATGACCATCGTATGAGTAATCACGCTTGCTTTACAAGAATAGGACTCACCCGCTGCGAAGGCTGCAGCTGAACGAACTTCTTCCTGTTCAGCAGAAAAGTGTTCGATAGCATTGGTGAAAATATCTTGCTGAGGAGTCATATCACTGAGAAGAAAATTCCAGTCAAACGAGCCCTGAGAAGATGAATTTTTTTACACTCACATGAACCGACCCAATTCGCCCAGTATTAGAAGGCTGAGAACAACCATCGATACTTTCGCTTTGGAAGACTTCTAAATACAGAAGACTCAGTCCACGTCAGATAAGGGCGAAAATCATCCTCACCCTGACATGTTTAGCATACTCTGCAATAGTCCCAGCAGCAACACCTTGATGGCTCTTTACAACTTGTGCAACACACTTCGCGACATTCGCCGGATTAGCATCCGTTTTTCCGACTTTCTCCACCGTAAGAACTAGATTCGGTACGACGTGGGTGGAGATTTGTTGGTCCGCACAAATCAACGCCGCGTAGAAGCCTAACAGTGAGTCGAGTGCAGACCCAGAAACCAAGGGAGAGTGGGAAATGGTGTAGATTATCGACAAGAGTGACTTCTCGACCTCTGGGAACGTGACTCCAGGGGCAAGTTCGAGAAGAACGGAGAGTGTAGTGAGGGCTTGTGAGAGTAAAGCGATATCCGAAACGGTGAGGTAGGGCTTGATATGCGTGATAAGGACACTGGGCAATTCAGCTGGGATACCGGCGGTATAGCTTCAAAGCAAGAATGAATAGGAAACCACCAAGAGCCAGAAGAAAAGCAATCAACTGACCTCCTTAACAAAACATAGATAGCAGTAAAAGTCTCTGCTTTACCGGCCCTCCCAGCTTTCTTGAGCAGACCAACCAGCCACTCAACACATCCATTAACCCAATCATCTCCAACGGTGACCTCGCTAGCGACTTTAGTTATGACCTTAATCGCACCCTCAGATCTTCCTGTCTGGCGACAAATTGCCTCCCATTCCTTCCTATCTTTGCCCTTCATCATCTCATTCGCACATATCCACAAGTCAGCGATACAGTCTTCGGCAGTTGCTCGCACTTCGGCGTCTGTATCGTGATTTGTCAATCGGGCCAATGTGAGGTCGTAAAGGTTATCCGTCCAATCTGCATTCTTGACCGGCTTCATGGCCTGTAAAAGAGAAGAGAAGACCCGGAAGGCCTCAGATGCAACACGCGGGTGACGCTCTCCAACAGCTCTAAGCAAAGGTACAGTGAGAGTGGGTAGAGAACCGCTGAAGGCGGGCGGCGAATGGGTGGAGAAGAACAAGCTGAGAAAGGACAAACAAGAAAGGTACAATGTCGACGTGGAGGTGGTGGGCGGTTGCGATAGAACCGATTTCGAGGTCGAAGTGATCAACGGCACTTGACTAGATAAACATCCAGGTAAAACGGTGAGGAGAGAGAACAGAAGCGAAAATCCAGCCTGGAGTGTACCCGGAGGTGTCTTTGGGGATTTGAGCTGGTTAAGCAGAGCCTTGGAAAGATTGGGGACCTGTCCTTTCAATAGAGAGTAAGGATTTCCTTCTGTTTCCATCGTGTCCATATCCCTTTTACGTTTCCCGTGAGTGACGTCTTCTGATGTTTGAGGAAGACCACCATACACCGCTGTCTGACCCAAAAGAACGGTGTATGTAGACCAGACTTCCAGCTTGACAGTTTCCTCACGGTCACCAAAGCGGGAGATAAGGACAGGCGAGACTTCCTTGTATATGACGGAAAGCAATTCTGGTCGAGTAGCAATGAGAGCCGCCAAAAGTTTTGTCGCAGAACGTCGAATCTTATATGAGGTGTCCTCATCATCGGAATACCTTTTCGAATATGAAAAACGTACACAATAGGGTATTGGCAGAATACGTACTCATCAAGTTCAGCATCGTCATCATCGTCGCCATCCTCGTCCACGTCCATCTCTTCATCATCATCTCCACCGGCGTAGTTCTGTTGCAACAAAAGTAAGCGAGACAAAGGAAAGATATACGTGCGTTCGATACGTACTGGATCGTGTTTGATGAATTGATTCCCGACTTGAATGACGCTCGAGATATAGGGAGTAAGTTCACTGGGACACCTCAATAGCAGCACCTCAAGAGCCTGTAAACATCCCTCTCTCAACTCATCATCATCCCTCTGAACTGCTTTGGTGATCGGTGGAACGATCTCCCCAAGCGATCCTATGATTTGCGTGGGCGAATGTCTCGCAACAGCAGCGATCAGCTGCACTGTTGTCCGTTGTTTCTCAACGTTGGCATTTGTCGCGAGATGAGGAAGGACACTCGATTTCAGTAGTTCTTCGAATAGCCCAGGTTGAGAGATTGGTATGAACTGAGAAAGAGTGACGATTGCGCGTTTTCGCACAACAGGGCGGGGATGGGAAAGTAAGGGAGCAAGGACAACCAGAGGGGGTGGGGAAAAGGTCGCGCTTGATAGGTGTTGAGGGAACCGACTGATCAAGATGGAGAGAATAGACAAAGTCTCCACCAAGGCTTCTGGTGGCGTGTCAGACTACGAACGTATTTCAGTGGATGTCACAAAAGATGATCGGAGACGAACCTTTTCTACTTGGCCCAACAACTTGGGTGTCAGTTTCGCGCAAGCCGATGCAGATATCTTTCCATCGGCGGGTAACTCTGCTGTAATGGTTTTGAGGGCTTGATCCCATATCAATCAGCTTCGTTAGTAAAGTCCTTAAAGATTTAACACGTACCGAGAGCTGAAATGTCACGAAGTTCATCATCTTTGCCACCAGAAAACTCGATCAGCTTGTCTACTACCATTTCCATCTGCGTTTGACGCAGAATTTTGATCAATTGACCTAGACTGAAAGATCATAGTAAGTAAAAAATTATCAACAAAAACAAAAACGCGTACCATTTTACAGCCTGGTTTTTGACCTCCGAGATCTTATCCTCTACCAGTGCAAGGACTTGTCCTAAAACTTTGTTCTCCAACAGTTCATCGCCGACGAAAGAACCCTGGTCTTGCTTGATCTCGTTCATCAAGTCATTCAAGCCCATGAACCTGCGAAATGAAATGAGAAATATTGCGTTTATTCACGCGATTATCCGTACCTGAAGTCCTGGTCTGGCGATTGCATCTATTGCCACCCAAAAGTCATGTATTTATAGCCTGAGCGCGTTGAGGAAAGATCGTTCATACCTTTTCTATCAACCCATTCATAAGGTACGATTTCGTCATCGTAAAAAAAAATTAGTGAAGAAAATCAGAGAAAAATGAACGATGAAAGGAATTGTGGTGGTGGCGTAAGTGTAGGAGCAGCGAGCTGGGTCTTGACCTCGTTCGCCCCGAAATGACGCGTGACATTGGAAGCGCGAGCCGAGCCGCCCAATATTTTTTTCGTCACCTCCAAGTTCACGGACACTGGCAACGATGGCGAAGCGCAAGCAGAACGATGGAGACGTATCTGACGACGAATCCTCAGATGTTGTGAGTCTTTAACTTCCCTAGAAAATCCTGGTCTTTCAACTCTTCACTCAGTAGAGCATGATCAACGTCGATTTCGATTACTTCGACCCAAATCCTGAAGTCGATTATCAGGCTATCAAGCGTCTTCTAGGTCAATTATTCCAGCGAGATGCGGATGTTTTTCATCTCCATGAACTCACTGAGCTCGTTCTGGGCCAAGCGGGCATCGGATCGACTATCAAAACGGATGGAAAGGAGAGTGATCCTTACGCTCTCTTAACGGTGCTTAATATGCATGTATATAAGGTATGTGAGGAGTTAAAACTTTCTCTTTGAGTCGAAAACGGGAACTGATAGGAAAGGCATAGGATCACCCATCTATCAAAGCTTTGGCCAATTACATCTTGGAAAAATCTTCCTCCAACTCCAATTTCCACAGTTACCTTCAAGGGCTCTTTTCTCAAACCCAAAATCACGTCGGATTCGTCATTTGCGAACGCCTGATCAACATGCCAGTAGAAACAGTTCCTCCGATGTATCGTATGTTAACCGAAGAACTCAAGAACGCTAAATCTCAAGTACACGCCAATCCTTCTCTTTCTACCCGACATGTCGCTAAATCCAAAGCTTCCAGAACTCGGCATTCCACTTTACTGATCTCATATTCCTATCCCGAACATATCATCTCACGGAAGAAGAAGAGTCCTTTTTGATTAACAATGCGACGGCTAGGACATCTTCCAAAAAACGTTCCAAAAAGTCACAGGAACCACCAGAGGAACCGAGGCCCGCGGATGGAATATACGATTTCCATCCTGAAGATGTTCATATAAAAGCGGTACGTTGTGTCTCACTCCCCTTCGACCCCCATTTTTGAACTAGTAACAGGTATCCAACTACTGGGCAGACTACAAATTCACTACTGCTCCAAACGAACCTCGAGACAAAGAATCATTCGGCCTCGACACACGGGGTAGAGTGATGCTTGTCCCTGCCTCCCGGTTTCAGGAACTAGTAGATCGAATGGATGAGGCATACACAGTGAACGGACCTTGAATAAACGTAAGCGCTATACATATCTTAATGTACCTACACAACGAACACCTGCGATCACAGTAACTGTCTTTCGACCATAAGAGATTCTCGTAAGAGTAGGAATGCTTGTCCGACCGCTCGTTAGCGGGTATCCGCACCCGACAAGCTGAAAGAATTATTTTCCCCACAAGCTCCAAGGATCAGTTGTCACGGGCCTACCATATATGTACCTCAGCATCCGTGGCTTGAATTCTCCAAATGCCCTTTCAACGCCTCGAATTTATCGGAGGAGGAGGGCATGCTTGTGACACAAGGGATCAAATGGGCTTTGAATATTCTACCTGCCTGAGCCTTACCTAGGGTACCGCCACAGATTTGGTTTATGGCAACATACAGGGACATCGACTATATTGGGGTCTGGAAAGGCTTCGAGAGCCACTTTCTCTTCTTCCACGCCAATCTTCCCCGTAGAGTCAAATATAGGCGAAGCTCCCAACTCAGGACACATGTCTCGTACAAATTAGATCCACGATTGCTCGAGGTCCCCGTCAATCACCGAAGCCGCTCTCGATATGTAAAGCCCAACTTCCAAGACCTTCGACCTTTTATTGAATTTGAAGGGCCACAAACGACATAACCAAATTAGGTTACAAAAGTATGTGCAAAGGATCCCAGCCATATACCCCTGTCTGATTTTCCCGACTTAAACCCGATAACCAGTACAATCGGTAGACCAGACGCCAGGTCCAATTAAAAAGGGCTGCCCAAGTGTCAACAGTCATAAGACGACAACGTTTCGGAAAACCTGGCCCAAACCGAAAGGAAGACGCCCCCCTCTTATGAACTCTACAGCACCAACGCCATCTGCCACCGCGAGACCCGACCTCTCGAGCCCGTTCTCGAGTCTTCCCCTTCGATGTGCGTCGTTTCTCATCGTTGCGTTTCCGACAAATTATTTAAATCGGGCTGATAAACATCCCTTCCATGGACAGTCGTAATCACCCTCTTCCACTGCTTAGCCATCGTCTTCACGATAGCCCGTTTAACGCGTCGAGTTCGTATACGTCGGTTTTCATGGGACGATGCATGGGCTGCTCTGTGTTTGATTCTCGCCATAATGTTTTTGGCGTTGGAATGGATTAAGTTCGATTTAGGTAGGTGGGATGCTAGTTTTTTATGGATGAAACATCCGAATCTCCGTAAAGATGTCTTGATATGTTTTGTCTCCTCCCCACCTTCCGCCCCACAGTCAAAAAAGGACCATCTGTTGGCCTCGTGAATCAACTGAAGACCCTCTACAAGCTCAATATAGCAGTGTACACTTCGATCGTTTGGTACGTCCCGTGGGGTTATCTATGACCTCCAAGCTGTCATTGAACACCCATCCAATTCAGGTTCTCCCGAGTCTCTCTATCCCTCTCCATAGCCCGTATCTTTCCTCCAGGTCGAACCCGCTTAACAGCCATCTTCCTATCTATCGCGTGTCTAGTTATAGGACTCGTCCTTGTCATTGGAAAACCATTGGCCTGTAGCATCTCATTCCCTAAGCCTGGCCAACCTGCACAGCTTGCCTGTATCCCTGGTGTATGGACTTTCTTTTATTTTCAGATTATTGGTATGTTTATTCTCATACTTTTTGTGCGAGCCAGCTCTTGCATGAAATTCAGAAAAGACGACTTAAACCCCTTGTTTTGCAGGTGACATTCTATCCTCCGTAGCCCTTGTAATCTTCCCCATCCGAGCTCTTTTCCCTAGCACAGTATCTGAACTTCGTTCTTCCGAACATCGGTTGATTTTAGTACTTCTCTTGAGTACGTTAGCCACACTGGCAATGGGTCTCGCAAATGCGATTTTTATTTTGAAAGTGGATACGTTCAAGATGATTCTGTTCTCCGATCTAGAGGTAAGAGTTCCATTCCCCGTGCGGACTGAACTCTGATTGAACCTCGCATAATCTTCCATTTTCCCCACATAGGCATCAGTATCCCTAATGGTCTGCAACTTCCTTGTCGTAATAACTAGCGTCTGGCGTGTTCTATCTCGATGGTTTTCCCGAGCTAAAAGCCGAGACGGGGATGGGGAAGAAGGTGTGGACGGCGGCGGCGGCATCAATAATAACTACAACACTGGCGAAATCTCGCTAGGTGCCACTACGACGACTACTACCACCAACTTCACATCGATGACTACTACGACTGCTACCACTACAAGTGGCTCTCAGGCGATCACAGGCAGTGGTAGTGGTTCGCGTCCGGCCAATATGGACAACAGTACATCAAGGTTTTCAGCGCTAACGGACATCGCTGAACTGCAGACGCCCCCGCACTCCTTACCATCAATGCCGTCGACGGAGCTTCGGAGCCGGCTCGTTACGGCGAGTAGTGGGATTGAAACCACCATTGACCGTTCATCGTCGACTCCGGCTTCAAGCGGACAATAGGGAAGAGTCAGGAACGGATTCAATGGAATCGAAATGGACTTATAATTACCTCCAGCTATTTGTATGGAGCTTGAATGGACTTCAATATTAATTTCCTTGTGGGGTTTCATGAAAAATCCTGGCTGCACTTGGAAGTTGGTATAATCCCCGTTTGCTTCTTTATTTTTTCTCAGATCCACACTTGCTATTGTATCTCTAGCAGTATCGTTTATGTACATATGTCTATCCTTGTGTTAATAACTCGAAATGCAGAGAATCCTAGTCTTTGCCTCTGATTTTGGCCAAGGCTTAGCGCCAGCGCTTAGGCGGAATTTATTTCACAAATGACATGTGACATTGGTTTGCTTGCTCGAGTGAGCTCAACAATGTCAAAGCGGGAGCAGAACGGTGAACATGACAGATTATCCCACTGCAGGACATACCGTGCTCGTCGTAGAATTGAATCGACAACGCTTCAAGGTTTTATAAGTCCCCAAAGCCGATATCTCGACTGCACGACTTCAAGTTCCAGGCCTTCCAGAGTTCAATAACTTAAAGCGCTTATACTACATAATGTTTATCCGCCTTTCAAAAAGGAATGATTCACAACGGAATCCATTCAATTCAGGAACTCACTGTCACGGTCGATATATAAACGAGATGCCAGGCTCGATAAAATGGGCTCCCAGAGTCAACAAAAACCTGGCCCTAAGCCAAAAAGAAGCAAGCCACATTGGCTACAATGTCAACGCCACAGCCATCCGCGACCGCAAGCCCCCAAGCTCAGACCCAAGCCTCAAGTCCATTCTCAACTGCCCCCTTTCGATGTGCGTCATTTCTTCCCTCACGTTTCCGGCAAGCTATCGAGGTTGACGACATCTTTCCATAATCAGTTATTATCACTTTCTTCCACTGCTTAGCCATTGTCTTCACAATAGCCCGTTTAACACGTCGAATTCGTATACATCGATTTTCGTGGGATGATGCATGGGCTGCTGTGTGTTTGATTCTTATCATAATGTTTTTGGCGGTGGATTGGTTTCGATTCGAATCAAGTAGGTACAGTACCGGTTTCTTGTCCATGAACGTGTTTGACTTATAATCCATCCTATAGCCAAGAAAGAACCATCTGTCGGCCTTTTCAATCAACTGAACGTGTTCACCAAGTTCACTATGGCGTTTTACGTCTTGATCATTTGGTATGTCCCGTCCCATCTATAGTCTCTAGGTTGTTTGTTGAAACCTGCCTAATTCAGGTTGTCCCGAGTCTCCCTATTCCTATCCATAGCTCGCATATTTCCTTCAGGTCGAACCCGCTTGACAGCCATTCTCCTATCCATCGTTTGTTTAATTATAGGACTCGTCCTTACCATTGGCGAAACAGTGTCCTGTAGCATATCACCCCCTAAACCCGGTCAACCCGCGCGGCTTGTTTGTAAACCGAGCTTATGGACGTTTTTTTACATTCAGATAATCGGTACGTACGCTCTGCAAGTTAGCTCTTGCATAAAACTCCAAGGTCAAAATAAGGACTCAAACCCCTCGTTTCTCAGGCAGCATCTTATCCTCCGTGGCCCTAGTAATCTTCCCGATTCGAGCACTCTTCCCCAGCACCGTATCCACACTTCGCCCCTTTGAACATCGGCTGATTTTAGTACTTTTCATGAGCACAACAGCCACACTGGCAATGGGTCTCGCCAGTGCGATTTTTCTTGTGAAGGGAGATTCGTTTAAAATGACTCTGTTTTCTGATTTGGAGGTAGGCGCCCCCCTCTCCTCCGTGCGGAGTAACGAACTCTGATCGAATCTGTATCTACATAGGTATCAGTATCCCTCATGGTCTGCAACTTCCTCGTTGTGATAACCAGCATCTGGCGTGTCTTATCCCGATGTTGTTCCCGAGACAAAAGCCGAGATGGAGGTGGGGACGATGGTGTTAATGATAACTATAACACCGGCGAGATCCCGATAGGTGGGATTCGGAACATCACCAATGTCACGACGACTACCACACCAACGAGCCACTCGACTACTGGTACTGGCACTGGTAGATTGCGTTCGACAAATACGGATACCACTTCGAGATTCTCGACGCTATCAGCGTTGACAGACATCGCTGAACTGCAGACGCCCCCGCATTCCTTACCATCAATGCTGTCGACGGAGTTTCAGAGCCAATTGGCTACGGCCAACAGTAGGGCCGGATCCGACGCCATTAACTATTCATCGCCAATGTCACAGTCGGTTCCAACTTCACGCAGAGAATAGAGGAGCCAGGGATGGTCGAGAACCTAAACAAGCTTAATTCTGGGCTTGCTTATTTAAGTACTTGGAGAATTTAGTGGGCTTAATTTAAATAGACTTATAGTACTCCAGTTTTAATGGATTTTTAGATGGACTTCGAATTTCGCTCTGGAGTGCAATGGAAAATCTTGGGCTGCACTTGGCACAACCCCCGTTTGCCGCACTAGCACCTTTACTTCGGTTTACGCTTATACTCGCTTCCCATTGTATTTCTAGCAGTATCATTCATGTCTTATAACTTGAAGCCCAGAGAAACTACGAGGGGGCCTTGGCTCGGGACAGGCTTAAGGACTCCCACGTAGCGAAATGAAAACGGTTCCCCATATTGGTTCCTATTCCCATGGCCACGGCACACGACGATGAACCCGGAGGTCATATACATGTTCGCGAAGATATATGCCATTCTTTGATTTTGCCACACTCAGACCTTGGCCCTCGTTCAAGCTCAAGTTTCACAGAACAATATCTTGGGAGTATGCACACCAAGTGTGTGACAAGTCCGATGCTTATTCAGATTCAGATCTAATTCTATGTACATATGTGTATACGTATACTTGTGTCTACAACTTGAAGTAACGCTCGGCAATTTCGCATACTTCGTCAATGTCATAAGGTACGGTAGGTTCAAGGATTTCTCTCAGTCGTTGAGGAATCCCTAACCAAAAATAGGTAGCACACAGTTCCTTCGACATTCGAACAACAGCTCCTGCTCTTTCCTGGAACCGTCGTACGTACTTTAGCCATTTCGAAAGATTGTCGATGGGCTGACTAGTTTGTTCAAGGGCCAAGTCTCGAATGTCGCTGGGCTGGTACCTGTTACGAGCTCGGTCAGCGTCGTACGACTTCAAAATGTCATACTTAAACTCCTTCCAGTTCCCTTGACGGTATGAGGTAAGTGATTTGACACTTCGTCGCACCTTGGACGAACAGTATCTCAATATACCTTCACACCTTTCTCCATCATCGGTTACATTGTATTTGACCAGCAGACGCTCGTAGTGTTCGACAAAATCTTCGACTTTGGAGTAAGATCCCCTAAACTTTGATGGGGCCTCATGTGTGTAACGTGGGGGTAGTGTAATAGAGCTGGCAGAAGCGTCTGCAACCGTAGAATTATAAATCGGTGTAGCCCTGAGTACTGGCTACACGAGAGGTCTGCGTGGAATGAGGATCAACTGCCTTCCCTCCAACGTCCCCACCAGCAAAGACTGACTGAGAAGCAGCAACCGTCTGCGGTTGTTGTGGCAGTCGTTGGGGTTGGCTGAGGTGAGGGGATGTATCATGGGTGGCCATACGGTGTCCAAAAGGGAAGGAAATGGGGATCTGAGGGGTAAGTGTCAGGAACGATGTTCGTCGTGTTCGAGGTCTGAGTCCGGCTCAGATCGTTTCTCTGGCTTGGGTCCAGGAGGATGAGAGAGTGGAAGGTGGCGCCGAGGATAAACTGATGTCTGAAATGTCAGATACGTTTGACAGCTGAACCATCCAGTGGCTCAAGCGTCAATAGCGTTAGTATGCTCCAGGCGTACTGGAAAGAAAAGGTTAGGAAAACCACAGAAGCTCGCCCTCGCAGTGAGCTCCAAATATGGTGGCGTATAACACTATCGATCAACGAGAGGTCATACGTACCGTAAGGTTGCGAGGTCTGTGTGATGGGAGAAAAAGAAACCAAAAAGGTCCGGTCTTTTATAGATAAAATATTATCCAAAAATGTCACATTTCTGAACAAAAAGAACAACTTTGTGTTTTGATGCGTGGCAGCCAATCGGATCAGATGCCGATTTGTATTTGAAGCAAAGAACGTATCGAAACACTTGTCAGACAGAAACTTTCCTTTCTTGAAAGACTTTTGCACAAAAAAAACCAGACATGTCAGTCAACATCTGACACTCACCTTAGTATGTTGTGAGCTAGTGTTCTTGATGGGCTGGGCTAACCCAGGGCTTGTAGAGCATGGCACGCACTATCAGCGGTAGCTGTTGTGGGAGAACTCACCTAGTGATAGCTTGACTTAGTATATAAAGACTGTGTCTAGCTATAGAATCGTACCTCTCTTTTTGCTCCTACTACTTACTTCGTGTGTGTACTAAGTACACAAAGTAAATACCAAGGAAATGCTAAGAAATAATAGTGGAGTGCTCACACACTCATCCAGTATCTACTCAGTCCATCTAAGAATCACAAGTAATTCAACACTCCTCCTTGCTGAGTGCAGCCATGAAAGGCACTCTAAGCAGATATATTGGATGAGTAGAATTCAAGTCCTAAGTGCTGTCTGAACTGTAGAAACTTGACATGTCCTAAGTTCTTTGTAAACATGTTGGCAGGATTGTAGGCACCATCAATAAAGAACAGTTCAACTTTGCCATTCTCAATACATTTGTGAATGTAATGGTAGCAAATATCAATGTGTTTGGTTCATTTTTCTTGAACTGGGTTTGAGGCAATGAAGATGGCTCCTTGATTATCTGCACAAATTGGAATAGCAGACAAATGAATCCCAAGTTCAGAGAGAAGGGATCTAATCCATGAAGCTTGTCAGCTGCAATCTGATAGCACCATATACTCTGCTTCAGTGGAGGAGAGAGCTACAGTCTTCTGGGCATGAGATCGCCAACAGAAGCAATCCAATCACTGACTGAAACTTAGCACAGCAGGCTGGATCAACTGGGCCTTTATAAGGCTCCAGTTTGTACCCTCCTGGAAGTGGTGTGACATGAGATTTAGCATTGGTCATGCCAAAATGCTCAAGAACTTTTTCCAAGTAGTCCACCTGATCTACATAGATCTTTTTGCCTTTTTGGCAAATACATATATGGAGAAACTTTTTAGTGTCACCTAAATCATGGCATTCCCAGTGTGCCATAAATTTGGCCTTCTTCTTGTCAACAAAGGACTTATTCAGTCCAAGAAATAGTGCATCATCAACATAGATAATAGCTACCATGTACTTGCCAGTTTCTTCATCTTTATAGACAAAGAGTCCTGCATCAGATGAAAGGCATTTGAAGCCCATTACTTTCATGGAAGAAGTTAGCGCTCTCCACCAAACCAGAGCAGCCTGCTTTGATCTGTATAATGCATGGCAGAGTCATAACACTTTGTGTTCCTGACCTTTGACTTTGAAGCCATTGGGTTGTTTCATATAGATCTCTTCTTGAAGTTCACTATATAAAAAAGTGCTCTTCTTTCAGTGCTGCCAGTCCAAACATCATGTGGACAGTTTCAAAGCACACTACTGGAGAGAAGATCTCATCAAAGTCAACACCTTCGACTTGAGAGAAACCCTTAGCAACAAGTTATGCTTTCTTATGACCATCAGATTTGATGTCAAAGACCCATCAGTTCTTGATGGCTTTGCAACCTTTAGGACAGTCAACCAATTCAAAAACTTTGTGCTTGTGAAGTGCCTCTAGTTCTTTGTGGCAAGCAGCCTTCCATTCCTTTTGCTGCTCTAAGGGCAAGCATAAAATGTCATGGAGAGTCTATTCTTGTACATTGGACTGGTTTGGAAGTTTGTCATGAAGTGGAATTGTGTGATTTAGCAAATAAATCATGAAGCCTACTCCCCCTTCCTGGGCTAGTTGTGCAACCAGAGTTCCAACCTTATCAGCAGACTGATCATTGCTCCCTTGTGGCTCAGGGGCAAAACTTGGTCCAGGAACCTTATTCTGTTGATTTTCTCCTGTGGAATGACATATTGGTTCTTTATCGCCAGTAAGTTGCCACCATGTTCAGACTCGCTCAGACTGTTTCTGCACAGCAGAAGGCTGGGTTGGGTTCTGTGAGTCCCTATAAATACTGTTGGGTTGCTTAGTGCCTGTTTGGTTGTGCACAGAACACTGTAGTTGTATAACCAGTGGCTGGTTCTGTTCATCTTCATTGCCTGGAGGTGTTGGTGACCTGGATGGCATAGCAGTCAGATCTGGTTCAGGATTGTCAAGGTCCTGAGGTGGAACACCACCCTCATTATCATCATAATTGGGACCAGATCTCCTAGAAAGACTTGGGGATCAGGATTGATAGTGAGAGGAAGAATCATCATCATCATCTCCTGCTTCCAAAGGAATGTTGGGATTTTCACCCAATTCAGATGGTTTTTCTCCAACAGGAGTAAACCCACAAGGTTTGGTATTAGGACATCTTGGAAACATTGTTTCATGAAAGAGAGCTGTCGTTGCCTTGAAAATGGAGTTTGTAGTTCACATAAAGAGGTAACCCTTCATGCCATTTTGATAACCAATAAATGTCATCATCTCTGTTTGAGGAGCAAGTTTATTCTGATGATGTTCTTCAGGCAAATAGACATAAGCTCCACAGCCAAAGACTTGAAGATGAGAGACATCAAGTCCTTCACTGTTAAAACGTCTAAGATGGGGGTAAGGGTGAAGTGTGTGATATATAAGTCCTAGCGCCATAAAGTACTACAGCAAGAATCCTAAAACTATAGAAAACACCAAACAAATCACTCTTGAGGTCTAGCGTATTGTTATGCGAGAGCTGGTTCAACGTTGATCAAAGGTTCTGCCAGTAGCTTTACTCAAGAACAAAATATTAAGTGCAGAACTGGGTCTTAGTTGACTTTCAGATCCTATACTACACTCTGAAGGGGTTCAGAAGTGGAGGGAAACACTCTAATAGGTAGGTAGGTAGATTGTGTGTAAGTAGCAGCAATCAGAGACATGCCAATCACAACTCAGATACTTCAGACTCACAAAGAACAGCTTCAGAAGGTTGACAGGCCCAGTGGCTAAGTCAAACACAACTTCAGAAGTTCAACAGAACAGTTCAGAACAGACAGACAGGCAGACAGTGAGCTTGGTCTCCAATGGACTTCCACTCCAAACAGACAGACAGTTGCTTCATCCCAGTGGACTTAGCAGACAGTTGAGCAGTGCAGACAGTCAGGTGTAGTCAAAATATACCAAGTCAGTTAAGACTGGTCTTGTTCTATTCTCATGTCTCTCTCTATAGAAGCTCCCTACTTACTACTGCCCTCATAGTACAGCAGCAAGACTGGGTGGGTAACTTGGAGCTTTCCTAATGAAAACCCCAGCCCTTATATACTTTCTACCTAGGTATTATACCTGAATCTGTATCTAATCATGTATTTGTCCATATTGATGATCATTTAGTCTGAATCAGTACCTAAATAGTATTAACAGAGAGAGTTTTGACGTTATTCTCTGCCATTTTGCCTGAAAGTTGGATGTAGAAATTAATATCCTCCTTCTTGAACATTCAGCATTTGTTATTCCTGGTTCCAGGGGGTGGTCCCCTTGGTTCTATATGGTTCCAAAGCAGGTCATTCCTAGCATTCCAGACCTTATATGCTTCCCATGCAGATGGTTCAGCTCCATCCTCAATTCTGAACCTCCAACTCAAGTTCTGAAGTTCCTCATTTGTCCCCACAGTTGTAAGTCCATTATACTACTGCTCTTCCTACTTTAGAAGACAAACTATGTGTTCAGAAGCAGACGGTGTTGTGGCTGTTTTAGAGAATTCACCTATTTCCCTACATTTTGGCAGTTTCTGAGTAATAATGACCTATTATTACTATGAGAACCAAGGGATATTAAAGTACTAGAGTGAGGCCCAAGCTGCTAGTAAAAGGACTCACCTTCGGAAACATGTTACACATGTTCAGAAGTAAACACTGTATTATGGGATTCCCCAGGACTGAGGGTTAACAACTTCTGAAACATGTAGGAAGCCTTCTGAGCCTATGCTATCGTTGGTAATACACAACGGATAGCTACGGAAGAGTGTAGAACCATACCAAGGGTAGTATCAACAAGATAAAACTACTGCTAAAGAGAGTGGGAAGTTCTGAATGGACTTAACGCGAATAACAATGACTTCTGAACTTAGGAAGATGGCAAAGACCACTTCGGAATCATGAGGAAAGTGGCAGAAGCCACTTCCAGAGGTCACCTGAGATGACTACTGCAGGTGCCTGGCCGGCAGACCTTAAGCCTGAGTTTCGGAGTTAGGATCCGACCTTTAGCACAAGTCTACTGGAGCTTAGAAATCAGTCGGGAAATAGATGCCGCTGATTAGAACACAGAGAACACCGATACTGTGGCTGGGACTTGTACTGGAATACTTCATGGTATGAGGAAAGGCTACTTAAGGAGTGTTAAACACAGAACGAAGGGTCTGAACTAGTATCAAGAAGAGGAGAGGAATTGATTACACCGACAGGGACGGGCTAACTTATCTGCCACCCTAACAGAAGCTGATCGACTTCGGAATTATGGAAGTATAACCCAACCGAGGGTGTGGATACCTATGACCTAACTGATCAGTTGTCCAGTCTACCATCTACTTCTGAGCCCTCAGTTTGGTCTTCTGAAGTAGGAATAACGGTAGTATAAGATTAGAGAACAGACTCACAACAGTGGGGACGAATGAGGAACTTCAGACTTTGGTCAGAGGTTCGGAATTGAGGATGGAATTGAACCATCTGTGTGGGAGCATATAGGGTCTGGAGCGAAAGAACAACCTGCTTCGGGACTGTATAGAACCCAGGGGACCACCCCGGAAACAGGAATAACAAATGCTGAATGATCGAGAAGGAGGATATTAATTTCTACATCCAACTTCCGGGCAAAACAGCAGAGAATAATGTCAAAACTCTCTCTGTTAATCTTAGTTAGGTACTGATTCGGACTAGATGACCATCGATATGGACAAATATATCTTTAGATACAGATTCAGGTATAATAATTAGGTAGACAGTATATAAAGGCTGGGGTTTTCGTCAGGAAAGCTCCAAGTTACCCACCCAGTCTTGCTGCTGT
Source organism: Marasmius fiardii PR-910 (assembly GCA_014904975.1). Classification (NCBI taxonomy): domain Eukaryota; kingdom Fungi; phylum Basidiomycota; class Agaricomycetes; order Agaricales; family Marasmiaceae; genus Marasmius; species Marasmius fiardii. The sequence goes on from MU127817.1 coordinate 323,706, forward strand.
ACCACAAGGGCAGTAGTAAGCAGGGAACTTCTATAGAGAGAGACATGAGAATAGAAATGAGACCAGTCTTAACTGACTTGGTAGATTTGACAACACCTGACTGTCTGAACTGATTTGCTAAGTCCGCTGGGACGAAGCAACTGTCTGTGTGTCTGGAGTGGAAGTCCATTGGAGACCAAAACTCACTGTCTGTCTGTCTGTCTGTCTGTCTGTTCTGTTGAACTTCTGAAGTAGTGTTTGACTTAGCCGCTGGGCCTGTCGACCTTCTGAAGCTGTTCTTTGTGAGTCTGAAGTATCTGAGTTGCGATTGGCGCGTCTCTGGCTGCTGCTACTTACATCCCATCACCTACCTACCTATTGATAGTGTTTCCCTCCACTTCTGAACCCCTTCAGAGCGTAGTATAGGATCTGAAAGTCATCCAAGACCCAGTTCCGCACTTGATATTTCATTCTTGAGTTAGCTACTGGCAGAACCTTCAATCAACATCGAACCAGCTCTCGCATAACAATACGCTAGACCTCAAGAGTGATTTGTTTGGTGTTTTCTATAGTTTTAGGATTCTTGCTGTAGTACTTTATGGCGCTAGGACTTATATATCACACACTTCACCCTTACCCCCATCTTAGACATTTTAACGGTAGGCCTGAATATCAGTTAGGTAGGTCATAGGTATCCGTACCCACAGTTGGGATATACTCCTGTACCTCTGAAGTTGATCAGCTTCTGTCTATTCTGTCAGAGTGGCTGATAAGCTAGCCTGTCCCTGTTCCTCTGTTGGTCTGGGCTATCTTCTCTAATAATAGTTCAGAACCTTTGTTCTGTATCCTAACATATCTAGGTAACCTTCCCCTACACTATAAAGTACAGTATGTATTGACCTGCCATTGCTGGTGCAGCTATGGCTTCTTACTGACCTTCAAACTGAGGGATGAGAAGAGAAAAGGGAAATTGTTATTCTGGCAAGATCATGGCAAGCTTTCATACTACAGAATTCCAGAAAGTCCCAAAACAATCCTCAAAAGAGCTTTGGAGATAGTAGGTATCATGGATATTGGTATGTAAAGAAAGGTTAGTGGTATAGTACAATGGGAGTGTCAATGTAATGTGGACATGGAAATGAAATAATACTTGCCAGAGGATAATCTCCGGGGGCAAGAAAGGGGAGGCAGAGAACATCGACAAGCTGGAGAGTGTTTCGCTGAACGAACCGAAACAGGTCTGACAGATTCTTCTATGTTAGTGAAGGCGGGCCACTGGTCCCCTACGTCAGTGAGGTTGAAGATTGTCAACTCGCAGAGCTTTACTGTCGACTTGACTGATTCCATGCCTGCCGTGATACCAATACCACTCATTCATTAAGGCTGCGGCATACCCAATTGATTTACTTGTAAGGCAGGAGAAAGTGATGAATAGCATACAGCGGGCATGAGAGGAGTAGCAATACGAAACATGTATGAGCGGCGTGAAAGGACTAGTAAACGGATACTTTCCAGCCAGAAAAAAAACAGCAGCACAAGTATAGCTACGGCTACTCCCAATGACCGACTGAACAGTGACTCCAAAGACTAGGTTGAAGAACCAGGAGTAAGAGTACTTTATGTTTGGACGGCACTCTCGGTCTCGACGGCGTGAATACCTTGTCGCTTCTCAGCGATACGGGCAGCACGACGTTCTCTGGCAGCCTGAAGGAAAAGGTGAGTGAATTATGGAAAGAGCATGGAGATATGATTCTGACCTTGTTCTTGACACGCCTGGCCTCCATCTGGTCTGTGAGAATCTTCGTACGGGTCTTCTCGGCCTTGGCCTTGTGAATATATTCCATAAGAACACGCTTATTCTTGAAAACGTTACCCTTGGATTTCTGGTAGAGGGAGTGGTACCTAGAAGAGAGAGAGAGAGAGTAAATATACCGAAGATAAGAAAAATCGTACAACAACTCACAGGTGCTTGTCGATCTTTCCAGCTTCTCTGTATTTCCTCAACAATCTCCTCAACACTCGCTGTCTCCTCATCCACTGAACCTTGGTAGGCATCCTAGCTTCAGCAGTACCCTTCCTCTTACCGTGACCAGTGTGCCTTCCCTTGCGCTTAGCAGCGAGAAGATCCCTGGTACGAGCCCGGGAGTGCACGGTAGTTGGTTTAATGATGATACGCCCATCCTTGATGAGCTTTTTGACATGAGTACGGGAGTTGGCATTGCCGATCTCAGATTGCTCAGCGGGGTCGAGCCAGATTTTGCGTTTGCCGACGCCAGCGACGGATGCTGCGAGGCGTTTTTGAGAGCGAAGGTTGACTGTAGGGAAGTAGATCGATTTTGTTGGTCTTTTTTTACTTGGTAACAGAACAACGTACCCATCTTGAAGCAACCCTTGTCTGGGAAGAAGAGAGTAAGAGAAAGCTTTAGGAGGGGGAACTGGCAGAAATTCGCACCTTGAGTTTCTTGAGGAGAGGTCGGTTGTTGTCGACTCACGACTACTCTGCGGTATCGGCAGCGAGTTGGATTACGTCAGTAATCAGCCACCAAAACCTTATTCTGTGAGAACTATGCAGTTGTATCACGTGAACAGAAATGCCTGCCGCTTGCTTGAACCGGCGACTCCCGACGACGAGACTCGGCTACGTCACATTCTGTTTACAATATTGGCAATGCAAATCCCGCGCTGTCTTCGTGTAAGATGGCCATCATAACTGGAATTAAATAGAACAATTCAGAACTTGTTGACCAGAGAAATAGCCCCTTTTGCTAATGATTTGTTGTCCTCCGTGTTGTTCTCTGTGGCCCTAACCCGCATGCAAGAAATCATCGGCAACGCTGGCAGCGTTATTTTCGCCATTTGATACCGAGAAGGAAATATCGTTTTTTCGAGGGAGTCATGGGAACTCCACCTCACCAACGTTCAGAGAGAGCGCAGGCTTCAGTTCTGGGTATTTGCGAGGAATCCCCAGAAAAAAGAGGGCAGTTTGTAAGTGCTGTGCCAGCTATTTTAAGTCGGTGTGCTGACCGACAAATTGTGGCCACCATCAAGTATGTAACACTTTACCGATCCGTTACTCAACCGTTACTCACTTCTCTTTCTTCCATACCACCATCATCTCCCTTTCACATCTAGCACTTCCCTGACATTTAATCTCAGCGCAGCGAGTGGGACTGGGTTCCCTCCCCAATCGCAAATCTCAGCCTCTCAGTTAAATTCCCTTTCACTTCTCTGAAAAGTCTAATCGCTGCAACGTGTTAACCAACATGATATTGTCGCTGTAGATTTCCCATTTATCGATAATCTCCAATTTCACCCACCACCCGTCAACCATGCAGCCTTCCAATAACCAGGATTCCGCACCAACGGACTCACAGGAGTCTGCAGGCGAAGGTCCAGAGGAGCCACCACATGCCCATGCAGCAGCCCCAAACAACAGCAGTACCGTCCCATTGCCACCGCCGGAGTCAGGTACATACGAGAAATCCCCAGGCCACACTTACGGTAGTCTTAAGAAGCTCATCGAGGACCAACGTCCTTCCATCACTGCACCCACCATGAAGCCCTCCAATAGCAAAAATCCCGACCAATCCCCTTCTGTAACGTCTTCGAAGATCACCGTCACCAGCAATGGTTCCACGTCTCCCCCATCTTCACCGACGTTTTCTGGTTCCGAACGAGAATGGCCAAGTGCTCCTTCGACACGACCGAACAGTCAAGCTCCCAGTAGAGCTCCCAGCAGGGCACCAAGTATGTCCGGTGGTCAGTCAGGAGGCAAAATCCAGCCGTTAACTTCCGCAAGCAAAACCACTCCGAAACCCTCAACCGCTCAGGATAGCAGTGTTCAGCGTAGCGTCTCTTCGTCATCTGCTGCGGGGGGGACGAGATCCCACGCTACGGATCTCACATCGTCTCAAAGCACTGTCAGGCCTAAACCAGCCTCCTTGCACAGCAATGACGGAGACAAACACAAGTTCAACTTGAAGGATTTGTTGGGTTCGAATGCCGGGAGACTTGCTAGGAAGTCGTCTCAGCGATCGACGGGCAGTAGTCGAAAATCTGATACAGAAAGCGTCGATGGTGACAACGATCGGAAAAGTGGGAAAGGTGCGAGATCCACGGCGGGTGATAGTGCAACGAGCTTGAGCCAGAAATACGGAGTATGCCAAAAGTTAGCAATTGGGAAGGGTGCGACTAGTGTTGTCAGGCTTGCTCACAAATGGGATAGAAGTGAGGAGAAATTGTACGCGGTCAAGGTACTTTCTCACCTTATTTTTGTGCCATTCGCTCTGGTGTTAAGTGTCCCCTTCAGGAATTCCGCAAACGTCGGAAGAACGAAACCGAGAAAGACTACGTCAAGAAGCTCACTGCTGAATTCTGCATATCCTCCACATTACACCATATCAACATCGTCGAGACTGTTGACCTTGTTCAAGACGAAAATCACCACTGGTGTGAAGTCATGGAATTCTGTCCTGGTGGTGACCTTTACGCAGCGATCAAGAAGGGTGGAATGAGTCCGAGTGAGGTGGAATGCTGTTTCAAACAGATTCTAAGGGGAGTGGAGTATCTGCACAGTCAAGGTGTTGCCCATCGAGATATCAAGCCGGAGAATTTGTTTTTCGACACCAAGGGACACCTGAAGGTGAGCAACTTCCTTTTCCGGTTGAAGGTAGTGAGTTTCTGGAGTTGACTTCTTGTCTGGATATAGATTGGAGACTACGGAGCATCGACGGTGTACAGGCTTCCATGGGAAACGACAATACACATGTCGACCGGTCTCTGTGGAAGCGAACCTTACATTGCTCCGGAACAATTTTTGGGCAAACGTCAGTCGTGGCACCTACCCAACCTTTTCTGTGTATTCATTTTTGTTTTCCAGCATACGATGCACGTCTCGTAGACATCTGGGCGTGCGGAATTGTCTATTATTGTCTCCATTTCTCAGAGCTTCCATGGCGCGCAGCCCAATCCACGGACTCCCTGTACGGTGCTTACGCCGCCGCGTGCTCTGCGTCTCCTACTACAACGACAATCTCATCCAACTCCTCGTCAAACCCATCTTCATCCGCTTCGTCGACCATCTCCTCTACTTCTAACAACAATTCGAACTACCCGCCTACAATATCGAATTTATCTCCTCGGGCGTGCCGTTCGTTATTGAGGAGAATGCTTGAGCCGAATCCAAAGGAGAGAGCTTCGATAGAAGAAGTTGTGAAGCACCCATGGATGAAGGAGATTGAGATTTGTTGGGAGGTTGATAAAGCGAAACATGTTCATGTCAATGCTATGAGTATGGCGAAGCAGATGGAGAGGGTGGAGAGGGATAGGGATTGATCGTGTTGAATGTGCTACGTTGTCTTCCGCGGTCTCTTCTTTTCTTTCGTTTCCCTATGGAGTCTATATGTACCCCCCGTGTCTCTTTCGCTTCACCGAACGCTTTCGGGACATGTTCGTGTTAGCTTCGCGTTGACAGATATACGAGCTGGTGTTTTCTTTTTGCCTCTGTTTTCCTTGCCTTTTCCCTTACTCTTTTTCTTCTGTTCTCCGATTCATTATCTGTACATTTCAATTCATTACCTGTACATTTAGTTCACCTTCGTTAGTTGCCTACACTCTGCATTCAGTCTGGCTTTTTCTTGCCTTACTTTTTTTCTTACTTCTAGTAATCGTCCTTGACATCTGTATAGCTCTACCAACAAATAATTGACAAATTTTGACGCTTTATTTTCTTGGCTTTTAGTACGTATGTAGACAGTTGTACCAACCATTGAGTTTGTTGATGTTATTCTGGTGGCGTGGCGAGTGTATGGATAGGTGGCGGTAACAAGTGGGTGGAAGAGGTCCAAGCTCAAGTCCGTGAGCTTGGCGTCCACGTCGATCAGTCGGTGGCTTGGGTGTGGCGGTAGAAAATGGGGTTCAACGCAAGCCCACCGGAGCCAAGGCGATCGCCAGTGCAGCGTGAGCCTAAGACTCGGAACTGGCTACTATCGCAGATTACTATGTAAATCAATTGTAATTCCGGAGGGTAGAGTTACGCGTACGGCTACGTTCGCAGATATCACTGATATGATCGACGCAGTGAACACTGAATGATAACTCGACAAGCACCGGAACTTGACCAGTTATGTAGTACATACCACTCACCTGAACCATTGAAATGAAGAGCAGCATAGCAGCTAGCCGTAGTATTGGGACTCGGTACAAACATTGAAAATGGGACGGAAGTCGAATGAATAAGATCTTGCCCGCAATGGATCAAACGGTTCGAAGAAAGTCCGAGAAAAACTCACGTACCAGATAACCGAATCAACGAGATCCTTGCAAGATTGAATGTACGTATCTCATTACGCGGTTATGTAGAATATCGGAAAAAAAAGGTGACCGAAGTCGATTATGCTTGGGGTTTGTTACTTAATTGAGCACTGTGTAATGTGGTGGTACAGTAAACGCCGATCCAATGGTGGCGTAAAGATTTGAATGATAAGTAATAAGGATACGGAGCCCATGTAAGTATAGATAATGATAAAACGAATCAATCCTGAATATGTATGTGACCCTCAATAGCTGTCGATTCCACAGATTGAGCCTCGGGGTCGGGATCATTCCGCCCCACGATAGATCCTGGAGATCCATTGTGACTATTGAGATCAAAAGAACGCAGAGATATCGTCGGTAAAGAATCCCTTATATCTGTAAGTTGGGATGGTAAGCTCGTGGATTCAGACGTCGTAGAGCTCAATGTCGTTATCGAACCCCCCCAGCCCCAATTTCCACCGGCGGTAGCGATAGTAATACTCTTTTCGCCACTGTTGTATTCTTCCTCTCTGTCCTCTCCGTCCTCGTTACTACTACGTCGCCGAGTACGTGTACAAAAGCGATAGATGCTCGTGACTACCACGAGGAGGTTGCATACCATGAGGGCAATGGCACTCTTGAAAAAAGACTTGGGGTCAGCTGAAATTAATCGTGTACACGAAAAGCCTTGAAAGGACGACGACGCACCTCCATCTTGGCGGAATAAGTCATCCCAAATGGTTCTTGCTTTATGACGAAGAAAGACTGCGCCAGGCACACTCCCAAAGTCAACAGGGTTCCCGTCATTAATAAGAAGATCAGCCTTCGTTCATCCGCCGGTAGGTTGGAAGAGGTTAATCTCAGAGCGTAAATGGGGAAGATCACGAGGATTGCAGAAGAGATTATGTCACCTGTAAGGCAGTGATTAAAACAATCAAAAACGGTTTCAGTGGTCGATAAACTCACCAGCCACCTGAGTTATAAAAACTGTATTTCCCCCTTGACAAGTGAATCTAGCTGTGTCTTGAGTGTAGTCCAATGTACACAGACAAGTTTTCAGCGGGGTGATGACAGTCCCGAAGATTAAACAAGCCATGGCTATGAAAAGTGCGGTTTGGCGAAGCCGGCTGGGTGGGAGAATTCGAGCGATAGATAAGGAGAGAGAGATTCTAGAGGTCCTGAGAAATATATCTGTAGGGTTAGATTTGCGAAGTCGCAGTTCCTCCAAAAAGTGAGTCAACTAACCAGACAACCGCAGTGAACAAGCCCAACGCTAAGGACATAAACAACTTCGCTTTACTCTGATAGACAGAGGGATCTATGTTTTCTCGGCCCTCTCCTGAAATTATATTCAGCTCAACGATGTGCCGAAGAGGCACAAATTTGACGATTTACTCACTGTAACCGATCCTCACCCATTCACAAGCCGCTTGAACTGTCAGAATAACCAACGAAATTGCAGCCCAGATATCATCCCATGCAAATCGGCTTATACGGACTCGTCGCGCAAGACGAACGAGGGTCATTGTCATCGCGAGAACTTGGAATATGGATATGAGAACTAAATTTTTCCAAGCTTAAGGAATGAACCTTTTGGCAGAGGAACGAACAAGAACACACCTCGATCAGAAAAGTTATCGTACGGATGCGTGTAAGCCATGTCTTGCGCGTGGGGAGGTCCAACTGGACATTCGAGTTAGTAGTGAGTGCTTTTTGAACGAGGACTTCCCTGAAACTTTATATTCGTTCCGTGTATATTGTCCAGTGTGAAAATGCCAAGCAAAACTAAATCATAGAATAAGTTCTATATAAAACAGCATAGTGTTTGCCTTTTCCAGGGAAAATAAACGTCAGCTTCTAAGGGCCCGTGTGCCATATAGGAAGAAGTTGAATTACCTGTACCCAGGTTTGATTTCGCACAACTTCCCACCAATTACTGCAAGTGCCCTGAACTAACAAAACGCGGTTAGTGTATCTCAATCAGACTGCACGAGATTTGACTACATACTGACACTCTGGAATACTCAGTGTAACTTCTCTCCGGAGTTCATAGAAAGACCTTGAATAATTAATGGGTTGAGGTCTTTCTCTTGTTGCCCTTGCTCTTGTGGCAAAGATGCCTGGGCCCTTACATAAGTCCAAGCTCCAGCGATATAGAATCCAGAAGACGGTAACAAGAGTCAAAGAACTTTTCTCATCTTGAGGCGAATGAGAGGCTGATGCGGGTGACAAACCTGAACACGCGACCCTCGCAACGAGCTCACCGACACCACCGATGTGGCACTGAAATGAGCTTGGCCGCTCGCACAACTGTACGTGAGTTTCCCACCCCCCGCGTTCGCTTGGAGTCGGGAGTCCAATTGTTCAGATTACCAAGACCGGGAAGAGATTAGCATCCACGAGGCGAAGGGGAGATCACGGAATGAAGCAAGAAAAAAACGTGCGCCTGGTGAATAGTCTTTGTTCTTCCTTTCTCTCTGGTCCTTCCTTTTCTTTCTCTCTGTACGCTTCTGTCCTTGAGCCTCTTCCGAAGTCGAATGGATAACCCCTGCGTGACGCGGAGTAACCCACAGCCAACCCCCAAAGCCACTAAGGCCGCAAAGGCCAAAGTGACGATGGCCTATATGCTACATCACGAATCCAATCCCGGCCATAAACCCTACAGGCTTGAACTCTCGCCGAATGCAGCCAAACAGACGATCTTTGATGCTTTGTGGTCGAAGTTGGTAAAGGATGTCCAGAAACGGCACGGATTCGCTCTCCCGAACTCGAGTAGTGTGGATTACTACGTGGTACGTACCCGCTCTTAACTCGTCAAGGCGTTTGTTCATTAACGTTGTAGCCCAATGACGACCTACTATTCAGCTGCTGGAAGGACTACGATCACCACTTCAAGACTTCTGAGCCCAGCCGACAAGATTTCAACCTAATCCACGACCAAGACATAGTCGGTGAATCCATGGAGTTGGACCGTACGGACTTGGTACACCTCGTCGTCGTCCCTCTGAAGTCGGGGTACCCGAGCAATGCTTCTCCACGTGAGCCCACCGGAGAAAATCAGCGTGCGTACCATCTAATCTCTTCCTGTTGCCTCCTACTAACGTACTCCAGAGTATGTGGATTATGTGAAGGGGGGACTTGTATCCGCATCTACCGGCGGCCTATCACCATCCGTGGGGTGTTCAATGAAACTATATGTCGGAACGCAGAAGCACTCGGAAACTATGGTACATGATGGTCTACGCAATAGTCAAGGACCCGATACTTCATCACCTTATGTCACCGCCTACCACCCAGTCTTCCAGGACTTTATTCGGGACCTTCACGATCCACTCCTTCCCATGCCTCCGGAACTACCTGCGTTTGACGACGTCAACGTCTTCATGGACCATTCTGCGGTCATAGCAAAAATAAACGAAGACGAGGTCAACGCGACACTACGATTGAGGCTCAGTAGGTGCCTGGGGAATAGAGTCTTGGACGCAGCACCCGGTCCAACCAAGGCAGTGCCTGATGGGTGGTGGAGAGCCAGAGTCCACGGTAACCTATTGGAATTCCCATCCTTTATTTGGGAGAATAAGCTTGGGTTGGGAGATGGTGGCGGCGATGCGGTCGTCCAATGCGCACTCTCCTGGCGGCGTGCAATATTAGATGCAATAGTACGTGTTTTGCAAGTTTAAGGATCTCGTGTGCTGACATTGATATTGCCTAGTCTAAGTACCCTGAATGTTTAGCGACCAAATCTAATTGTCCGACGTTCATGCTCGCAACAGTAGGCAGTTGGATGTGCGTCATAGGCGGGGTGTTCGTTGAACGACTTATTGTCCAGCGTTTGACTCCTTTCTTGTCAACCGCTGGACCGGAGCTCGCGTCTATGGGCTCTATCCGGCTCAAGCAGATCACCAGGGTCTTTATGTGCCTATCGCGAGGACTTTACAGGATCGAGAGATATTACGAAGCTCTTGCCGGTCAGGCAATCAGCCCCCTCAATATCCTTAATGTCGACGTTCCTGACGAATCCCATCCACGCAACTTCCCGTATCCCAACTCGTACCAAGGCCCAAACGGGGATGCCATCAAGTTCGAGTACATCCGCTCTCTTCACCTCCACCCGCGTTATCGTGCCCAATGCGCTACATTCCTTGCAAGGGAATCGTCAAACGATTACATCGTTGTCAAGTTCGTGTCAAGGGGTCATTACGGCTTTGAAGCCCATCAACTTGTGCTTGACGATCACAACACTGCCCCACACATTCGCTATTATGGTCCGCTTCCTTCACACACACTTTACGGCTCTGATTCTACTTGGACCCCGGCCGGCTGGTACGCGCCCCCATTGACGGTTTTCTCACCGACCACCTATTCGGATTTAGAAATGGTTGTTATGGAGTACATACCTAGCATCCAGTCGCCAACGCTCAAGGAGATCGAAACTGGCCTTAAGGAACTGGCTAAGGTAATCAAAGGCCTTCACGATAAAGGATATGTTTTCGGGGATCTGCGCGAACCGAACGTCATCTTTTCTCCGCAAGGCGTCAAACTCATCGACTTCGACTGGGCTGGTCGTTTTGATCCGAACGCAACACCATCCAATCGTACTTCCCCGCGCGAGGATATAGCGCGTTATCCTTCTCGTCTCACCACGCATGGAATCAGATGGCCAGAGGGAGCGGCGTCTCTGTCACGTAGGCCGATTCTTCCCAACGATGACGATTTCATGTACACTCAGCTTGAACATGCCCTCCTGAGTCGGTATAAGTAGGCGCTCTGCCTAATATTCATTTCGATCTCCAGCTTTTTTCACTCTGATCATGACCACTGTTACTCACGTCTTCGTACCGCATTCATACCCTTTATGACTTTCGTACTCGTAACTCCATACTTTCACTTTCACTACCTTCACTACTATGTATTCTTGGACGACGGGATCGTGTTGTAAATGTTTACGGTGTACTGGTACAGACTTCCTCAATCAATGTGTTTATGCTGTCGGAGTTCCAGTTGTAGGCACGTCTGCTGTGAGAACAATGGATCTTATGTGGAGGGAAGCTGCCAAACATGTGACATCGAACGCAGATCTAGATCAGAATGCCGTTATCATTTTCGTGTCCACATCAGAGGACGCATCCAACGGTGATCGTTTAGTAGATACATTGAGATATAAGGTATGATTACATTGTCATTTGTGTCTTAGGGTACAAAAAGTCCAAAGTCCAAGAAAGTCATGCATTGACATACCTGTAGGGTATTAGGTCAAACGAAATGGGATGGACGCAGCGCGGGCAAACACTTCCAGAAAAGAACTTGTATAGAGTCATTGACTCCACATCATCTGCCTCGTCGTCTTCTTCGACCTCGACTAGTACCACGGATAGCGTTCCTGGCTCGCCTCTGATGCCGGTTCAGGAAGATGCACCCGAACCCCAAGCAGCTCGTGTCCTCATCCCTGCACCTCGGGATCTTTCTGTCCCCACCTGTGGCTGGCATGAGGCTCAGCAAACAGAGTATCAGGTAAGCAATCAGTTATATCCTCTAGTCTTTCGAAAGCTTACAGTGCCATTAGAACTTCGCCAGAGCCGCTGTCCATGCACATTTGGACGTCAAGAAGAGCTTGAACACTCAAGGATCAGAAGCCCGTAACAAGGCTATCCAAGTGGTACATATACAAGTTATCTTTGCAGCGATCAATTTTCTGACATTTTTGCAGATCAAAGATTGAGTTCCTGTGTTCAAGGACCATGAGAATCATTGGGGAGCTGTGGTTGTCTTGAAGGATCAACTCAAAAGCATGAAGGATATGGAGGCAAAGTGGGAAGCTATGAAAGCTATGAGAGCGCAAACGCGTGCAGAAGCCAGTGCTGCAACATGAGTAGAACACCACGTTCTCTTTATCCTCACGTTTTCTACCCTGTAAAACTTCATCTTTGTCATATACTGCAAATACAATTTGCGTTGATACCTTCTCCAGTTTTCCCTCTTGCAACAGCCTGCTATAGTTAGTCATTGAGGCTTCTTCTGGTCATGCATCCTTGAGCAGACATCTATTGGTCAGAGGTTGCTGAATTACCTTGAAAGCATCACATGCGTCAGTTCCTGGCTGTGACCCTGTCCACCATGTCTGTTAAATTGGCCACCTCTGCGTTGCAAGCTATCTCTCACTCTACAACAAATTCATGAATTTCCCCTCAAGTTTGCAGCTGGCTGCCATTCTTTCATCACTGTCCACTCCTTTAGTTACCATGCCACAAACGACTTACCAGCTGCATAAGGTACATTTTTCAGGCCCTACACCCATGAAGACCTTAAATCTCATCTCTTCACAGGCCTCAGCCACTTTCATGGTCAGAGGTGCCCTTGTCATGGCCTGTAATACAACTCGACACATCAAGATTGCTACACAATCCTCCAAGGTCACTCGCTATCAAGACGTTGATTGTGTACTGATGGTGGAAAACTCTATGCCAAACTGGCCCATCTCTCAATCCTATGTCCACGATTGTGATGTAGTCTACAAGGGGACGCACTTTCAGCTGTTCTTTCAGTGTCATGTACAACTCCCAGTCAACACCAGTCTCACAATACACAGTGCCATTATTGTAATGTGACTGGGGAAGCATAACACTAGGAACGTCATTAACATGCACAAAGGCGACACCAAGCAAGCATGTGCCATTGCAAAGAAGTAAGTCTTTTGTTAGTCAAGCATTTAGCTGTCGCTGATATAGCTTGGTCTAGATTCACCACTCACTTGGCCTTGTTCCAATCCAAGATGAGGCAAGCCCCTGAGCATCTGATCTATCTGTAGAAAAAAAAGCTTTATATCCTACATATACGACTATCATACCTATGTTACAATGCTACATGTAATGAAACCTCCCTCAAATTGTTGGCCAATCTGTCAAGAAAAAACAAAGTTCAAAAAACCTGGAAGTGACTCAGTCAGTCGGTCACTTTGGTGGCTGCTGTAGCATGTTCACAGTACCGTGACCCTGCTTCCAGGATCATCACTCTTTTTTAACAATAACGCTCTGCTTCACAAGGGCCTTTTGTTTTCTGGAGTGGCATAGACCTGGATGGCCCCCATATATCGCAATCAGGCTTCCTTTTGGGCTGACCTCAGGTCAGATTCCGTCGGAACCATCATTCTTATTGTTCAGCAGTGTGTCAAGGTGGTGCATCAGGAGGTGCATAGCATGGAGTTCATTGTTCTTTTGTCTTCTAGGGAGATGCATCAGGGAAGCACAGTTCAGGTGCATGGCAAAGTATAAGAGAAATACCGGCCTTATTCACCCTACAATTTCTCACTCTCCAGGCCTGGCACCTCTAGTCCTTACAATTGTACCTCTCCTTCTAATCCCTTTCCTTCCGATCTCCAATGGAAAATCAGTCATTCCCCTATCCTCCTCCTCCTTCTGTGCCCATGGTCTTACACACAAACATCCTATTGTCCATCGCCATCTCCAGTGAGGTGGCTTCTGTCAGTCAATCATCCCAGCTCATGGAGTTCAACCAACCCTCAAATGGAAACAATGCTGCAAGGCCACGCAAGCATGGTATAGACTCAGACACCCTGCCACCCATTGTTATCTCTGGCGAGGTGGCTCCTGTCAATAACACAGCTCCAGCGATGGAGATCGACGAACCCATGCTCCAAAGAGACATTATCAAACTCCCTAGTCATGTACAAGACCCCTCCAACTCTGAAGGCAACATCCATCCCACTCCTCAACACAAGAAGGCGGTTTTCACCTTTGCAGTCTCCAAACCAACATAGACACCAGAGAAGCGCCATGTGGCTCAAGCACCTAAGCAAAAAGAGTTGGACAGTGTGAGTGTCTCCTTAATATATTCGTTTTATTGAAGCTTGCTCCACTGACGTGCAACTATCTGCAGGAACAAGAAAATGTCAAGCAGCTGTGGTGAAGCGCCGGTCATGAACACACAAAGACTGGAGCAGAGGCTTGACAGTCGATAACTAGTCCCAAGACAAAGATGATCAATACTACCCAGTATCCTACAGAGTACAAATATGCACCTAGTCCCAAGACAAAGAGGTCAAGATGGGGGACTAGGTGATGACTTGGCCTATATATACTACTTGGCATGTGACCTATGATGTCGTGACCTGTATCATATGGAAACTAATAGAACATAGCGGAAAAGGATAGAACACAGTGGAATAGAAGTAAAGGATAGAATCCAGGGATGAACTAAGGATGATGTCATGTATCATAGTGAAAGGAAAAGAGACTGTAGGAAGGTAAATGAAAATAATACGCACTTCGTGACAGTGGCTTGGGGATAAGCTCTCTGTCAGCAAGCAATGCCTGCAAGATGCCCTTGGTGACCGAGATCAGGGGCAGAAAATCTCTGACAACCTCAAATGTGAGCTCAAAGCACTCAAACGTGAAGTTGAAGCATGTCAGCAGCAGCTTCAGCATGTCCTAGCCACCAATGCTCAGGCCATCCAAGCAGCATCAGAATTTGTTGGCGAAAGGGTTTGTCCTCCTCTGGCCTGAGTCATGACACAATCGCTCACCATGTTCTCAGCACACTGCTCTCAATCAGGATGTAGGTCTTGTCATTGATCTACTTCTTTACATGCCTCATATTGGAAATGTAAGAGACGCAGGCTTTTCTTACCACAGTATTTGACTATCAAGAACAACTCAAACACAAAGGTGCTGAAGTCAGAAGTCTGATGGAGCAAGTGACTGTGCTGGTGAGCTTCCATTGGCCACATATCTTGTCACGATGCATTGTTCTGACCTTCACCTCTTCAGAAAACATCTTCTGATCAACAGGTACGGGAACTGGAGCAGCATCTCCATAAGATGACATCAAATCATGACCTCACCTGCGTCAATATTGATTTCTTGAACTCACAACTCCAGAAAGCTGCTAGTGACCCGAGTCAGAATGAATCCTTGAAGGGGCAGCTCAAAGTCTATGTATGCCATAAATCTGAGTTTGAGGGCCAAGTGAGTTGTCCTACTTATGTTGTTGCAAACTATTGTTTACACTGTTCTATAGGTCTCTGCCATAGCAGGTCAGGTGGAGCAAATGCAACAGAGAGAATTTGATGCCAATGCACAGACTTTGGCAGAGCAACAGGAGGTGGAAGCAGCCAGACAGTCGGCTTTGAAGGCTTGCAAAGCAGCAGAAGAAGCACACAACCAGTTGCTCCAGGAGCAGGAAGTTTTGAAGGTGGCTCAGGAATTAGTAAAGCTTGCGATAGAAAACAAAGAACTTGCTGAAGGGCAAATGTGGGCACTGATAAGTAGATTACCCATCTTGACATTGTCTTTGCCTTTCTCATTCACCCTTGTTAGCAAGACGAAATTACTTCTCTCAATGAAAACCTTGCAGCAGCTGTAAGAGAGAAGGTATGTTTTCTGTCTATATGTCGAGCTGTATTGCTCACTTTCCTCACTGTCCATCAGGAGCAAACTGAAAACGAGCTCCATCACGTGAACTCTAGGAACTGAGCACCTTGAACTCGGTGAGCTGGGTCACCAGGTGCAATGTCTGTGGATGGTCATGAAGCCAATGATGAAGATGCAAGACCTACTCCTTCCTCAAGCCGATCCCCTCCTGCTCCATCCACATCAATGGCCTCTGCAGACAACAGCTCTCCCAGTACATCCAATGAATCCGACGCACCACGGCCAGCCCCCATAGGTGCTTTCCCAGCATCTGATGATCCTGTCACCCAGGCAGTCTTTCATTTACTATCTGCTCACTTTTCTTCCAATGATCCTGTCCTCCTGGCTGTAGTTCAACTCCTTGCCTCCTGCTCCTCAAATAATACCCCGATCACACCTCAACCCACACCCAACAAGCATAAGCGTCCTTTGGGTCCCAAGCCCAGAAGCAATTAGCATATGAGGGATATGAAGGCACAAGCCAAAGCGAACATGAATGACGAGGACTCCAGGCTGTGGTTGGTGCATTACAAAATACATCTTACATGCTCTGCATCTGATACATTGCATTTCTCAGTTCACACTTCAAACAATCTTTCTCAAATGTATGGGACAACAACACATCACTCATTTTGAAAGCTATGCTCCTGTCAGAGACGAGGTCGCACATGCCTTTGAGAAGGGGCAAAATGATGGCCCAGGGAAAACACCAGGGATCAACACGAAATACCTCCTCTACTTTGGACCAGATTTCAGAAAATGTGCCTGGAACAACAGTGTCTTCAACAACATGGCAGACCTCACACCTGCCAAGAAGGATGAGCTCAAAATCGATACAGACCTCAACAGAGCTAACATCATTGCCTGGTTTAAGACATTTCTCGTTGATGCTCATGCATCTTGGAACCATAAGCATCTGACTGTGCTCCCCTCTGGCAGATATGAATCACGAGCTGAGGCAGTTGAGCGTGCTGAGGCTTACACAGAGCAAACTACGATGGCTAAGCTCGTTACTTCAAGAAAACATGCAGTGAGTGTTTCTCATTGTTTTTCTGAGCATACAACTAACATACTTTGTAGAAGTACCTTAAACAATTGACGCACCTGCCAGAATTGGTTTCCCATCCCGAAAATACCACTCATGAACTCAACAATTTGTGCAGAATCTAGAGTGTGTTTGATGAACTCAATGCCAAAGCAATGTCATCTGACTACACCAACCTGGAGGATCCCCAACATCCTCTTCACACGTACATACCCCATTATTGGCGTCGCATTATAGGAGATAAGATGCAGCTTCTCGACAAAGCTATTATAGCTAAGGAGATGGAGGGCAGGAAATGGAAGCAAGGTGCCGCTTATTGCCTGCACAATCTGGACAGGGTCCTTGTCAGCAAGCGTATGACGGCCTGTGAAATGCCCCGATGCTGCTATGACAAGGAGTTCTTGAGCACATTGACCCCCCATGATTTTGTGAGACTTAGGTTGATGGAGAAGAAGCTTGAGGTGTTTGAACGGTATGCAGAGGCACAGGAAGTAATCTAGCGACCGGTACAGGTTAATTTCTTGCACATTGAGACGACTCTGACAATGACATTTCCTGCCTCCAGGTTGGTAGGCAACTGCAGCACCTTTACTAATCTCCAGGTTCCTCAAGTTCGGTGCTGGTTCCATGTCACCAGCTTGATGTTATAGGGATGCAATTGCGGTAGGCCGGAGATGCCTATGTGGCCTATCGGTTGGGTGGATATATAATCTTTCTGTTGTAATTTCGGAGTGTTTGATACATTACCAAAAAAATCATATTTCCATTCACTTATCAGTCCATCCGATATTTTGTATTTCAGTTTCCATTTCAGGCTATCATATATGACATAAATTGTTTCACCTGAAAGATATAACGATTCGTTACAATTCAGTACATGTTTCAAATCAGTTGATACTCAATAAATCCATTTTAGTTTCAAAACAGTTGAAATTTGTACTGATTTATCAGAAATCGGTCTCAATATTGGCCTCAAGGATTGGTTGAATATCGGGCTGAATGAAATACCTACTGAAAGGCATCCCGATTTATCTAATATCAGTATTTAAATCCTTCGAGAGTATTTTTTCGTTTTTGCCGGGTGTCAGATAGTCTTGTTGTCCGAGCCAGTATGTGTTTGCCTTTGAATCGAAGACCTAAAGGCATCTGGTAGCCTTTGGGAGGCTTGAAGAGTGTCAAGGAGCATTTTTCAGCGTTTTCTTGAGGATTTCGAGTTCTTAATTCCTCTGAGAAGCTCGAGATAGCAGTAGAGTCGGAGGTGAGAAGGCGTATGTTTGTGTGTTTCCACCACTGATCACGGTCACATGACGTGACAGTGCCTCTTTTCACACGACGCTCAAATACGACCCTTCGGTCTGGACCATAGCAGATGTCCCGTGTCAATCGCAATAAATCGTCATCGCTTGATTTCACTCACAAACGACATCCCAGGCTCTTGCTTGCCACCCCCCTACGACTCGGAAACTAGCATTCTGACTATGATTCACGATGACACGGAGCAACGGGAGAATGTATAATGACTGTATAGGAACTATCAATTATGTCAAGCCGGAGACGGACCCTTATACACGAATCACAATATTTGATCCTGTATCGGATCGCTGCCACGCCGCTGGAGCGAGTGTTATAGGTAAGTTGTATGACACATATATCGACCAAAAAGACATCGTATTGATCGTCCCCATGCACGAAATATCCAAAGGGTAGCACAAGCTGGTGCCCACTTCCCCACAGCTACCCTTACAACGTTTGAAATTTGAGCCGGACGGGCGCGGGAAACCTTGCTATTCAACTGAAGCACTTCGATGTCGATTCTTTCGGACCTGCATCGCCGTGGAACACTCTTTCTCGACCAGACCTGAGTGCGGACGGCTTACATACTACTAGGAATATCGGAGGTCCAGGAATATCGAAACTTCCGAGGGTTGTGCTTGACAAAACCTCCGCAATGCCACTCTCCCTCCGACGAGCCCAGCTCACCACCTTTGAGTGCCGATGGGTAAAAGGAACTCGACTCAACGCCACGGTGTCAGTGACAAACAGCGATTCAGAATCAGATAGATGGGACAGGGAACTCGTGATGCAGCTACAGGTACAATGAATGAAATATATAAATAGGTCTAATAGGGAGATGTCATGGCAGTTCGTTCATAAAAGAAGGTTTGATCATATATCTTCGTATCCAGCTTCTTTGAGCAACCGCCTGGTGTGAGGCGTATCAGGCTTGATCTCCCCGTTCAAGGGTGCAAAGTATTTGCGAAGCTTGTTATCGAATTTGACCGGGTAAAAGAGACCTTCATTCTGTTGAGGCAGAAAATTAAGTGAGTAACCGAAGAAAGAAGCAGCAAATGAATCTAAAAAAGAGCTGAGCTGACCATTCGTGTGAAACCCTTTCGTGTAATTTCACTCGAAACCCTGCCTCGTAGCCAGTTTCCGCCGGCCGTCCTCACCCAGACAGACTCACCCGCCTAGAGGATTTCAAAATTCAGGATATTGCGCTTGCAGGTTCGTTACCAACTTTACCTGGAAGGTATACCCCCAACCATCATCCAAGTCTACCGGTAGGGACATCTCAAAGTTTGATATACCATCCCGGAGATCTTGGGGGGTGGCAGGCCTAAGTTTCTTGGAGTCTACTATGGATTCCGTAGAGGAAGAAGCCAACTTGCGGGAGGCTCTCGTGGTTCTCTGTGATACACTAGGCATGGGTTATAAAAGATCACAGCGTCTAAAGAAGTGAAAAGAAGATGAGCTTTTGACCCTGCGTGGGGAACGGCGATAAGACAAAGGACCTTTAAGGCTCGCTTTAAATACTTTGCGGAAACGTGATGACAGGTATTGATTTACTGTTACTTTTTTGATACAGATGATGTTGAGATGACTGCTGTGCTCTCGGGGGAGATGCTAAGAATCCCAAGGGGAGCGAGGCAGTGCGGGATGGTGTTGGCGGGTAACGAACTGGAGTTGGGAAGGGCAGGTTGAACGGACGTGCTTTATACGTTTTCGAGAATCATGCCACATGTTGGCAATGCTTCATGCTAATCAGCACAATCATAGATTTTACCCCAGAATTGCCACATTACGCCCGAAAACAACAGCAAGAAGGTCAAAGCGCCCTTCCGGTCTTGAGGTAGAAGCCATATGGCTGTGATTTCAGAACAAAAGCGGTAAAAAAACAAACGTTCCAAGGCCACTACAATAAAAAACAAGTATAATGGCTTCCTAACTCGACTCTCCGAACGAAGACACCTTTGATTGATTGAACGAACATGATGATTGTGATACGGAGCCGATGGGGGCACCGCAGATGCCACCTCACAGGTGGGAGATCAGTTCCAAGTAAAGAGGACTGTGTAGTATACGTCAGTAACACACGGGAGTCGACAAAAAAAAAAAAAGAGGAGCAGCAAGTGTTGTTGCCCAATTTAGAGAAAACGCGAGCGGCCCGGGCCGTACATAATTTCTCGTTACTGCGCCCACTGCGTTCCTGAACGATTTGAACCCTCTCATCTGAACTCTCATTTCATCTTTAAATGGCCAGCTCAACAAGCTTAGATGTATGTGGTCCGCTATCTCTTATCCCAATCTATACAACTTATTCCAGACACCTTTCAGCGTGCCATAGAAATCGTGCAGAAAGCCATCGACGACGATGTAAAGCAGAATTATAGTGAAGCCTATAAATTATACATGAACTCTTTGGACTATTTCATGCTCGCTTTAAAGTGTAGGCAGAACTTCTATTAGGCACTCTTTCCCGGCTCAATGATGATATATATCCAGATGAAAAGAATGACAAGTCCAAGTTGTTGATTCGAACCAAGATCAATGAATATCTTGCTCGAGCGGAAACCTTGAAGGAACACTTGAATGCACAGGCTGAGAAGCGAGGGAAGCAGGCTATGGGTGCAAATGGTTCGAGTTCAGGCGTTGGAGGTGGGGGAAAGAAGTACGTTATGGCCCTTCTTTTTCTGCACTATTCCGTTACTTATGCTTTTGAATCAGGAAGGATGGTGAAGACGATGACGCAGACCCGGAAGTGAAAAAGTTGCGAGCAGGACTTGCGGGCGCGATAGTTTCCGAAACACCGAATGTCAAGTGGGACGACGTTGCTGGTCTTGAAGTCGCGAAAGCATCTCTGAAGGAGGCGGTCATATTACCCATCAAGTTCCCACATTTATTCACCGGAAAGCGTACACCGTGGCGAGGTATTCTTTTGTATGGACCACCGGGAACCGGAAAATCCTACCTGGCAAAGGCGGTAGCTACTGAAGCCAAAAGCACTTTCTACAGCGTCAGTTCCAGTGACCTGGTTAGTAAATGGCAAGGTGATTCAGAACGGTCAGTTTCTTGTCCATTGGTTCTGATAAAATCTGCTTACGTTTCCATAAAGATTGGTAAAGCAACTGTTCGAACTCGCAAGAGAATCGAAACCGTCCATCATCTTCATCGATGAGATCGACTCCCTAGCTGGAACTCGTAATGAATCGGAATCAGAAGGTTCGCGGCGTATCAAGACAGAATTCTTAGTCCAGATGAATGGTGTTGGGCACGACGATACAGGTGTTTTGGTTCTCGGTGCCACCAACATCCCCTGGCAGTTAGACAACGCAATCAAGCGACGGTAACAACGAGCACTTGTAACTCTGCTAGACCCCGCTCTGATTATCACACGTCCAGATTCGAAAAGAGGATATACATTCCTCTTCCTGGTCCAGACGCAAGACGTCGGATGTTCGAATTGCACGTCGGAACCACACCTTGCGAGCTTACCCCGAGGGATTACCGAACCCTAGCTGATCAGACCGACGGGTATTCCGGATCAGATATCGCTATTGTCGTACGCGATGCTCTCATGCAGCCCGTACGGAAAGTCATTGCTGCCACGCATTTTAAGCGCGCAGCTAATGATGAAGGCGAATTAGTCAAATGGACTCCTTGTTCGCCTGGCGATCCCGACGCAGTCGAGAAGACGTGGTCCGATATCGAGTCAGACGAGTTACTAGAACCTCCTTTGAGACTGGCGGATTTCTTGAAGTCGTTGGCTAGTGTAAGACCGACAGTGACGGAGGCAGATATTAAAAGACACGACGATTGGACAAAGGAATCTGGGGAACTCGGCATGTATCTCTTTCTCGTTCATACCAGCACGCACTAATGCTTTCGTTTAGGGAACGACTGATTTAATTTATTTGTCACGACTGTTTTTATTGTCTCGCTGTACTTACATTGAAATTATCTGGTCTCTCTTCTAGTCATGTCCCTTCTACGATAAGATTTCCGATTCTAAATTCCCAGCACGGAAACGAGGCTAATTACCACTGTCATCTCACGCAACCCTAGTCCCGATGACTTGGCTAAGCCATGCACCTGCGGGTTGTCATAATTCAATCACTCGATTCGCCGCAGCAGGTACTGTCCGCAGCCCTGGCGTGGGCTTTACAAGGCTTTTATCACCCATGTTTGCTTCTCCTCTCACATACAGCCTCCTGCTTGTTTCCCAATGATTCTCCCTGATTATTCAGATATCTCTACGACGCACTTGAACGTGAGTTTGCACCGCCTTACGACTCCAGGCTCACTGAATGTTCTCTTCGTTATCCATTAGGTGGCGATAGAACATGTACAAAAAGCTATAGAGTATGACATGAACCACCGTTATAGCAGGGCATGCATAGGGTACCTCGAGTCCCTACCACATTTTCTGCTTGCCTTCAAACGTGAGTTTTTCTGAATCGTAAGGCCTACGGATGACCTTGAATGTAAAGACTATCGGTTCGTTTTTCCTCTTTTTTAGAAGAAAGGAACGTCGGCATGAGGTCCCTTCTTGCTCAAAAAATGAAAGAGTACTCGGACAGGATTGACGTTTTAAAGCGCAAACCTCTCATGGGTGTGGATGCTGCTACTTCCAGTAACGGACTTGTGCGACGGATTAGCGTCCCACCTGGCTTCCCTGGGTCCAAAGGTGAATATGACACTGATCATGGTCAGGACGGGTATGTTTACTATTCTGCTCCCCTACTGTCTCGTTCTCTCTTTTTTTTTGATACGTGGCCGCCATCAGACCCAGCTTATGCGTTCCTGCTACGGTCAAGCGTAATGGATGCCGAGCTGCTTTGCAGTCTCGGACGGGTACCTCGGTCACACACCAGAGTCACCCTAAAGTGTTATGGAGTGATATCCTGGGTCACGAAATTACAAAGAACGCGTTGAAGGAAGGCATCGTGCTGCCGCTCAAGTTTCCTCACCTGTTCAAGAACTCGAGGATAAGGTTCCCACGTACGCTTATGCTTTACGGTCCACCGGGGTCGGGGAAGAAAATGCTCGTCGAAGCTCTTGTGGCTGATTTGGCTGGATTTTGTAAGCCGCCGCCTAGGTTTGTGACGTTTAGTTGTGTGGATGTGGTAATGAATGGGACGCCGAAAGAGGAGATTGTGGCGTAAGTTTTTTTTTTTTTTTTTTTCTATTCTTACGTTGGACCCTTGGGACCTTTTGTTTTGGGATTCCACTTGAGTTTGATATGAATTTATCCTACTAATCATGGTTTGCAGGTCGTTAAACGAAGCCTTCCAAACAGGAGTCAAAACTGAAAACTCGGGAAGTCCAGTCCCGACTGTGATTCTGATAGATGGTCCCGAGGCGCTATACACCCATCAGGATCGTGAGACGGACAGGCTGAGATTGGTCAGAACGGAGCTTCTCTACCATATCGACCAATCTCGGAACGTTCCTGGTGTGTTCGTGATAATGACCTCGAGAGCGCCTTGGGAGCTCAACGCTGTCCTTAAAAAAAGGTATATATGTCTGGTGTCTTATTTCTCTTGTCGCCCTCCCTCTCTCCCCGTTCTGTTTGGCGTGAAGTAACCCTGTTAACCTGATCGTCGTATGCAGGTTTCGAAAGAGCTTTTACGTCATGCTTCCTGGACAAGAAGAACGTATGGAGATGTTCAAACGGTTGGTTGGTAGGGATCCTGAGGGAAATAGTAACCAATTAAGTGAAAGCGAGTACGTCAAGTTGGGTGAGATGACCAAAGGGTGATTTTATCTTCGGCGTTGAATTTTTTAACGTTTTTGCTGAACACGATTTTTTTTTTGTATACGTTTTTTTTTATTTACAGGTATTCAGGCCAGGACATAGTGATGATCACGCTTGACGCTCGGATTCAGTCTTTGAAGAGAAACTTGGTAGCTGCCGTTCAGGGAAACGAGGGACGTCTCAGCCACTTGCCGGAGGAGGAGTCCGTACCACGTTCGCCGAGTTTTGAGGATTTCATGATCTCTCTCACAGGGATGAGACCGATCGGGGTGGTCGATAGCCGTTATGAGTGGACCAAGTCGGTGTGATTCAAGTTGACGCGGCGGCGGGAGTAATTTAGCAAATATTACCAGTGTAGTTCTTGGGATACACCACTTGTCAGGAGTTTTTTTCCCAATTAGCGAGTATTGGCCCTGGGACACGTTGAGGCTGGATTGTTTCCTGATCTGTCTTTTTTTTTTTTTCAATGGGCATTGGGGAGGCGTGGAGGGAGTTTCGACCGCGTCCATGTCTTGTCATGCATGTCAGCTATGAGCCTATTCATGCACGCAATGTTTTTTTTTCATTCCGTCCGCACCCGTAACCTCACTAAGAACTGTCGCTGTATCGAACGAGTAAACATGATCGTCCGGTGTGCCCAGAAAAAAAAAAATCGAATAACTAACTCAGTACCTATGTGTTCCATCACATGCCTTAACGTAAGTCATTTACCCTTGCTCCAAAATGCCGATAAGCTACATTAAAAAATCCACAGTCCAATTCCGCATGTTCCAATGCATCTGTCACCTAACACGTCGTTTTTGACGTAAAAGACGGTCTGAAGCCAGCTGTCCGGCGTCATTTTTTAACTTGGGGTTTCACGGCGGAGTACTGTTGAACGAGGCAGGAGAAATGAAGCATTATGAGTTGACCCTAGACTCAAGAAACGACATTGACCCACCTGTTAAGACCCCGCCACTCCCCCCACCCCCTTCGGTAACGTCCCAGAATCGTGATCACTACCATCAACCCTTGCACTCTCCAACACCGAGATGTGCGTGTGCGTCGTCAACTCGGGACACGATGAAGACTCGTCATCCACGTCCGTGATTCTCGTCAGCTCGAAATTACATTCCGAGTTGTTCTTGGATTTTGAGGATTGAGTTCTTGTTGTCGTACCTTGATTTGTGGTCGAAAATGGGTGGGTAACGGTAGTGATAGTACCGTAGGGAGTGACACTAGGTGTACCCTCCGTATATGTCGCGGAGTCGCGGTTTCCGTTGAAGTATCGACGGAAAAGAAGGGTGTATAGGCTTGGGACGACGACTACCAGGTTGCAGACTATGAGAGATACGGATGCCTGAGAAATTCAAAGGTTGAGATGTTGTCAGGCTAAGAAATCGATAAACGGATTATTTACCTGCATTTTTGAAGAGTAAGTTATAGCAAAGGGGTTTTTCTCGGCGATATAGATAATGTGAACGAGGCAAGCAATGAATGTCAAAAATGAGGATGCAAAAAGGGTGAGGATAAGACGACGTTCGCTCTTCGGTAGGTCTACAGTGTTCCTCCAAAGAAAGTGCAATGGTAAAGCGGTAAGGATGAGACTCGTGGTTAAATCACCTAGATTGACGCCTTCGGTGAGCCGGGTTAGAGGGGAAGGAGGAATAAAGACTTACATGCAGCTGTGAAAATGTACAATATAGGACCACCAGCACAGCGGGGTAGACCTGGGCCTGGAACACCTGTTATCCGAGTCCAGGTACATATAGCTCCGTTAACGACAATCACTATGACCCCAGCCAACAGACAAATCACAGAAAAAAAGATGGTGAATTTACGGAGCCGACTCGGGGGTAGAATTCTTGTTATGGATAAGGAAAGACTTGCTCGAGAGCACCTGGATCAAGATGAGTTTTCGTTTCGCAACAATCACCTCAGTACTGACCATAAGATAGCCACAGAGAATGAGTTGGCGATCAAGTAAATGGCTATCAAGTAGTCGGAATACTTCTCAGGATCATAAGATTGTCTGTGATCAACTAGAAGACGCGTTAGCTGAATTTGGTAACGCTGCTGGCGTACTTACTGATCGTGATTCTGACCCAATCAAGGATCAGGTACAGTATTATCAGCAGTAAGGCCAGACACGCCAACCAATCGTCCCATGAGAACCTATGTATACGAACACGATGAAAGACCCGATACAACGTCAAAACGATAGCGATTGAATAAAAGAGGGTTATGATAACTGGAAAGTCGTCATGGTCAGTAATCAGTGAAAATCTGTGTCAACAAGCTCACCTCGACCAGATACAGTATCAAACGGATGAGCCAGATCGCCCGTAGCTGGCTGTACTGGGCCATCCTGATCCTGTATGACCATGGGAAGGGCTTTACAGACAAAATCCAACGACGGTGAAGGAAGAAATGTTGGACATTACAGTGTTGTGGACAGAGTTGTTACCCTGTCAATATCAACCCTGGCCGGACTAACTCGAGACCCCCCGACTGCATCCCTCTACAGTGCATGTGGCCGATATGGCGTACATGTGATGCTCACTTTACTGTGAAATTAAAGTTAATCATTTAAACCGCCATGACTGTGAGAAAGCAAGAAATAAATATTGCCCAGTATTGCTGGGCGTCGCTACAGGCGCCATCCTACGCCTGGCAATTCCCTCAGAGGTATGATCCGGATGAAAAGTGGCCAATCTTTGTGGGATCTCTGACCCCTTCTGGATGAAAACTGGCCAAAATTTTGCCCATCTCTGGGGTGGGTTTTCCTGATAAAAATCGAGATTTTCGGGTGTGTCTGACCCCGCCCGGATAAAACCACAGCCTGGGCTGGCTGGAGGCGCGCCATATTAAAATTTATCGTAGAGGGACGGCGGTCCGGTCACAGGCCCAGTATGCCTGGGTACCCGTCCGGACAAAACCCCTCGAGGTGTATGGGGGCGAATTCTGGATAATTTTGGGGGGTCCTGGGGGGCATTGCCAGGGGTCCTTCCTGTCTGCCTACCCTGCTCTCAAAAATTTTCTTGTGGATTCAATATCGCGGGGAGTAGCACTCGGCTTAGATATTATTACAATAACATATTCCAAATAAATACATCGCGTCACCCCCCTGCCGCTATACAATAATACTTACCACCGACGTCCAGGACTGAAAATGAACAGTGGACGCTTTTCCCACATCGTTTGCAACGGTCAAGCAGCTCGATTTGGGGAGAGGCCGTATCAGATACTAGACTGCAAAACTCTGATTGACTAAAGTCCAATATGCGTTCGACCGAGTACTTTCCCTGCGGATCACCACTCAGAACTCGTAGATCCTCCCGTCGGACGGCTCTAACACCGTCCTCACGCTATGAAGGAAGGGCTAGGGTAAGTGTTCAAGATCCTGTTATCTGGCAAACGAACTCCTAGCCAACGCTTCTTCTCTTTAGCTGAAAAGTTCGAACTGACCGTTCAACAACGGAAGTTTTGTTTTCCTCGGAAATCTGAAAAGAGGAGACACGGAAGAACTCTACAGGCTGTACGACTCGTGACTTGGAAGAAGATCCGTTATAATGCAGCTCAGCCCTCCTGTTCGCGGTTCCGAGTCCCCAATATATCTTATCATACCCCCCGCAGACTACTTAAGCTCGTCGATATCACTGCGATAACAACACGTTGTCCCCAACTCCCTTCCTCTACTTATCATGTCGCCCCCTTCCTTAATAAGAACAATACGTCCTCCAAGCCATGCATATTGTCGACATTGGATGACTAACTCATCGTCTAGGAGTTCTCGGATCTTCACCAAGAGTCCATCCCTCGGTCAACGATGGTCAAGCAGTAGCAGCTCAGCCTCAATATCACTTCCAAAGGCTAACTGGCGAAAATCTCGGTTTGCAGCTGGTGGCTTGATCCTCCTTCTCGGTGTTGGAACATCGAATATCTTCTTTCCAACCATTCGTGCTGATAGTGACGATGACGAAGATAAGAATGACAGCGGAAAGTCGTCAAGTACACTAAGCTCCCTAATTCGGTCTTACATCGTCTATTCGTTATGCTCAATACCTGCATTAGTGGATTCTGCCCCAACTTTGTTGCAGGTGTTTACGAATATACCGATCGTCAGGAGTATCACGGAAGAACTGGTTAGGATAACCTTTTTCAATCAGGCAAGTTCGCTTCGGGATTTCCTTTCCACCCTTTGATTCTCACACCGATGTATCTGTTCCAGTTTGTAGGAGGTGATACAGCCCTTGGAACCATCCCATTACTCCGCACACTTCGATCGTCCAATATGGGCGCCCTGTTCGCTTATTCCATTGAGGTGGATGAACGTGAAGCTACCGCACATTCTACCAAGAAAAAACCGACAGAACCGATTCACAAGCGAATAGTAAATGAGATGATTAGATCCATTGACGTGGCAGCAGATTTTGAAGATGAGCTACTTCAGGGAGCTCCTGCCGGAAGGAGAACTTGGGTTGCGGTCAAGATGGTGAGCCCAAGCGAATCTTTCGAAACCTACTTGACAAGGGAAAATATCTAGACTGCTTTGTTACCAGACGCACAGTCTCTCATCAATTTTTCTAAATATCTGATAGACACGCGGTCACCGCTACCCGTTCCCTTCCCTGGGTGTCCACGTTCAACTGATCTAGATGTCCTGCATGACCCTCAAAGATCTGGTGGAAGTTGCGGTCCGTTATCGGAGGACGATGTGGTCGCATTACGAGAGCTATATCAAGACCTGAGAAGGATATGTGCTCGTGCTCAACAACGAGGGGTCAAAATAATCTTGGATGCTGAATATAGGTGCGCCCTTTCCAAGTTTGGGTTTGGACCTTCTTGACCTCCTCTGCTTTAGCTGGTATCAACCGGCCATTGACGCGTTGCAGCTTTCGCTCATGCGCGAATTCAACACCACCTCTGCGTCGCAAGACTTGAGTATTCCGAATGTGCAGCCACTTATTTACGGAACGTTTCAGGCATACCTAAGAAGGCAAGTTCCAATTTCCAATCAATTGTTCGTCGGATGTGCTAAACAGAACGTACAGAACACCGAGTTATCTCGATGAGGCGATAAAGGATGCACGTGCGAATGGGTACAGTCTCGGTGTGAAGCTCGTACGAGGTGCTTATCACCCCCACGAAGTTGCAGCACTAGAAGATAGGAAGAAAGGCAAAGGGTCACTTTCCATCACACCCGAGTCTCAACCACCAGTCTGGCACATGAAAGACGAAACGGACAGTTGTTACGACGCATGCGTGAAGAAGTTGATTGAGACTATCAAAGATGATCTACAGTCGCACCAACAGCAACAACCGATGATTGGAGCGTTGTTTGGCACGCATAATTGGACTAGTAGCAGGTTGATTTTGAGTGAGCTCGTGCGGAGTGGGATTGCGAAGGAGGAAAAAGTGGAAGGGGAGAAGGAGGGAATTGTAGTAGTTGGGAATGAGGTTACAGAGAGGGTTACATTGGGTCAGTTGTATGGGATGAATAATGCGCTTTCTGACTATCTAGTGAGAAGGACAAGGTCGAGTGCACCTATGGTTATCAAGTGAGTTTGCTTAATGTACGTTGTTCTGACTGACCTCTCTCAGGTATGTACCGTATGGTGCTTTGTCGGAAGTTATGCCGTATCTCAGTCGACGAGCGATTGAGAACAAGTCTATCCTTGGTAATGGGGCTGCGAGAGAAGAATGCAAACGCGCGAGAAAGGCGATTTTTGGGAAGTTGTTTGGTTGAACGAATAGGGCAACGTCTATTTTTACCTGGAATTTTGGATTGTATACCTTGTATTGATAACCAGAGGTACAATATTCACCTAATTTATTCTGGCAAGTTTAATAAAGATTACCCGACGAAACTTTTATTGAGATAAGAAATTCGCATCTGCCCTCGGCTGTTCGGCTGTTCGTCCATATATTATCGGCGTCTTTTTTATATATTAGTCTGTCACGGTTTCCCACAACATATTCTTCCTTTTACGCCTCCATCCTGGATACCCTCACATCCTTGACGCGCGATATCCTCCCTCAAAAGTCAACCGCCACTATAACGATACTCATGACCACTACGCGGGTAATTGATTTGCGATTTCCATAGCTAGTGACCCTCACTACCGTCCTGTTAGCGCTATTCCTTCCGCTCAAATCTCAACCCATACTCTAACGATCCGCCGAGTATTGAAATTGACCAATTTGACGCGTCCCCTTTCTCGGCGAGCTGTTTGTTTTCATGTAATCGGATACAGAGGCTCATGATGTACCTGCAGGAGTCGTTCTCTGGAATGATCGATGAAGGTGGATCAGAGAGTTGTACAGCTGATATACCTGGTTTGCAGGAAACAGACTTGAGCTTTAACGTTGAGGTATAGATCCCAAGTCATTCGCCTATTGCTCCTGGTTGAAAAGGGCGACGTTTAGCAAATCAGCGACATTAGAGAGATTGATCCTGAATGGGACGATGAAGAGATCGAGGTTTGTGGTTCCATGATTCCCAACCTACGGCATTCATCAAGTAAATGCGTGCTGGGAATTATAGGAACTAATCGTACTCTCGCCCAAGATGCCAAACCGACTTTCGACTATCACGGAAGACCTTCAAGAGCTTGATAGGAAGGCGAATGTTAGTCATTTACAGGATTACTTCTCATGCTCACGCTTCTCACAATCTGACAGAGTATCTTCACGTTATCGGATTTCGACTTGGTATTTGAATCAGAAGACGAGACTGGAACCTACTTGATTCGCAAACGCGATACAAAGCAAATGTATACGATGAGGCGGTTTAAAACGACCCCCTCTCATATGTGGCCCCTCGAACTGAGCGTTCTAGAGATGATCAATGACCGAGAGGTACCGTTTTTACCGAAAATCTGCTGGAGAGTGTTTGAGGAGGGGTGTTTTTCTTTGATCATGGTACGCATAAACTTGTTACTTTTTGTATACACGAAGTTCTGATGTTTTTTACCAGAACTTCTACCCAGGTGGTAGTCTTCTGAGCTTCGTTGAACAGAATGGCCCTCTCTCACGACTTCATGCCATGTTATATGCTTCTGAACTTGCAAGTCTTTTGGATCGTGTTACTCATTGAGACCGTCTCGTCTGATCAAGTAATAGGTTGAAGCACTCTCTGTTGTCCACGCAGCTGGTATCCAGCACAGAAACATCACTCCTGCGTGCCTCATGATTGACGCGGGCGGACACATCGTCCTTGTCGACTTTGAACATACCTTCGTTGATACAGAACACGTCGCCTGCACGTCTGGTACTGTGTATTGTCCAAATCAAGATTATGAATACCGGGCACCCGAGCTTCTTCTCGGTTGGACGCACGACTACGCGGTGGATTGCTGGGGTTTTGGATGCATCTTGTATTTTATGATGTATGGCTTGGTCAGTATTCTCTCCAGTTCGATTGGCCTTCAGCTCAAATCTCTTCGCTCTACTGAACAGCACCCCTTCCCTGTGAATGTTGACGGCTTCGCCTGGCAAGAGAAAGTCATTCGTGGTCAGGTTTCGTACAACCTTGACCACGCCGGGCTTCAGGTTCCACGAGTTGCGCGAGAGCTTATGAGGGCGGTAAGAGTTCTCTTGTTTTCTTTCGCATATTTTTACTGGTAGCTGAGAGAAAGTCGAAAGTGCCTGGAACCAAACCCTACTTTTCGCTTTGATATCCTGGAAATAAAAGGGCATGAGTTCTTCGCTTGCGTGTAAGTATTGTCCCGTTATCGTGAGCTACATAGAATAACGGCTCCGGAATCAGGAACTGGAGTCTGGTACATGAAAAAAATGCCCAAGGTATGACTAATGATTTTGTGGGTAGTCTGGCTGACACTTCTCCGCAAGCGCCATACGTTCCACCATCCGACGTTACCACAAAGGACAAGTCAGAAAGTGATATTTCCAGCGAAACCATTCATGAGCCACGTTCAACGGCTTCCTCGACCGCACCTGAATGCTCTTCATCCGACTGGATTGCGCAAACGCGAACACCTGCATCCACCGCTACGGCAACTCCCTCGATGTTCTCGCTAAAAGCTCGACAACAAGTTCAAGAGTTCCTTCCCTCCATCTTCCGTATTGGCAACGAGACGCAGCCGGACGAGTCAAAGCTTCTTCTCTCAAGATCCTCAACAGTAGCGACCGCTTGCTCTTTAGATTCTATGGACACCTTGGGTATCGAGTGTAGCTCTCTGCCTTCCCCTACACCAACCTATGATTCCCTCCGGCGCCATCTCGATGACACTCCTAGCCTCACTCAAGAAGAACGTATGGCACGATTCTGGGAATCCTTGGATTATGACATCCGAATGAAATCTCCGGATGTGGCCCGTTGTGCGGGCGAGATGCCCTATTTGCCTCGATCCTTGGTATTGAGAAGGTCTCGAAACAAGCTACGCAAGAAATCTGGTGACTCCGCTCCACGATCTGGTTCCTCAGTCTCGTTGTCGCTCGTTAGTTCTTCGACTCAGCGGCTTTCTCGTTTGATTATCAGTAACCCTATGTCATCATCTGCAACTACTTTTCCATCAAGTCTGCGGTCTGCGCTACGCAAACACAAAAGTTCTCCCATGTTGGTACCTCCCAGTTCTGGCTCAAAGCTCCCTCAAGGTGTCAAACAGATTGGTAGTGGGATAGGGTTTACTTACAGCCCGCCACCAATGCCTTTACCTCTTTCTGTTTCTATACCCGTTAATGACGCTATGTCTCGTGCCAAAATGAAGCGACCGATATCAGGGATTGGGACACGGTTGAAACTGAGATCGAAAGCGAGCGGAGGGAGATCGTTGAGGTGGTTTGCTCCAGCACACAAGAAGGGGATGACGAGCGATACGACTCACCTAGGGGTTCGTGATGGGAAGGGAAGAGCGGACGATGTTGCAGAGGTTGTCATCGGTAGGCTGTCATCGTCGTTTGCGCGCACCAGTGTGCAAAAGTTGAGCTTGGATAGCGGACGATTTCGTTCTTCTCATGAACGAGAGCCGGAGCATGATGTCGATGTGTTCCGGGTGGGCTTGTTACCAGGGGCCGTTCCGGAAGAAATTGTCTCTCCTGTTACGGAGACGGATAGTACGGTCAATAACTCACCGTTTATGGAGACTGTGTTCTTGGAGACCCAGAGCTCGACGAATGTGTCGGATACGTTGATGCGGTCAGAAACGTTGAGGGGGCTTTTCCGTGAGCATGGTATGCAGAAGACTTTACGGTTGGTGTTGTAGGACGTAGTCTTCCCCCTTCACTCTGATGATTTGATGTTACCGTTCATACTGTGTTACATTGCCACGATGTAAGTCGTTCATTATTAGGACATGTCCGCCGCGATATTTCATATTTCATTGGTCGAGTAAGGAATGTGTTGTGTGCTGTAAGTGGTCAAGTTACGGCGAAGTTTTTCTGGTTTGGGGTTTACTTTCGTTTAATCTTAATACATGGAGAAATTTCAACGAGCCGTTGTGAAGTGAAGTCACACCGTAGTCACTGCCAACGCCTCGAGGCATCTTTTTGCAGCACCGTTCCCGTACCACCGGGGAAAACTCAAAAACCAAGGTTGCCTCAAAATCATCAAAAAACATGTCCTGCGGATCTTTCTGAGACATCAAGTTAACCTCAGGTGCCGCCAAGGGATACCGAGGACGGGCACGGTGGCGGCGATGGACGTTTAACAGCCTGTGTGTCAACCTGGTGGAAGGAAGATGTATATTCTCAGACGGTGATTTTGAATTTGACGACAAGGATGGGGTAACCTTGAACGGTTGAGATGGCAAAGGACGGTATGATGATCCTGAATAGATCTTGAATGGTTACTGGTTACCAGTTTACCCCCCTAGACAAGTTGGGAAGCAGAAGGCGAAGAGAGGTGAGTTGTGGAAGTTCTACAATGATAGAGTTGAATTGAAGCACAACCCAAGAATTATGACTAGACCAGATAATCAAATCTGAGCGAACTCAGTATCGTGCCTGCAAGGCATGGGCAACTTGCTAAAGTGGTCCTCAATGGCTGGTTAACCATAGGTACAGCACCTTCGACCCGAACAACTCCAGCACTAACACCCATAGTTTAACCTGAGGAGAGCACGGAATCGCCCGACCCTGTTGGTGACGAGGCAAAACTGGAGGTTTCGGGAAGTGTGTGGAATTGTAGATATGGAAGTTTGGGAGTAAGAACCAAAAAGGGTGAGAAAAGACTGCTCAACTTTGTCGAGTTTCACTAAATCCACGATCGAAAGAAAAAATCGGGTTGAGGCAAGCAAGTTATTTGATTGTTCGTGTACTAGTGTTACTTACAATTTCAAGGGCACTCATCAGGCACATTACCGGCCACCCTGGGACAAAGCAACCCCTAACGGTTCTTGCTTCGTCATGATCACAGAACATTATCTACACTGTGATTTCGCAGCACCAGTCCACCATTCATACTATTGTTTGATTCCCACCATTAGATGCTGTTCCGGATGCCTTTGACGGAAAGATTGCGAGCTCTTTGGGAGAGCGACGCGCCGGAATTGTTGTTCACCGCAGAACAGGAGCCGTAGACAAAAGTAGATACCACATCTACAAAAACGAGAGGAGTTAGAAATAGGATAGAGTCTGCAAGTTTCGGAACGCACTGTATTATCGCAACTCTCGGAACGTATGTGGTTCCCTACTAATCCTTTCATAAATAATCCTGGCCACCTGTTCGATGTCGCGGCATTAAGAACGTTGGGTTCGGCTGGAAGAGTGTGGGATCTGGATGGGTTTTACGTTTTTTCCAGTTGTTGCATCCTTGATATTGGAGACGCGTCAGATCCCAATCTTGAGGAAAGAAACAGACTTCATCTCGCGAGGGATGTCTGAACGTCTCAAACCTCCTGCGCTTCGAAATCAATAAGCGAGGTTCACTATAAGAAGTTGAATAATGACCTGCGAGTTGAAAATCTACTGGTCCTTGCCCCGCAAACGACAACCTTGACGGTCGAGTCTCGTATTGGATGTCGATAGGCGAACAACATCGATAAAATATATTGCACCGGAGTTTTCTGGTACAAATTTTTCTCGCATTTCCGGCGTGACTCGATAGATAGAGAAAAAGACAGAGTGAAAGCGAAATGGAGTCATGTTGGAAGGAGCGTGGGGAACAAGCGGGTACCCCTCGCGTACGCCAGTGCGGCCGATGGAGGCAAAATTAACCCTTGACCCGAACCACCACTGACCCACAAAGCTTCAACATCTCAGTCTCAAAATCATCGCATATTCCAGCTGCTAGGTTTCTATATATGCTATTCTTCATGGAATCTATGACCTGAATGAGGCGATCTTGAGAGTCTACGGGCTCACAGGTCACCTTCTGAGGTACATCCGACTTCTCGAACACGCAAATGTCTGAAGATGTGATGCCCCCCGCAATCGTCCATCTGTTGCTGATCTTTTTTTTTACAGTCGGTTCGGCCTTGAGGTGAGTTATTCCAAGTCGTATATCGCCCGATGGTTCGTTTCTAACACACCTTAGCCACGTACTTCCGTAATCGTTATGGATATTGTGAACCGCTTGTTCGGAGGGATGATTCAGGAAACTGAGCTGTGGCAAGAAGGTCTTTGAGACTTTTGGATACTCGTATGTTCTACGTTCTTTGCGACCCAACGCTCTCATTGGACAATTTTGTCTTTGTTACCAGAATCTCCCCCATTTCTTTTGCTTGCTGCCTGAATACCGATCTCACAAAGTGAAGAGACAATACAGTTATCGTTCCCCTCTGAAAAGCCTTTGCGCGAAGGCAAAACGACGATGGCGACGCAATGCGGACGACGTTCTCGATGTCAAGGCCGATTCCGAGTCCGAGGCGTTAATTGACTGGCGCTGGTCACGGGACTTATCGGTCGGTTGCCTTATTTAGTATCTGGTCAATATCCTGATTGGGTCATTTTCGAAGCTGAGCCGGGCCGACACCCATCAACGCGCTTTCGAGTCAACGAGGTTGCCTCAACGACGAGCTCTTTGAGCTCGACCCACAAACGTCCCCCTCTGCTTTTTTTTTCACATCTCCCTTATTCATTATCTTCCTTCGACTATCTATGTTATGCCCCGACACGGCCAGGCGCCATCTGCAAATATCCGGAATCGATATCGAATTAATAACAAAAGTCGCCTCAAGGTCATCCGAGGAAACATAGACACCGACCCAGTCGTTGTCGACGAAGATGAAGAGAAGAACCGCTTACTTCAAAGTGTGGCTGGAGTTGACCAGGAGGACGCTAATGTGGGTGTCGTCCTCGTTTTTGCCCCCTACCCCTTTCAGCCAATCAGATTAAGCCACACACCCCTCAACGATGTGGCTGTGCGTTCCGCGGTTTGACTTACTAATGCTGTTATTTCCTTTTTTAGGAGCACCACTTACAAGCCGTTCTGTCTGCAGCGGCGCTGCAAAACAATTCCACTTGTGCTGTGGAGAGAGAGAAGGAGAAGGAGAAAAAGGAGGAATCTGCACCTGCTCTCTTTATTCCCGTTCCCGACTCTACTGGGCTGGCCGACAACCATGAGCAGCTCTATCCCCCCAACAAGTATATGGACCCGACTGCATACATCCAATCAACCTACACGGTCGAGGATCTATTCGATGCATCGCTAACCAATGGCTTCAGCTACTTGATGGATGAGCGGGACATGGAATGGCTTACCAAGAACAATGAGGAGGCTCGAGGTGAAGGTACAAGTGCGCAAGGTGCTGTATCAGGCATAAGAGTTTCTTCTCGGAGTGCAAAAGCCAAAGGGAAAGAACCAGATGCAGCTCAGCCGGTGGTCATTTCGGAAGACGAGTTTGAGTTGGTGATGGGTCTGTATGAGAAGGTGACACACGAGAAAACAGAATTTCTACATCATGTTCGTTTCTTCCTCCTTGACTTGATGATCCAACCTGACATGATTCACAAACGAAAACAGAGTCTTGAAACTGGGATGACGTTCCCCCCCTATGTCGACTATCGAGACACCTTCTCGTCACCACTCCCGTCTGCTACTTTCGTGTCCTTCGCGCTACCGTCTTGGTTACCGTCTCCTCCCCAACTTCTTCAGATAGCAAAAGCTATATATCCTTACTGGAAAGAACGTAAGATTGAACGAGGAGGGCGCAGGATAATACCAACAGTGAATGTGAGTTCATCTTTCTCGCATTCTTCTGTGTTCAAAACGTTGAATTTCACCACTCTAGCTCGATGAGAGCGATACGTTAAATGAGTCTTACATATGTTTCCGTCGACGAGACGTCAAAACGGCGAGGAAAACACGAGCTTCTCAAGTTTCGTCTTACGAAAAACTCGCTCGCCTCCAATCCGACTTCTCCTCTGTCCTTCAACTGGCAAACTTTGTTCTACAACGCGAACGACTCAAACGAGAGTCTGCGGTTCATTCTCAACGTGTGTGGGAACAACGTAGACAGCTCGTCGAAGTCAGGGTAAAAAGCCCTGCTGTCGCCGAGAAAGGTGATGAGGAGCTGCTCATTGATAGAGAACGACCGTCCAGGAAGTCTGAAGCCACGTGTGTACGCCTCAACCTCCTACTGGTACTTGGACTGAAAACTTTTTATAGACGAGTCAAGATACCCCCGAAGCCCGATACTCAATCCGCCAATCGACAACAGTTCATACCGCCAAAGGATCGGTACGAGAATTATCAAAGCAGAATTGAAAATACTCTACGAATCGCGAAGGAAGTGGATCAATCATGGGAAGACATTACCGATGTGCGTCTCTCTCCAATTATTCATGTGCATTTCAATCTGACACTGACTTTTGCAGACGGGATACATTCAACCACCGTCTGCCTATCCATCGCGTTTGTTTAAGTTCGTCACTCCACCCGATACGCCGAGGTCGCTCTCGCCGGACCTTGGCGAAAGAAATGTGCAGAACCCAACTACCGATGGGCCCCGTCAGAGACGTGCCGTTCGACTACGCTATGGACGTGGTGGCAGAAGGTTCATTGATAGACGTCCACCCATTGTTGATGCTGCTATCTTCACTTCAAAACGTAAACGCCCTCGCGAAGCTGATGAGGACGGCGACGATGAAGAGCGGGACCGACGGCTTAGGGAACGGTGGCGTTTCGACGCAGATGACAGTCCACCTTGCGATCCTAAGACTGTGGACGAGCAAGATAGGGAAGTTGTGAATGAATATGATGTCAGGTAAGTCTTTCTGTGTTCCCATTACTTCCAATACTAAATCCCCGGTGCTTCAGGCAACTAAGACACTCAATCAACTTCATGCACGAGTCCGATTACGCCTTTGTCCTCAACGACCCCACACTCACAATATCAACTGCGGATGGACAAAAGCGGAACATACTCCCATTCCGACCCAGCCTACCCTCTGCTTACCCTGTCCAGCATTATAATAATATGCTCAGGCCGGTGCAAAGTGTACTTCCTGCCCCTGCTACTGCCCAACCGAACGCGACAGCAGTTCCCTCACCTTCACGACCGGGCGTCTATATACCTGTGTCACCAGCGCAAAAAAGTCACGTCGAAAATATTTTACCGCGGGTGGGAGGGAGTTCTGCACTCACTACACCTTTACGAGAGGCAGTCATTCCCGACTTGGCAACCAAACCTACCTCCATACCTATTCCCTCAAGTCAAAGTCAACCACTTTCTCAGTCTACCCAGCCAGCCGTAAATGGTGTTGCACGCCCTGCGATAAACGTCCCCTATGTCGTAAAGACAGAGCCTGTGTCTCCCCAACGACCACAACAGTCCATAACTGCACCAAACCAAGAGGCCAGTGTTGACCAAAAACCGAATATAAACGGTGTTACCCAACCTCCGCCTCTTCTCAACGGCCACACTTCGAACACGGATAGGGGTTCTACTACGAACTCGTCAAACGTTTCACAGTTGCCTACCACCACGGAAATGAAGTTAAAGCTTCCTCCTATACGGCAAACCACCAAGGCTAGCAGTCCAGTGTCACGCAGTAGTCTTCCAATCACACGACCTCCTTCATCTCTTGGCGGAAATGCGAAAGTTAACTGAGAGTTTTTCTTTGTTGTCCTCTGAAGTTCTCAGCCCTTTTTTGTTCGCTCCGTTTGCTTTTTTTGGGACCATAAATTACATAAATTATACTCCACGGTTTCTTTGTACTTTTTCACAAGATGTAATTTTTTTCATTGTTCCCATTTTTTTTTGTTCTTGTACGATATTGATCCAAAAGCATGCCTGACATATTGACAGTGACCTATCCCCCCACTCTTCCTTCGAAAAAAATTCCTTATGGTAGACGTATATGCCTTTTAGTAAACGTACTGTATCAGCCAAGAATATGTGGATTTTTTCTTGTTAAGGTATATTGACCGGTACCACCATGAGTTGCAGCGGTGCAAGTGCCTTCTTCACGTTGAACCACTCCGTAGCCTTGGAATGATAAAAGACACCGTGAGGCGAATTATTCTGTCTTTTTCCTAAACTTCCTCTAACTCCAGGAAGTTCAACAGGCCCGCTTCGGGCGAGTCCTGTCGAGGTTTGTGCCGTTGCTCCAGTCCTCTCTTGACAAGTAAGTTATCTCTCCCTTCATGGTTCATGATCATGCGTGGGCAAGCTCCTCAACTTGCGAATCTCACCGTATTATTGCTTGGACACTGCTAGGCAATAAAGCGGGTTTTGAAACGGTGCAAAGACCAGCCTTTGTCCGTCACGCACTACCACGGCCATACTCCCCCAGAATTCCTTTCGCCTCTAAGTCGGATCTCACCCCTGACACTGACAGCGCTAGTGGCAGTGACCGTTTTTGGCTCCACTAGACATAAACAGCAATGATTAGTACCCGCAATCCCTTTCCATTCCTTCAACCGCCTCATTCGTTCCTGCTCAAACTGCACTACCGCTCGGATGGAGGTCCTTGCCAACGCTACCAAGGTCGACATCAACAACAGTCACTTTTCGAATGTCGGGAAAAACCAGTATAACAATTGTACATTTCATCGCCCGATTGCTTCCCCTCTAGAAAAGAGAAATAAAATCTTGAATTTACCACAACTTTCCGAAGTGCGTGCACATATCGTCCTATCCTAGTTTGCATCTAAAGCTGTCTTTCGATAGTTCACTGAAGTCAAACGCGGGGATATATACAAGGACTCTCGCGGTGTTTGCTATTCGTGGCGATTGTGCTCGAACGGGAAAGATAACACAGAGGCGGCTGTCTATCACGCCGAAATTAATATCGTTGGACCCTTTGGGCAGAAGAAGTTTACAGTCAAGACATATCGTGGGCGGAATGCGATGAAGGTATGAACGGGAAGCTGATTAGTATCGGCGGACTCACGAGTGCGTCATTAGGAATGGCGTCGAGATTTCTTGCGGTGTTCTGACTCTGAGGACTGGTGCCGGTAAGTAGTGTATCTTTCGATCACACGTACTTGCTAAAACGTTTCGGTAGGGACATCCCATTATTTGGTTATTGCGCGTCTTCTGTACCTAAATTGATTTTCTGTGGAGGTGGGTTTTTCTCAATGGAGCACTACCAACCCTTGTCAATGCTATAGTTCCAGAGCTGATCCCAATTGCACATATTCGACCCAAAGCCGGGATGCCAATGAATATGATACGGTTGTATTTCGAAATATTGAGGGTGAGTGACCCGTGCTCGGTGGGGTGGAGGTTTTCTGATAATTGACTAACTAATGTTAGGGCACTTTGGGTTGTTCTATCAATGAGATATGGATGGATCCTATGAGCGGAAGATTCCGTCGTGGACCAGCAGGGCCTTACTATCGGGATTGGCATGGCAATTCTAGTCCTATCAGGGTTCCTGCCGATGTTGATTTTCTCGAAGAAGACGTCCTCATCCGGTATTTGTCCAGCATGAAAGGCGATCGCAGTCTTATCTGGGCGCTTAACCATAGTAGTCGTCATAAACGTGCCAAGAATATTCGATTAACAATTCTTCCTGAAGTCATTTCAAGTGTAGATGATTCGACGATAGCTTTCAGGCGGAATGTACGGTGGGGGTTATACGAAGGTTGTCTCAAGAACAGGAAAGTGATCCCGCATTGGTTAACGAGGTGAATATCCAATCCAAAAACCAGCTCACCCTTCGATCCACTGATTCCACTTGACAGATTCCACCTCAAAGATGGCCAGCATCATTTTAAAGTGGATTCCGTGGGCAAGGCATACTCATGGCTTGCACACGCCTTGAGCGTTTTTCACGCTCATGGCATTCGACTGGATGAAGACCTTTCTCTATACAGTGGGTAGCCGCTTTTAGCTGTTGATTGATTTCAGGCTACTAAAGGTCATCAGAGCTCGTTTACGCTGTTTTCAGTCTCAAAGGAGCGCTTAAAAGATCTAAATGCAAACAACAACGGCGCCAACTATACAAACCAATTTATTTTTTCCTCAAGACTTGTCCTTCCCCAGATACATGTTTCTATTTCTGGTCTTATCACCACACTGGGCGAAATCCCCTCTCGCTGGACATGTGCAAGTACCTCGGCCTTCCTTTCAAGCTCCCCTTTGAGGTGGATTACATTCAGAAGGCATGGCCTACCAAAACTTACAAAGCCCTGCATGATTACCAAATTTCGAGGGGATTTGACCCCCGAACAACGGATTTTGCACGATCCATGAAGTATCCGACTTGGCATGTCGTACCTCCTGAGAACCGATTTCAAAAACTCGACGAAAGTAGTGCCCTCCGTTTTTTTTTTGGACCTGTCTGAATTGCTTCTAATGATCTCTGCTTCTTATTTTACATGGATAGACGGAAACACCCTTCCCTCTGCACCCGAGCAGTTGTTGCCAGAGCTTAACAAT
The DNA here is from genome assembly GCA_014904975.1 of Marasmius fiardii PR-910. NCBI lineage: Eukaryota > Fungi > Basidiomycota > Agaricomycetes > Agaricales > Marasmiaceae > Marasmius > Marasmius fiardii. Next base: position 365,256 of record MU127817.1, read on the forward strand.
GCCCCACAACACCCGGAAGGTAAGCATTGTTTTCTAGCTTCAGGGTCATGGTCAATCACCCACAAGTGCACAAACTTTCAGAGTCAAGAGATGACAACCAGCTGAAACAGCTCGATGATATCTACTCGCTCGAGATGTTGTTCGATGGAGATCAAAAAAGAGGTAAAAATCTTGTTGCTCGCCATGCTCGACAGATGTGTAACGAATTGTTATGTTAGATCTCATTCTCGTTCCAGACTCTAACGCGCTCGTCGGGAATTCGGCGTATCGAGGTGAGGGATCTCTTTCCTAATACTCACAGAGTCGAAACTTGAAATTCCTCTAGCAGTCATGAAACCTGTTCAGTTTTCCAAACTGTTCGCCCCGTACACCCGACTACTTGCGCCTGCAGATCAAGACACGGCACCAAGCAATCTGGACCTGCTCCACGATGTAGACTAATAGTTCGGGTTTTGGGTACAGACTGATACATGTATGAAAAATTTTCTGAAGCGCCCTATTAGCGCCCATGTAACAATAGCGCCAGTAAATCGCAAGCCTTAAACCTGCATCTGTTTTTCTTCCGCGACGTGAACGTACGACTACAGAACAAGCAATGATGATATGATACAAGTACATAGCGCGCAGATGTCCGTCCACCTTAGATATAACGGTCGTAAAAGATAGTCTAGCAATAAATTCACCAAACGCTAGGTCTAATGAAGACAGATGTCCCCCCATCCATTCAGCCACGAAAGAAACATACAAAAAAAAGAGGGTAAGAAACTCACCCAAAAGTCTCTCCAGGGCTTAATACCCGTACAGGTGTCCCATGGCCGTCAGCACCGGTGTATGGAACCTTTTCAAATACTTGAGCGACCTCGACAGGTGGAGACAAGGACCTGGGAGGCACTCACGGTGTTACCCCACCAACCTGCAATGGCTTTTCCAATCGTTCCGTTCTTGGGGTATTGAAGGCTATGAGTCGGTGCAATGGTGAGACATCAAATGACAAAGAGGGGGCAAAATCTGCACATACGCGAAAAAGATCAGAATGACTGAAAACGCGACTCCTGCATCTAGGGCAGCGGAAAGGATGTCTGTTCACAGCGTGTTAGATGGACTGTTCGCGTTAAAAAAAACAAAAAACAAGAGGTTTTCGGCGCACAGTTGTATTTTTCCCACCAAGAAAACCGATATCTGGAAGTGCAGGACAGAGTACATCAAATTTCAATCCTCGCTTCCGGTGGGATGAGTTGGCGTACCTTCTAATTAGATATTGGAAAATGAACCCGACAATTCTGTCGACCGGACAATTATGAGCACAAGTCTGCAAAAAGCAACTTGCAACTTACGCGGAGGGAACAAAGTTGACGGCAGTCGCGGGGGGAAGAAGATTCGTCCCTGCGAAGACGATAGGGCTTGTGTTAAATATGGTGTCAGTGGTGCTCGAAAGGGCCACTTCTCAAAGTACGCACAGACTACGGTTACGGGCAAAGGATGGTTAGAAAGTATGCGATAAGGAACATGGAATGTAGAGCGTACTGAATGTATTTCATGAATGAATGCGGGTATCGCTTGCTAATGAGCCAAGGGATTACCGGTGCGATTGCACCTATCAGGAAGAAATACACGAGGGCTGGTAGAGGTATCAGTGAGTAGCCTCCCGTTACATTCATTTTTCGACTCCTTACGACTAAAAAAGTTTATCGACATCAGTAAATCGGGAGGTGGTCCAGGGATCATGAACACTCACTAGTATATTGAACCCTTGGAGAAGACCCGGCTGGGTCCTATAACGCCCCACTAAAAGGGAGAAAACCCAATAGCTTAGCTAGTTACACAAGGGGCTTCAGAACAAGTACGACGTACGATTATGGAAGACACTCCAAAGACCGCAGTGAACGGACATGTAAAGCTAAGGTTACGAACAACGACGGGCTCGTCAGAACTGACAAAGAAACCTGTAGACCGGCGGCCGATAACATACCCGTCAGGCTGATGGAGGTCACACATTTTCCTTTTGTACACCAATGAAAGTAATAAGCGAGTCACCAACAAACAACAGGATTCCTTGAAAACTTACGGGATATTCGAAAACATCCAACTTTGAACACCGAGCTGAGTAGTCCCAGCTAGTATCGTTCCTATGACCTATAAGTTTTGCGGGGAATTCATGAGCATGAGTCGTATAATGAATCGCGTAGGTAGGGATGGTGGATTTTACCTGCGCCCAAAACATCGCTCTCGGAGGTACTTTCATGTAATGACCTAGCTTCAACTCGCCCGTAAACACCATGGCTTGGGCCATTGTCTACAGAAAACTAAATCAGCGAACGCCACAAGATGTTGTGATGAGGTGATGGGAAAGGCAAAAAAAGAGACATACAATATATCCCCACGTCTTAAACATCAACATCGCAACTGGTCGTCCGGGGAGGGCATACCTGCGTATCGCATGTCGCTGATTATCACGGGCTTGAGATCATGTATATAATGAACGTACCCAATAATAAGTTCCGTTATTACACTAGTTTGGAGCACAAACAGTCAGCTATTTCGTTCTTGTAAACAAATGTAAGACAAAGCACTTACTTCAAAGCAACCTTCTGATTAGTGATCGCTTGGACGATTCCAACAGGGACGACGTATACCATCGCTAGGTTGAGGTTGGGGTTGAGCATCCAAATTTTGAACTGAAACAAATGGGGCTCTCCTTACCTATCATTATTGCGAGTACCAAGGCCCATACTGGCATGTGCCTATGCAAGTAGTCACAAAATCAGTATTCGGATGCTAGGTTCAACGTGTAAGACCAAAGGTCACCGCTTACGTCGGCCACAACTCGATACTAATAACTCCAAGAGCAAATGGAACGACGAATACGATGTAATACCACCAATCGGGCACTGTAGGCAACCCACAAGTCAAGTAGTTGGTCGGAACAGAGGAGCTACTGGAGCGAGATTACGGACCTTGAGGATAATGTGACATCAATCGAGCATGAATGTCTGGTTGCTCTCGAAGTGAACGGCGGGCTTGGTTCCATATCTGTTTGCGGTAGTAGATGAAGGTATGGGAGAGTGTTGCTGCTCGGATGTTTGAAACCAGTCTGGACTACGGAGGGAAGATGGTAGACGCACCGGTGATGGTAGCGAATGACAAGCTGAGACAATGGTTGTCGTCAACGCGGGGCCGAGGATCTTGAGAAATGAAGTGGCATACCCATAAGACAGTGCGAAAGTGGTGCTGCAGGAAGAGATACGAAAGAGGTTAAGTAAGCCTGAGTCATCACTCCACCCCAAGCAGAGGTGACTGACGATAAGAACAGGGGACTGTAATTTTTATATGCTTCAAGGTCGAACGTCATATCGGGTTTGAGAATCCGCTGAACGTCGTACGGGTGGTACGTGTTATCGAAAGACATCTTGTTCAAGATCCTAAAGAGCGTGAAAAATGTGCAACGGTATCGGCGAGATATTACTATGAGTTTAGGTTAGAAAGAGAACCCACGCACGGCATGTACTGTGCGAACCAAACGTTCTTAAACTATGCAGGAGCGAGCACTTCGTTAGAAATGCAGGTGTCGTTTTGAATTTTCAACGAATCTCACGTAGAGTATTGGCGTTATAATCCCTTTTCGCAAGTTGTTCAGTCCAGTCTCGCGGTCAAAGGGATAAACGTACAGTAGAAAAATATGAAACCGAAGATAACATTCGCTTGTGCCCACCCTGGAAAAAAATTGAAAGTCGAGGTCAGAAATTTGTCTATGAAGGTTGACTGTGGTTAGGCGGACATGGTGTTACTAGTGGTGAACCAACGTATCTAAGATTCAAGAGGCAAATAAGCGGGGATTCGACAAATTATTCGCAAATTTACGCACGCGATCTGATTCCAGTCAAAGGTAAAGATGGAGAGTCCCTTTACGACCAAAGTCAGATTACGCCAAGTAATGATAAGGAAGGGCTTGACCCACCAGACCGTTGATGTAACTAAACAAGTCCGTAAGATAAAATCAACATCAATTCGGAGTGTGTCAAAGGGAAATTGACGAACCCGAACAGTTGTGCTATAACTGGAAAGTGAGAAGAGACAGGGCAGTGCGTTAGTAGACGGATGGAGCCATAGGCACGAGAACGTCAAATACTAGAATAACTCACCAACGTTCTCAGGCCAAATCCACGTTACCCACGAGAAGTATGAAAGCGCTCGGACTTGGAAAACGAAACAGGCGAAATCAGTCCTGTATCTATCGGAATTCGAAAAATATAGCACCGACAGAGGTATCCGGGTAAAAAGTCTGAGCGAATGATAAGCAGGTTCAGCTGATGTTGATAACGTATAGTCCAAGAAAAGAAAAGTTGATAACTTACACCAAGCAAATGAAAGTCCAAACACGAGCCAAAAATATTTTTGGCGTGACATGCCACCATAAGTGCCCGCGCCGGTATAATACTCCGAATGGAGAGCATTAAACAGAGCACATGTTACCAAGTTGGTCGGCCATATCATTGATGGAGGATCGACGAGGATGCGACGGGCGATCCCACCAATTGAGAAACCGATTAGTTGAGTTGACATTACCAAGAACCATTGGTCTGCGAAACACAAAAGGGTGAGGTGGCAACGTCAAGTATGAGGTTGAAGAGGAACGAACAACTGAAGTTGTAAACTTGATTGTAGTACACACGTTGAACGGCAACGATGTCGGTAGCGTATGCAGATTCGGAAGCTACGGAAGCCTGACAAAACCCGCTATTGGTGAGGATATACCGAAGGAAGATATGTGACCATTGACCAACCATAACCTATACCAGGGGTATAAGAGCCTAGACTTCTAGGGACGCGCAAGAAGTACTCACTGTTATTAAGACATGCTCCTTGATAGAGAATGGTCCAGGGTTCAATTCGTAACCAAATAACGTCCAGTTTCTTGGTATAAAAGCTGCTGCTGCGCGTCCGACCGGGTATGATAAGAGTAGAGGGACAATAGTGGTGAAGCTGATGGAAGGGTATCGAAACATGAAAAACTGGTTCACCCCGGCGAATAAGATTGCAGCCGGTATCCCTATGGCCCATGCTCGAATAGTCGATACCGGCATGGTAGGGTCGTCTGTGTTGGCTACTGCAGAGCGAACCTCTGGGTAAGGACTGTCATCTTCCAAGTCGAAGTCGTCACTGTCCCAGTTGGGATCGTCAAAGTAGGCTGATGATTCCTATATATACAGAAATCGATTAATTGAGCTCAACTTGAAGGGAGCTTGATCGTTCGTACCGGTCCTCGTTGAGCTTGAAAATAAGAACTTTGAAAATTGATAGAAAATTTGAGAAAAATGAGCACTCACAAGACTTTAAAGAATCCAAATCGCTCCCCTTGATCGACTGCCCGTCTATTGTATTCCCGCTCAACCCCCCTGACGACTCGTCCGCCCTTGTAACCTCTGGTATTGACTGCATCCGTAACGGGTACCGATCTGGACTCATCTCAAACACCTCAGAGAGCGAAACGATTTTCTCGCTGGCGTGTGAGGTGGGTTTTGGATCAAGGGTAAGTGACAGTGGAAACCGGGACAGGCACACGATAGCACGACGTGATTGTTCGCAAGTTTCTCCGTTGGATTATCATATGCTCAAACCAGCTATCTATAGCGTGATAAGTTACAACGATAGCTCCTGGTGAGCGGTCTTGGCCGAAGACGGGGAGTAGTCGAGCTCTGCCGGAAAGCTATGCTGAGCAATAGAAAGGATCTGGAAGTGAAGTCGTGGAGAGGCAAAGGCGAATGGCAGTGCAAAAATCTGAAGAGCAGTCAGCAGCGGGCCGGGCTGGCTCAGCGTCTGGAGGCCCTGGTCCCTGCATGTCACTCAGCGCTTAAGCTTTAAGTCCTGGCGCCCATCGGCACCTGTGTCCCGTCAGACCTCGGCCTCAGGAGGCAAACTGATTTAAAATCAATCCGGATCTTCGAAAATGTAGAAATAATTCATCCCAGTGGCGCCAGCGCCGCTCATGCCAGTCCGCAACGCAACTCTTTTCCAATCGTAAATAGGTGTATATCGGGTCCTTCTGTATCCTGCGGGGTCCAATCGGGGGATTTAATTCTAGTAACGGACGCAATTTTGTCGAAACGTGCACCTTGAAAAGGGGCGGGATCGAAGAGGCGTATTCAAAAGCTGGCGTGGAAATCCAATCGTCTGTTACAAGCTGATACCCTTCTTCTCCCTTATTCTTCTTTTCTTAATTTCGATTTCTCAACCAACCACACTCGTTTAGTAAATGTCCGAGCTCGTATCAATAGCAAAGACCTACGGAGCTCTTTTAATTGGATCGCTATGCGCATCTTTGTATGTGACCTCTCTCCTCAAGAGGCATGTACATCCGCTGACATACCTTCAACAGCCTTTCAGGAGTATTACTTGTACAGTGTTTTCTTTACGGTCGAATTTATCGCGGTGACTCAGCGGGGCTAAAGACCTATGTAAGTCTTGCCTTGCTTTCATTGATTTTTGCTCGTCGTTATTGACGGCGTATCGTCAGGTCATTGCTGTATGGTACATTGCTTCCTTCTATTACTTATCTCGCCTTTAACAAACCCGTTTGGACTAGGTTTCTCGATTCGCTACATAATATCGCAATCTGGTCGAGTATGTGGACGTGGATTGTGGTTGATTTTGGGAGGCCAGAAGAATTGGATATCATACCAATGTAAGTTTACTCCATGGCGTGATAATGTCACTTTAACTCGGTCTCTTGCAGTGGAATTCCTGTATGTTTCTGTATATTCAGTTTGCAATCCACTCATTTCAATGTGAATACCCAACATCCAGCTTTCCATTATTGTCACGGTACGAACTCTCGCATAGACTTCTCTCGCCTACGCGCTAACTCGCCATGGGCTCATTAGGCCCTTCTTACCCTTCTCGTTCATTGGTGAGGCAGAACGCAGCTGTTTCGATAATCTCAAAGGCTGACAACCGCTCATAGCTTCTTTGTGTATCGTATCTTCAATCGTACGTGGCCCCATTGTCATCATTGAAACTAGACCTTAAATTTCCACCCTTCAAGTCACCACGCGTCGATTCCTTATCACCATTCCGATAGTAGGTCGGTTCACAAAGTCCATGAGCGCGCGATTCTTAATGTCCTTTTTTTCAGTTGCTGTTGGCTCTACTTCGGCTCGGTGAGTTGGGTCTGTCGGATTAGCTCAAGAACGGGACTTACTGTGTATCCGGGATCGTTTCACAGCTGCTGCTATGGGTAATTTATGATCCTCTCCAGCATCTATACATCGCTTACCCATTCCACATCAGGGACCTCCCATCTCATGTCCGTCTGTATACTCACGCATACGAATGCTTGCCTAACTGTGACATTGTAGGTTCAAGCAATCCAGCCTCGGCCTGTTCAAGGAGCAACATACGGTGTGTCAAATTCTGTTCGCTATGGGGCATCAAACATTCAATTACCCTTCGCAGTGGATCTTTTCTCTCGGCCTGGCGCTCTCATCTACCGTTGACGTTCTTATTACCACCGTGATGATGTCGATTCTCCAATGTTCTCGGGCATCCTCGTTGAGGTAGGTTCTCAAACTTTCTCTTTTGGATTAACAAAAATTTGACTTAACGAATGACTTTCAGTCTAGATACGGTACTCGACAGCTTAAGTTTGTACACGTTGGAGAATGGCGCTATCACTACGTATGTTCTCTTACTTTCGTTCTCGATTCTAGTTTGCGGTTGATATCCCGTTCTGTCGCCATTTTTAGCGCTGCAACTATTGTCTCGATGATCTGTGTGAGTGCAACTGCATTTCAAAACGACAAGTGGCTGATATCTATGACTAAAGTGGCTGACCATGGATAATCTGATTTTCTTGGCCCTGCACTTCATCATCGCGAAGCGTGTGTATTCTTTCCCTCTTCAAGGTCTCCAAGCGGCTTACGATTATTTTATCCGTTTCCCCACTATAGTGTATGCAAACTCCGTCCTTGCCATGTAAGTCCCGGACGCTGCTTCGTCCTATCCGTAGTGACTGACACCCTTTTCATCGCAGGCTCAACTGCCGCAAAGGTCTACGCCAACAAACATCTCTTGAAAACAGTGATGGCATTATCGATCTTGCTTCTGTTCCTGGTTTTGTGATTTCTAGCAAGCGCAACACCACGCTGAGCACACGTACGAGGGGGGTAAGTGTAAATAAGGAAACTGAGTTCCGGGTGGATGGAGTTAATCGGGCAGATGAGGTTACGGAATGTGTTTAGGCTTCTGGTGAGCTCGTGTTCCCGACGATCGTTTGAAGCTCTTCACCGCTGGATCGGGAGAAGAGGCGTTCAATGTTTTCTTAGTCACTTGGTCCTTCTGAAGACCGTTCCATTCGTTTTGTAATGATAATCTGCGCGATTTTCTACTTTTTACCCCCTTAGCTATTAAAAGTAACTTCCCTGTACCATTAGCACTAGTTATTCCGATGGACTTTCCAGATATTACGATCCTTTATGTCCTTTACAAATGGCCTAAATGTACTTGAATAATGTAGATTGTCTGATTATGTAAAAATTTTGCTGGACACGGTGGGCCATTTTCAACATTCTACCATGACCATACACCCCCTACACCATCTATGATGCCCCTACCTCCTCTTCGTCCAACGAGCTCAAAAAAATAAACACCTTTAAACTGCCAACATTGCCAAAATTTCGTGCCTTTATCGTACAGTCGCGTCGTGGGCGTTTTTGTTTTGGCGCATATATAGTGGAGATGCACGGATTAGGATCACTGGGCGACGTCGGTGTTTTCAGGGCAATAGGGCTCTGGAGTCTTGTATCAGACTCGGTCTAACGTGAAGCGTTGATGTGAAAAAGCGACCGGCGGTTATACCTAGGACTTGGAGGGAGCAAAACGGAGGCTTTACACCACCCTGAACTTGAGAACATCATTCCGAAAATCTTGTCGTCGACGTTCCTCCGAACTTGAATCCTAATGGTTCAACCGAGGCTCAAGGTGTTGCGGCGAGAATCTATCTCTGACTGTTGTTGCAAGTCCATAGATTATGGAGGATTGTGGTGCTCGTGGCTTCGGATCCTCGAAGGGGTATTCCCTATTTTCCGCATCTTTCCGATACTTGGGCTTGTTGCGCCAACGTCGCCCATTTTCGATACAGGCTCGGGAATTACGGTCATACCTAGGCAGTTACTAGGCAAAAAAAAATTCCTCTGGGGGTTGGAGCAAAAAGTTCAACGGGGGCTTTTCAAGTTTACGCTACCATTGAATTTCCAACTCGTGAAGTGTTGTTCCGAACTTCATCGACTGACAGTAGACCTGGATATATTCGGCCTCCATATCTCAAGTGCTCGGACTTTTGTTTATTATTGTCATCATTCAATGTTAATGCTCCTGTCGTCTCTTTTTCCCTATTTTCCCTCGGAACCATATATATGCAGCTTTGTCGGCAAAAGGTGCTAGGCTACGGGGAACCCGAACACCCGAACAGTCGACAGAAATCCGACATCTCAGCCAACCGATGATCTTCCAAACTTTGCGAGTCACCGAAGAGGATCTTTACATTCTCCACCCAGTGCTTCTGCCGCCACGCTCAGACACTCAAACCTTCATCAAGTCTTCGAAAGAGCGAATGAAATGGATCTTCTCTCATAGCTCGAAACTGTTATTTTTTCTCGCTCAAGTTCCCCGGCAAACGCTGAATTGGTTCTTGTTCGGTCGGGGAGGGCGAGAGGTTGGAAGCGAGTCAAGGAGCGGTGCACTGAATGTATTCGATTTATTCCAGTGGGGCGCTCAAGTATAAGGTAGGTAAAACGAGTTTCTGTATTTAAACCGTCATGTGTCAATCGCTTGCCACTGGACTTGTAGGGGTGATCAAGCATGAAGGAGTCTAGGCTTCAACGTTTCAACTTTTGACTAGAAAGTCGATCTTGGTGGGGTGGAAAGGGACATTGTGATCGCGATTGGAAGTTTGAGGTGAGATGAGGGGTAGTGAAGGTCATGCGGGAAACCGAATTATGATGGGGGGAAAAATAGAAAAAAAACATCATAGAATAGAGACAGGTGAGTGTTTCAGTTGGGATAGTGACATGGAAGAGTATTGATTTATGTGATCGAGAGAATTTTTCGGCGAGCTGTGAAGTTTTTTCGGCAATTTTTTTGACATTCGGAGTATCCAAGGAATACCCTCGTAGCCTGGTGCAGATGTCCCACTTCTCGCGTACGGCCCCCTCGTCGGTGAACGACGTTCAGTCAATCGGATCAATGAATATCGGAAAAATATATTGGTACCGAGATCTATAAAGCTCGTAACTGGTATTCGACCAGTCCCATCTTCGACCCTCTCTAACCGAAAAGATGATGAACAAACTCGCAATTCTACCTCTCCTCGTCGCAGGCATTGCTGCTCAACAAGCAGGTGTTACTACCCGATACTGGTCCGCCATTTTTTGGCGTTGCTGCAACCTATACGTTCCGTTGATTTGCCTCTTTCTTTAAGGGATTGTTGCAAGCCCAGCTGTGGTTGGACTGGAAAGGTACATACCTGTCGCATTTTTCTTTCATCTTTTCTCCTGTAACTCCTGACCCGTTTGATTTGTTTATGGTACATAGGCGTCTGTAACAAAGCCCGTTTTGACCTGCGATAGAAATGGAGCCCTTCAAACGGATCCCAACGTCAAATCTGGCTGCGACGGCGGAACTGCCTTCACTTGCACGAACATGTCCCCTATCGTGGTTGATGATAACACTGCTTATGGATTCGCTGCTGTAAATATTGCGGGTGGTACCGAAGCTAGCTGGTGTTGTGCTTGTTATCAGTTGACTTTCACGAGTGGACCTGTTACGGGAAAGAAGATGGTGAGTTTCTGATAGCTGCACTTGTTTTTTGTTTGCTTTTTTGCAGACCAGGGAATTCTCTTTTCGTTGTAGATCGTCCAAGCTACGAATACGGGAGGTGATCTCGGCAGCAACCACTTTGATTTGCTCATTCCTGGAGGAGGAGTTGGTATGAAAAAAGCCTTTTGCAATTGTACATGTTCGTTTGTTGTTGATGCCAAAAAAACTTCCTCAGGTGCCTTCCCTCAAGGATGCCCAGCTCAATTCGGTAGCTGGAATGGGGTATGTAGTCGTTTTTCTTGAAATCTAATCACAGTTTTCCCCAAGATATTAACCGTGACGTCCACCAGGGTGCTCAATACGGAGGTGTTTCTAGCCGTGACCAGTGCTCTCAGCTTCCGGCAGGTGAGTACTTGCTTCTTCAATCTCCGTCCCAAGAACTCATTCGTCTGATTAACGCATTTATAGCCGTCCAAGACGGTTGCAGATTCAGGTTCGGTGCGTAGAATTGCTTATTATACTAAGGTTTTATATGATACTGATTCCTTGCCTTCGTCCGTCTAGACTGGTTCCAAGGAGCGGATAACCCCAATGTGTCCTTCCAGACAGTTACATGTCCCGCCCAGCTTACGAACATCTCTGGATGTGTGCGCCATTAATGACAAGAGGACCAGTGGAACGGTATGGACATCTTGTACTGGGAAACAAACAATTTTGTTCTTCGCTATCTTCTCGAATCGAACGCATGCTTTTAGTTGAGTCTTCTCCTTAAACAGTCTCCACGCGCCCAAGTAAAAAAAAAAAACCGATACTACAAGCCTGATTCCGTTCAACGCCAGACGTACAGGTTTTTTATAATTTCATAATGATAAAATTACGAATTCTTCAAAAGACGAGCAGACTCCCGAAAGTCTGTCCTCGTCCACCTCCTAAAACCGACCTTCTGCCGAAACCTGTTGCGAGACCGGGCCCGGGTAAGAAAGGCTTGTATTGCCATTCTCGAGGATGATACGGTGCGACACCGATGTTCTCATCAAAGGAATCGCGCTCTTCGTTGTCCCATTCAGAAGGTCTGACAGGTGGCAGTGGCAGGGAAGCAGTTTTCTGGGATGCTTCAAGGGTGAAGTTGAGAAGAGAGGCTGGAATCCAACGAGAAGGAGATGGAGCACGGCGACGGCGTTTCTGGGTTGTTGGGCTTGTGCCGACAGTGGCGGTCGCGGTGGTCGTGGTGGTCGTAGTACGGTCGGAGTATTCCTGGACGGGGGATGTGGTACTACTACGACCTCTCTCGCTACTATCCGTTGATGATGAAGTTCCGGTGTTACCGTGTGATGCGCTGGCAGCACTGGTGTTCACGGGTTTTAGGATACAACGACGGACGTGGCGATTCAGATTGGATGCAACGCCAAAACGACGACCGCAAGCTTCGCATTGGAACGCTAGAATCGTCAAGGGAAATTAGGTTTAGAAGATGTCGTCAGCGATCCCGAAGGGATGATCACCGAAAAAAAAAAAAAAGCTGTGAAGGCAATCAAAGTCAAAGTACATTACCTTTCTCACCGGTGTGAACAAGGAGATGCTGATGAGAAAAAACTTTCGTTAGGCTTTATTTGTTTGACGACCCTGCAGGGTAAAAATGAAATCTTCCTTCACCTTTCGCAGCGTGCTCGGACGATCGAACCTATGAAATACGGAAAAGAGATGACGGTCAGTGGCGACCTCAAGAAGATCGACGTTTAAAACAAGCTATACGAACCTTTTGTGGCACATAGAGCAAGCATGTCGACGTTCTCTGGCTAACGTACAGTCCGCGTCAGCCCCTGATGATGAAATGTCAACGCTATGTGACTCGTTGACGACGACCACAGGAGGCTGCGGCGGCCTTTCAGCACCGGGACTTGGAATCAGAGTGATAGCCATCTCTGAGGAAGTTGGGAATCTGGTGCTGGACGAGCCGCACTGTGACGCCTGGAAGGAGCTTTTATGGGAAGCGCGGGCAAGGCGAGGATGGGGATCGAGCAGGGACGGTGACGGGTGCTCTTGTATTTGAGCCTGGGTTGAAGGAGGGAACCACAGGTGCTGATATGGGAGTATTTCCTCGGGATATAGATCGCTGAATGGCCTTGCCAGATTATCGGGGTGTGTCATGCCGGTGGCGTGTTGTGGTGGTGGCATGGGTGCAGAGGTCGATAACTCCCCGGAATCAAAGAGAGATTGGTACTCGTGATCAAGATAGTGAAGAGGTTGGGGGGATCCCTCTGAGAAGTCTTGAATAGTATTCGCGCCTCCGTCTAACGGAAGCTGAAAAGCGGAATAGTTGTCGATGGAGGAGAAATTGGTGTAGGATGCTGTAGGACGTTGGTGGGGGAGCGACATTGGATCGTGGTGTAACATTGGTGAAGACCTGCGGAAGTCGTGCAAAGGACTCGGAAGAGAACAGATGATATATATACAAGTTTCCGTTCTTCGAGCACAACTAGCCTACATATCTTCGCGAACGGCCTTTACCTAAACACGAGAACGCTATCGGTCCTCATGGCTCCCCTTCCCTCGTTTCTAATTAAAACTCTGAGGTCTTCACCGACGTCACTTTTCACTTGTGTAACCTGTTTTCCATGAAGATCGGTCAAAAGACAAAGCAATAACAGTCCAGGGACCTTGCTGCTAACATTGAATCATTTCCATTCGGCGGAGGCGCTCTTCAGTCATTCATTGAGCATAACAGCTTCTTTTTACCTCATGGTTCCTCAAACTGCAGAGCAACGGCAGGCCAGATGACAGCCAGATGAACCAGATACGACCTTAGCCCGGATTCTTCCCCGCCCATCCTTAATATGATCCTTTTGAGTCGCCTAATGTCCGTCAAGTTGACCAAAAAGAAGAGGACGTGTTTGATCGTGGAATCACCCTTTAGCTTCCGGAAGGGAACAGACTCGTGGGTGGACTACCCAAAAAAAAATTTTTTTTCATCTGACTGCGTCAGGTCTAGCGTACGAACCCTCAGATGAGTATGCACCGGAGGGAAAGGGTGGAACTGGTGTGCTCAATGGCGTCGGAAACCCATACGTTTCTCCGGGGGGATCGTCGCAGTTACAAATTCGGATGGTCCGATGGCACAGTTGTTGAGATACGTAAAAAACCACATTTCAGGTGGGTCGGACCCCATGGCCTTGCCGGCTTAGAACTCGCAGTTCACGCTCTCATGAACAAATTCTTCACCTAGACTCTTCTACACAGATGTATTACACGTATTCAGTAGAGTGAGTGATAAATAACTTAACGTGTGCACTATCACAGAAACTGGAAGATGGAGGATGGTAACAGACCGAACAAAAAGCCCTCAAACCAAACTAACGAAACCTCTATCTCCGATCGTACAAATAGCTTCCCTAGATCTTACCACCATAAGTATAGAGGCGCAGCAAAAGAAGAGAAAATAACGGGAAATGACCCAATCGAACGGGAAGCTTCAGCTTGAAATTTCCATCATACGTACGTAGTCGATTTTCGCCTTGGGTTTCATTTAAACTTGCTCAAAAACTTTCCACTAGCTGCGATCATGGTTGTATCAGAATAGCAAAGATAAGAAGGATCGTCCTCTCTCTAAAAACTTACTTTGTGCAAGACTTTCAAGCTGATCCCTCGTGTTGCGACCGGCAACTTTATTAACTGCGTTCAGGGCGTACCCGAATGCAGACGACCCGGTAAAGGAAGAAGATGAAGAACTTGACGACGTATTGTAGCTGCAATTGTTATTGCCACTGCTATCGTGGTTGTAGGAGTTGTTACCAGCTGGGTATGAAGACCCGGAATTCGCGGATATAGGGCCTAAGCGAGGAATATTAATTAGAACGGGTCGGATTCATGATATGAGAGCCTTACGATGAGGAACCTGAGGCGGTTGGTGGTGACGATATCCCTCAGTGGGTGGTGTCCACAATCCGAGCCCAGGTCCAACGTTAGCTGTCGGTGTTGGAGGAGCTTGAGAAGGCTGTATATACGATGGCTGATATCCGCCACCGTTGTAGTTCTCATTTTTTAGCGGTCCACCGGGGTACGAAGGGTTACCGTAATGCAATGTTCCAGGCTCATTGACATGCGCTTGAGGAAAACTCTGTCCCGTAGAGCCGTACGATGAGTGAGATGGGGATGCCTGAGGCGGTTGATAACCACCATAAGGACTAGGAGAAGATGGGCCAAACGTGTTTTGGGAGGCATAGAGGGCGTGTGGCTCGGCGGGGAACGGATAGTTATTTTGATGCGGTGATACGGGAGCGCTAGATGGGAACCCTGGCGAAGAAGAGGGATACGAATTCATGCCTGGAGACGGACCAACGGAGTTGACAGCAGCCTGAGGAAAAGAGACTGGGGAATGGGGTTGTTGGGGGGACTGAGGCGCCGTAGGTCCAAAATGAGGCGAAACTGGCGGTGGGGTTGGCGTATGCGCGAGATGGGGTCGGTACTCGTCTCCCTGGAAGGGAGCTTGTTCTGGGGCTGGAGAAGGACGATGATGTGCCTGTTGTGACTGAGGCCGATTGAGTCCCCATTCTTGGGGAGGCCATTGCGGCTGCGGTTCAGAAGATGGGAGTTGCGCCTGAGGAAAACCAATAAAACCCGATCCTTCAGGTCTATTCGGCCCTTGTGAAGGAGGTCGATTCAACTCAGGTGGACGGGGCCTTGACGGCGGGCGCGAGGTTGGAATACCGTCAGGCCTAGTCGACATTTGGGAGGGTGGGCGAGTTTCCTCTGGGGGACGAGGTCGCGTGGAAGGGCGTGTTGACAGATTTGGACGTGGACGGGATGAAGGGTGTAGCGGCGGAGGTAACAAAGGCGGTCTGGTATTCGCCGAGAAGCTCGTCGAAGCTGCAGTCACAGATGGATGTGAGGGATGTAACGGAGGCGTTGAACTAGTGGCCACTGTAGATGTTTGCATTGGTGCTGGGGACGATGACGACGATATTCCATGTCTTGCCAAGTCGTCTGTGAGAGCGGCCATATTGATGTGAGTAACCGAAGCTTCTTGTCCCTGTGTTTGAGGACAGGCAGGATTGACACTAGGAGCAGAGGATTGCTGGAAGCTAGAGATAGAACTGATAGCGGCGGATATAGGAACTGAACTGGACTGTGCGGGTTCAGAAGGGGTTGAGATCACAGTTAAACTAGAACAGGCGGTTTGCGATTGGATACTGACGGATTGCACTGGGTAGACTTCTTCTGCTTCTAGGGAATACGGCGGGGGCGGAAGTTCATCTTTGTTCTCTTTCTGGACACCAAGCCAATCCTCGTACGCCTGTCTGCTATTGCCCGCTGCCTTGCCGTCCGAGTCGGCGTCTGCTTTGGTCGTGTCTTCATACTTGGGACGATTCGACCAATAATCTTGCAGTTCCTTTGAAGGGAATGACTCGTGGATCAACCGCTCGCTCCGAAGGCCTTCTGCCGCGAAACCACAAATTCTCATGTACCTGGTATGGAGGTTTCAGAAGAGAGAACCAGTCCCAGAGTTATTTCGGCTCTCACCAATCGGCGGGTATATCATATCCCTCTGCATCCAGAGCCAGGAAGGGAAAGTTTCTCCCATCTGGTAAAAGCCGTGCTTTCTCAACGGCTGGCAGGAAAGCTGTCCCTTCGTCGTATCTGTGCAACGGAACTACGTCAACAAACGGAAGTGAAGCAGAAAAGCTTATTTCAAGATTCTTACTCATCCCACATTGCCCCGTACATGGATCGAACTCCCAAACGTTTGGCACTGAATACCTGTTTCCACAAAAATCTCCCACCCTCACGCTTAATGTCGTTGAAACCCCAACGGCCTTCGCTCAGATTGAACCCCTGTCAAAGCTGTAATTAGGAACATGGTATGTTCAATGCCGCAGGAAGGGCTTACAGAGAATCCTGGATAAACAACGGGGATGTAATCAACCTTCCTCTTTCCTTCTTCGTACCTCCTCCTTAACAATTCAATGTCTTGCTTCATCTTGAATTCTGCGAAATTCTCAACGTCCTGGTTATTCCGCAGCCGTCCTACCATCCATGGAGAAATGGCATCAAAATCGTTGAGCCAGACGTCGAGGAACTCGGGGTCGCGATCAGCATCTTCTGTGGCGGTTCGCCAGTATGTTGGTGCACCTTGAAAGGATTAATTAGACGGAATATAACGATTTAAGGTTCTCGGAGTAATCACCTGCCATAACATATGCTCCTCCAGGCGTCATAGAGCGAATGGATTCGACGACATGTCTGACGAGTGCTGGTGTGTGGTTTCTTCCCTCAAATCCGAATCCTGATTGGTATGATCAGATGGGCCTCGCATGCAGTCCTAAAGGGAAACGTACCCCATAGGGCGACTACCGGTTTTCCTTTCTCTTTCAAATAACTGGGACTTTCCAAAATACGTTTGTCGCGTAAAAGATGATGCCAATCCATTTCAAGGACTCTCGCAACTCGATCTGCAGGAACGCCTGAGACGTCGTACCTATGCTAAAGTGTTAATACTCTCCCGCAAGACTTTGACGGAAGGTGGAGAACATACATAATTGCAAACACTCTACCCTCTTTCTCGGCCGCATCTTTAACATAATCACCAATCTCATCGCGGAGTCGACGAATACCCGACCTTCCATTCTCAATATCACATTGTCCGGCGAAACGTTGAAGAAAAGCACCGTCAATTCCGTGGCGTGCCATCCAATGAAAATGCCTTTATTAAAAAAAGGTGAGTTAGTGAATTGTCCACCAAAAGAACTTTTTTTGGTTTCGAACCGTTGAACTGTCTTGGGATTTCGAGAGGAAAACAGGAGAGCTTGTTCTCCTGTTTTGTGCTTCAATCCTGGGGCCGGATAGAGTTCTGACTTGTCATACTCTGAAGTATCGGGCCAAAGGTCAATCGTAGGTCTCCCACCATTGGGTATAGGTTGATTGAACCAATGTAACCAGCCGTGATGACCTTGTTAAAAGTAGATGAATTTATGGACATCGATCGTCGAACTTCGGAATCGATGATTGCAATACCTGGATCTATAGGTTCACCGTCTCCTGCGCACGTAAACCTGTTCGGAGCGATTGAGAAGGGGAATCACGGCTCTTTGTTGTAAACGCACCAGCCCTGGTATCCAACCAAAAATTTATCATGAATTGTTGAAGGATTAGCCCTGCAGCGCGCACGTTCGTCAGCTCCCATCGTAAGCCTCAAGAATCGCAAAATCAAACCTTTTCAATATTTTCCTATTCTCCATAGGGATTCAAGTTGTCGTCGACGATGAGAGTAAGAGTAGGAGTGAACAAAGAAGCTTGCTGTGAATATGGAGGTCTTGGCGATCGCTAAATTGACAACATCGCCACGCGCCCCTGCCCAGCGCCCAAGGCCTTTCTGCCCAGCGTTGACATCTTGACACTTTACTCCCATCAACCACCCTTCCACGATGACAATGGACGCTGAATCCAAACAGTATGCTCAGATTCTCGTTGGGTTGCTGGCAAAGTATGCTTACAAGTGATGACACCGGGTATGCAATCTAACATTTAAGCAGGAAGCCTGCAAAGTCAAGGTTGTTGGTAGGGATATGTGGGATTCCAGCATCAGGGAAAACAACCTTTGCAGAGATGTTACTCAAACACGTAAATGAGCAGTTAGCAGCATCGCAGACTCCGACACAGGATCGGGCGATGACCATTGGATTGGATGGATGGCATCTCACTCGTGCCCAGCTGGAGGAATTTCCTAACCCTCAAGTCGCCAGGGATAGACGTGGAATTCACTGGTCTTTCGATTCACCTGCATATCTCGAATTCGTACGAAATCTGAAGGCAGACATAACGCCTTCCGTCATCAAAGCCCCCTCATTTGACCACGCCGTAAAGGATCCAGTCCCAGATGCCATTCCAGTTCATCCACACCATCGTATCGTCATCATCGAAGGCCTTTATACGACTATCGATGTCGGATCGTGGGGTGAAGCAGCACGCCTATTGGATCAACGGCTGTATCTTGAAATCAACGCCGAAGAAGCCCAGCGGAGGCTGGTCAAGAGACACGTTAAGACTGGCGTCACGAAGGACGAGAAGGACGCTGTATGGAGAGCGGAGCACAACGATATGCCCAGTGATTTCACTTTTTCTAACGGAAGTTTTGAGCGCGTTCCTAAACTTGCTTCTGATATAGATGGTCGCTTCGTCCTTGCAAATATGCTGAAGCCGACGATAGTAATAAAGAGCGTGAATGACCCGGCTCTTAGCCGTGGTAAACGATAGAAAGAAGTTCTGGAAGATGAAAAGGTTATCCGATGTATGGTGAGTGTTATGCCGAGCTCGAAATCTGGAGGTGATTTACTGACAAAATCTTGACAGTAGTACTAAGGGTTCTGCTCAAGGTTTTCTGATCTGTAATATATATTCTCCAAATTGTATATCGGAAAATTGATTTCGAATGCGACAGCACTTCCTCGACTACACTTCTTTACGTCTGCGGCGCTTGAATCCTAGCCTTTGGGCCATCGATGGCTTCATCCATGGAATCGTCCATTATTTTCGGACACTTCATAAATCTCCCCTACAGAGTTCAACGGGTTCTGATGGAAATGAAAGCAATCTAGTCTTGGGGTTAGCGATGCTCAGTCATGAAGAGACCAAGTACACGTTTCATTGGATCATTCTCCTAACGTGCTGTATCCTCGGTTCTGCTATTATTCTCAGAGAACATGGAAGTCTCGCAACCCACCTGTCAGCGAATGATTTAACCCCAAACCACACTTCCGACGTCCTGAGTGCAGTGAAGTTCTTTATTCATGATTCTCAAGTGTGTGTGCGGCAAATTTCAAGGCAGGGGCCTGACATCCATTAGTCAAGCGTCCTGCCGCATCTTCCATTTATAAGTACTATTTGTATAGTCACTATTGGCGGTTCAGCGCTGAGTGCATCGAGGCACATAAGACCTACTCCCGCGGAGAACTCCCAGAGCCCGACTCCTCGCATCTCACACGGTAGAATTACTGATCTTTGGCATCCAAGAGATGTTGTGGAATGTTAGTTCGATTACGCACAAACTTCGTTGCTGGTGTAGCTTCCCCTCCCTATCCTTTAACTCCAGGATCCTGCTATTCCACGACGCGTCTTTCGCCACCTCGGAGAGAACAAAAATGTCATATTCGAGTTTCTATAAAATCCTCCAGAACGTGATAGCAAACGACTCGGAGGGTTCTTAGATGACTTTCCCTCGTGTAGGGCCTTGCATAGACCATAGCAAGTTCCAAGTCTAGCTGGCCCTGCTGTCAACAAAGCCTCTCCGGGATCGTAGATGACAGCGAATAAGTTGGCATCAAACAAACGAACCTACGGAAATGCCAAATTCTGGAGTGGACAAGACTCGCAATCATCGCGTCCACAGCTAAACCAAAGAGTTTGAAGACGGTCTGGAGACGTACGTGACAGAAAATCGCCATGAACCGGAGCGGTACATAGTCCTCCGCCAATGCCTTGTCGAACAGCATTCAAAATGTTTCAGTTGGGCCAAGGGGAATGTATGAAGCGGGTCGCTTTTACAGCACTCCCGAGGTCGTACAGAACGAGTCCGATCAGTATGCTGGAGATTTTGTCCAAACGTATCCAGCAGTCGATTTGATACCACACCCCCGGACAGTATTGTAAATTCACTGGAGAATGACAGTCGCTGGTCACGGTAATAGCCTCATTGATCACCGACAAATGAGTGCTGCATTCAAAAAGCCACTTTTGAGGGGTCGGAGAGGCCATCCAGCTACAGAAACGGGACACCTCGATATAGATTAATTCAACGTTATACCTATCCCAACCGCGCCCAAAGAAACTCTAATCATCGTCAAAACCGTTCTCAATCCAATTCCCACGAACCATCTCACCCCCGAATTCTCAAACAAGTCAAACAAAATCGCAAGAACCAAAATACCAGCTCGAGTCTTCCCACGTCCATGATATGTCCCGCATCCTCCTCGAACTGGTACAAACTCGAGTCCATTTGGATCTTCCATATTTCGATCATCACCTTCAGGATAGATAATTTTGAAGGGTAACATGGGGTCCTGAGGCCCCTTGAGCGCAGGGGCGTATCTAGTAGCAGCCAAAAGCCCTGAAGTAAAACCATCTTCGTGGAAACCGTATTTGAGATACGCTCCGGCGTAGCTAATGGAACGTTTGCCTTGGATTGAGGGCATGAGCGATTGAGCGTAGACGGCCTGAACAGGGGAATCGTGTCTAGATTTAGTCAGATGGGAACGAGGGGAACAAAAGACTAACATTGGCATCGAGGACCGGATGGTCGTACTGATATTTCCCTATCGTCTTTTCGGGGGCAGGGTCGAAAGGAGGATTCAATGTGACCAGTACGGGGCCGTACTCCGACTCGGGAATATGTTGAAGGTCATTCATGCCATCTATGAAGACCGTCAGTCTCCCGCAACGGGTTCAGAAGCCTGAAGATTTACACGTACAGGTCCTTGATTCAGACACATTATCAGCGAAAGCGCGTATCACATAAGCTGCATAAACTCACAAGGAAACACGGTCACAATTTGCCTTCCGCTTGCCCTTCTCATCAACTTCAGAATATGTTAAATAGTTCCAACATGACCAAGCCAAACGACTCTTGGGCATGAGCTGTATGAGGGGTAAGCGTTAGGCAAGAGTACGCGAGAACAGGTGGGCAACAGAACTCGCCTCTACATCACTGTGCAACACAGCACGGTTTCTATTCCATTGAAACATTCCGAGTATACGTTCTTCCTCCTCCGTCATGCTCTTTCCGGCTTTAAGGATTTCCAACGCTGTGTCGGAGTGGCATGCCAGAATGACATGGTCATACACTTCCGTCCCCCCAGAAGCAGTAGTTAATGTTACCTTAGCATGATCTATGCTGTATGGGCACTTAGGATCAACGAAGAAGTTGCATAACATCAGAGATTTACCGTACTTCTCGGTAGAAAGAGCGACCACAGGCGTAGCGAGATGGAGTTGAGAAGATGGCAATTTGGAAAGAATAGTTTTGACGTATTGACGACTACCACAGCAGATATTAGCCTACTCCAGTGACATAGGCGAGAATAATGACGTACCTTCCCCGCGGTATCGTCATCCATGAGGGCTTCCCAGTAATTTGCAGCAAGTGATGATTGTGCATGAACTGTATAAGCGTGCGTGCAGGGAAATCAAGGGCACATTTGTCGGGAGGTGTACTCCATACTGCAGCCGTCACGGGCTATTTCCCATCCCATCTTCAGCGGCTGGAGTCAAGGAGAAGATGAGAAAAAGCTCACGATGAGATAGTTGTCGCTAAAAGCTTCAGAGTATCCATTCCTTCTCAAATACTCTCCAATGCTGATCTCCTCCCATGCCCTCCCGCTATTCCACTGGTTCACCAGCCGGCCTGCCGACGCGTTAAATCTCAGAACGTCGTAAATCATCCTCCACATATCTGGGTCCACCAGACGACGCGGTTGACAGAATATTGTGAAGAGATTGTCTCCTGCCCATTCGAAGGCTCCACCGTCTCGAGATATGCTAAAAGTCATTTCGGTCTGGGCGATGGGTATCTGTGGATTCTGATCGAGAAATCGCAGGAAATTCGGGTATGTGCATGGATTGAACACGATCTGAAAAATGGGAAATGCCATTGGGTCAGCAGCCCCTCTTTACACCGAATCCATACGTACAAAGCCACTATGAGAAATCCTCCAAGCTGATCGACCGTAAGTTTTTGAACAACTCGGAAACTCACGTATCCACGTCAACTTCTTCCTCACTCCCCGGTTTCTTGAACCTCACAGTATTTGCATGACCTCCAGGACGAGAATCCGCCTCGTAAAGGTGTACTTCATGTTCACTATATTCATTGAGGACCTGGTAACGTCTCGAAGTTTGTTCAAGTTGCAATGGTCGATAACGGAGGAAAGCATACCCATGTAGCCGCGAGTCCGGAGACTCCTGATCCAACGACAGCCACTCTCATTTCTTGACTATTTCGTAGCAAGCTCAGCTCAGTGTTTAGATTGGCTGGGCAGGCGTAGGATATAGCCGACCTTTGGAGCTTTTTACGCTGAGGAGTGAAAGACGTAAATTCAAGAATGAGAATTTACGGTTACAACGTACAGCCGTCGTGAGTGGTAACTCGACCTAAGCGATCACATGATCGTGACAGTGACTCTGAGGTACATCGCTCGGCGCCGGGCGCTTAAGTGAAGTCCCCTCATCCTCATCGGTCTCCTATAAGCTGTGTTCCCTGTTTCAGCATCTTATAAGCCATATTATTATTAAGGGATAACCGTAATATAGAGCTTTACATAAGCATACCTGGGAGATGCTAGAAACAAGCTAATCTGGGCTGTAAGATACATGTATACAGACAGGAATCAAAGACATCTATACCAACAGCAAACGGTTAAGCTTGAGTCCACTTTACCCAGAGCCGGAGCCTTTCAGAATCACTGACACCACCTTGGAAATTTCAGCTCGGGTACTCTCTTCTCATAGTTGCTTCTCGAAGAGTCCACGAGCATGTTCCTGGGCTTTTCAATGAAGGAGTTAGCGTCAGGGCTGCTATTGCCTATGAGTCGAAAAATGATTTGTGTTTGAAACAATTTACCCCGGCGTCTAGCTTCCCCGTCGATAGTATCCAGACCTCTCGTCTCGGCCAAATTGGAGATGAAAGCGCCAGAAAACCCTCTGAGGAGCTCTTTCGCTCTGGCCTGAGACTTAGGCCGGCTATTTTGCGCGCAGTGCTGCTCGAATGCTATGGAGGTCTGTTGAGATTGGCATTAGTGGCTGATCATGAGATGCTCGAAATGATATACAACTTAAGCAACAGTTCCGCTGGCACCGATGAGCTCATGAGATGGTGCAATTCTATTTGAGGTTTCCGTGATCTGAAAGATAAAGCTCGATCAGAATCGTCGCAGAAAGCATGGTGGGGCTCTACAAGTCGAGAAAGAAATGATATCAGTCTCGGATCCATTCAGACCTTGTACATGTCAGTGGTTTTAGAAGAATCGTCCAGGGATGTGTATTGTCAATGATTTGGAGGAGGTCATGACAAAAGCCGAGCCCTGCCGGAGTCAAGTCACATGGCTTTTCGGCATCCGCCGCTCTTGAGAGTTGATTTTCGGCGATGAATGGTGATTGCAAGTTTTCTTGATTCACCAGACGAAAGTAGTCGTACGGTAGGAGCATGATACTTCTGGCGTGATGCCAGCTAGAATTACAGAGTCATATTCTCCTGGGTATGTTCATGGTAGCAGATTAGTGTGGGCCACGCGGAATCTAACTAGTACCTATCTAACGGTCATTGATTACATTCAAGATCTCAAGTTCTATTATGGTATTTGGTCGATATACACGACGTAGCGTAGCTCGGTTCAAGATGATAACAAAAGCTAAGGGAGAAGAAATAAGAACTGCAGATGCCTTTTTTTAGTCGATAAATGCAGGGAAGGAAACTCTCGAACAATCAAGCAACCTCTACACCAGGATGGTCTCGACTCTCCACGGTACTCTGTACCGAGCGATAGCGAGCAATACGACCCGGATCTGCTCGTGGTGTCTGTGTCTCTTCGTCATCTCTCACTGGTTCTTCTTGAAGTCCATTGGCAATGGCGACAGCGTGGATGGTAGAGTCAGTTACACCTCCGATCGATGTCCACGCCGAAGTCTCGGTATCCTGGGAGCCTTTTTCCAGGGGGGATCCATGCGTTCGGTGCGAATGACCGTTCCTCTCTCGCAATGACGCAGCATGGTCGTACGATGACGCCGTTTCGCTGGGAGTAGGGATGAGACTATCATACGCAGGAGGTTGGGATTGACTTCGATCTCTGGTCATTCTAGGTTGATGTTCCTCCTCTTCCTCTACCACACCTCTCAAATGACGTACTTGCTCGGGAGTCCTTTGTTGTTCCGGAACGACGGGGGTGTGGTATTGCACTGGAAGTGTAACGATTGTATCAGGAACAGGCTGGACCTGGGATGGAGAAATTCCGCGAGCTGCGGCTTCTTTCCTCCTGTGAGCAAGGGTGTCGGGAGAATCGTCGGTTAACATGAACGGTTGGATGTGATCCGCTGACCCGGACACAATCGTCTGTACCGTCGGAGCAGGGGACATTACCCTACTAATACGTTGATGCGAGGGTGATGCTAGCGGATGAGTCGTATACACAGACGGTGCCCCAAATTGAGAGAACGACTGCATCGTTCCATCATAGGTGTATATTGTGTTTGGAGAATGTGGTTGACTGGACACGACGGAGCCAAAACTCGAGACGCTCGCTACAGACATGATGCGTTTCCGCGAGTCCGTACTGTCGCCAGAATTATTGCTGAAAATGCTCGGTCTGTGAGGAGGGAACTCCTGTACTCCCGATGACGCCCTCCTGCGTCGGCAAATACAGAAGAGAAGGAGTAGAGCCAGCACAAGCACAACTCCTCCAATTGTACCGCCTACAATGGCTCCAATAGGTGTTGCCTTGTGCACGCTTCCATTCGGGATCGGAGAACCAGAGAGGTCGGGGTTGTCTATATAAATAGATCAGGTTTGAAATAGACCAATCATTGGACAGTCAAGTCACTTTTGTCTGCGATTGCCTGAGCATCTGGAACGTCAAATTCTTGATCTGACCACTGGTTGGCTATGTATGATGGTGAGCGACCATGACTTTGACTTGACACAAACATACTGACGATCGTGTCCCGCATAAAACGGAATCTTGTGATTGGAAGGGATCATAACATTAGAAGGCCAATACCTGAAGAAAGTTCCCAACAATCAAGTTCCATCTCCTTCATCATCAACCTTGAATGGACTCACGTTGTATTGGATATCAGATCGCCGCACTCTGCGTTGTAAAATGGCCAACTAAAAAATAACAACTCGATAAAAACGACGCGAGTTTAAGCGCTTTCCCTTACGTGGAGATACTGGAAGTCTGTCCTTGGCAAGCGGTACAGGCCGACATCAAATTATAAGCAGCCCAGGAGCTTTGAGGTCAACTTGAGTCGGAAATCAGTTAGCAGCGAAGAGACTGATGCGGACCATGAACATTGATTTAACGTTCCGTTAACCTTAGAAGGAGGATCGTAATGGTGACCTGGGAGGAGAGGCGTCGTGATAAACACTGTTTAAACGTCATCAGCCTTTCGATCTGGTCAGTTAAAACAAGAATGCACCTCCTTGCAGGCAAGGCGCGCTTACAGCAGCCAGTAGCAGGCACGGCGACAATCCCTCTTTATTATAAGCCCATCCAAAATTGGCCTGGCATACCGCTGTCGATTCTATGGTGTCTCGAATTTGAATCATGACTCGAGCGATGACCGTCTGTTGAGGATGACGCTCAAAGGGACAGGAGGGAGTGGCGGGTCCAAAGACGAAAGCAGGTCACCGGTCCCTTTCGCGGTATTTGAAGGACGGGAGCGAAGATACGGTGGTAGTAAAGAAACCGAATTTATGCTGAAGAGGGCTATAAAAAACGCGCTGTATACCTTTTACCTGTCGTATCGCCGGACCAGTGGACCTCATGATACCGGTGTAAGTCCCATTTGAGAAAGATCAAAGAAGGTGTCTACTCTGTGAACCTTCACCGAAAATAAGCCCGCGATGCGGTACATAAAGCCGGGATAGGAAAATCTTCCGGAAAGAAGCTCCAACTTCAAAACCAATGAAGACGAGAGAATGCAGTATCCAGCAGTAACACCACCGGTGAGTCAATATCCGTCACGTCTAAATTCATCATTCAGCTTGCTTTCATTACTTGACACAAGTATTCAACATTCATTGACGATGAAAAACGTGGAGCATGTGGCACATACTTGATCGTGATGTGGAAATCCTACTATGTTTTATGTTTTTTACGGAACATCCAGTCGACTGCAGAAATGAAATCAGCGCTCGTTGAGAACATAATAGCTGTCATTCAACAGCTTCTCCCAGCTTTCAATGCTCTCAAGGTCTTGAGGTATTCTTGGAAGGCCGTAAGGGGTACAGCGACCTTTGATGCCGGTACACACGGAGAATCATGTGCTAGCGATGCCAGTAGGCAAGTCTCATGAGTGATACTAGTTGATACCGATAGTCCTATTATTCTGCTGCGATGACAAGGTTCAAGTGAACCTTTGGGAAACCATGATTCCGTAGCGCGTTTATCTGCAGATCATGGGGAATGGAAGGAGGCTTTTACTCGGGGCTGAGTTACGAAATATGATATAAATTAGGCAAAACGCACCTGTGAAAAGAAGAAATCGCGCAATTATCAGCTGTTCCCACCCGAGATCTTTTTCAGGTCAATGATGCTGTGTGAGGAGACGGCTACACTCCATGCGACCTGCAGTGAGTAACTGGTTGAGTGGGAACCGAGCAGACCCCTCGTCCTCCGGACATTCGAAGACCTAGGCCAAAGCAGCTAAAATCTATGACCGGTGATAGGTGGACGATTTCTGTGTTGGCAGGTACCAACTGTCTCTTTCAGGAGCATGCTTTGTTGCGCGGGTTGTATGTAATTCAAATGGAGTCTAGCCCTGGTCACGGTGTTGTAAAAGGCCTGTGTAAGGGCGAAGAGAATATCAGAAATTCAAAACGGTAAACAACAGTGTTGTGTATCAGATAATACTCACGCCAAGTGCAAGTATGCTGTTTCCAAGGAACATACCTCTTTCGATGTTTATGCGGAATTGGCGTGGCCGATTTTTATGCATGTCCATGAAAGGATGGAGAGATCCAATAATAAGATTTTTAAAAGGTGAACGGACTTCGGCCAGGTGCACTCTCAAACGTACCCTGCCCCAAGTTGCTTAAGCTGCGAGCTTGTGACGATTTCGGAGTTTTTCCCTCATCCGCTTCGTCATCTAGAACTCTTTGGCCATCGAAATCCTCGAGTTCCAAGACGCGGGTGGTGCTATAACGACACTGTTATTAACAACCTGCATGATTCCGCTTGACGGCTACTCACCGCGACCCTTCTATGTTGTCATATATGGCGCCCAGGTCGAACGAAGTCGCATTGTATGACAAGCTCCACATAGAGGTTGCTGCAACTGCAAGAGTTGTATGATCGCATCACACTTGAATTCGAGATCTTGCCCTTCGTAATGAATGCCCAAGTCTACGTGACTTACAGCCCGTTTGTTATACCAATCCAACATGCGGCTTGACTAGGAAACTTGAGCTTGAAAGCCATCTGGCACCATGTTGAACTTTTTCGACGCGATGGTCTTCCAAAGGTCTGGATGATCATACCAAGAGTCCGGGACGCAACAAAAACAAAACAAGTGCCTTCAGTAATTCAGCAAGGAGAAATTGAGCACCCCTGGGCTTGACTTTGAGGAGATGATGGTGGTGAAGAGGCTTTATGATGACACGGCAGTAGCGACGCGCAAATCAAGGCAAACAAACTGCGGCGTTTCGCTTTACTGTCGTCATCATCACTCCTCAAATCTTTCCTTTCCACTTTCCAAGATTTCAGTGCTCCAACATCGTGGTCAACGCCCATAATGCATTGTCGGCCGTTCCAACCCATTCACCATGGCACGCCGAATTCAATTTCCGAGCAGCTGCTGTCTACGGGGAAGTCGGTCACCTACCGAGGTTAGTCCTACTTGTCGGTCCTAACATACATATTTGACAGCCGCGCTATGCCCTATCCAGACGGCCTCGAACCACACGAAATTGGAATGCTGTCCTCTCGTGGATGCCTTTGTCATGCGGACCCTGCAGCTGGAAGGCCGTGGGCGAGCGCTCAAGGTACCTTCCCATGCACGAACTTGACGCCTGTTTGCCCGCTCTTTCTCCTGCACGGCCATCACCTGTAAACGACCGCAGGGAGCAATCTCCAGGCCTTCGTTGGCTTTGGTTCAAGAATGCCTTACCTTCTACCTTCCATTGGTTTTCTCAGTCTCCCTGTCATATCTGGAGCGACAATGCTGCCGAGCAAGAGAGCATCTGTGCAGTCGAATGCGACTTGTGCATCGGAATTTTCGTGGATGTATAATCGCCAGAATATATCACCTTGTTGGTTGGCGGCGGCTTTGACGGGACCTTGTCAACAAGGAGGTGTGTGGTAGCGTTTATAGTCACGATCTTCAATCGCCTAATCTTTTTTCTTTTTTGTATTACGGTGTAGACTTCAACGTCCCTCCTCTCACACCTAGCAATCATTATAGTCCTCCTTCGAGAGCCAGCTCAACAGCGACTCGCTGCACGTGGTACGTTCCTGTCTGCAAGCTGACCCGCTGCTGTCTACTCATGGTTGTCTCCAACCTATTGTAGCTCATGGGCTGCGTACAATCTATATAGCGCATGCACAGCGTGTCAAAATGAAGCTGGGATTCTGCCGTATGTCCAACTGGGATGATGTACCATGAGAATCTGGGGCTCAACGAATATTTTTAGATGGCCTGCCTACAAACAAGACTGTCCAAGTGACTACCTATCTACTGACACGTTTGTTCTGTCATTTAGCTCAGTCTCCACTCTGTGATTGATTGAACCTTCATTATTCGTGCCAGATATTGGCCGTTCGATATCACGATTTCAGGAAATAACACACTTCCCTTTTATGGTGGAACAGATCGTGAGTGATTCTATCAAAGACCTATTGATGATGGCACGCACTAACAGACGATATCGTTAGCATCTACATGGGCAGATCAACGATTCGACGTGCAGCAAGCCAGGAACATTACAAATCAACGTGAGCATCGCTTTTTTTGGTTGCCGAAATTCTCCGTAGCTTTTAACGTACATACTTGGTTTTTATTTACCTAGAGCATCCTGACTTGACAGGTCGGCCGCCCAGCTCTAACGATTCACCCAAATCTACCAAGAGTACGACGCCGGTAGGAGCGATTGCGGGTGGTGTGGTAGGAGGGGTTACGGTATTGATATTAGCAGTGCTGGCGTTTTGGTGGCTTCGCCGAAAGAGGAATGCGTCCAGACGAAATGGAGGAGTTCAAGAGCTGGACCCGGGATATCAAAGACATTCCTTCTCGGAGGTAGCTCATAAACCGGTTTTCAATAACTCGGTCAGCTACACGGGCAGCATCCATCCAACGTCGACATCTCTTAATCCGGCATCTCCGACGGTGTATACGCACAATGAGAGCGTGCAGTCTTTCTCTCAATTTGGCTCAGTTTCTGCATATACGACTCCTCATTCTCCCCCGCCTTCACGACATGTGACTTCTCCTGCACCAACGATGCAAACTACCTTCCCAACTGCGGCACCGGAAGATCACATACGGCCTTTTGTCCTTGGTGGTCCATCTTATTCTCATTCAAATTCTGGTCATGAGCTCCCAGTGTCTCCAAGGAAAGGCGAGCTTGTCGTACTCAACCCCACTCAACGTGTTAGCCCTTCTGTCAATCGCGAAGAGGAGTTGGGGGAAGAAGGGTATCCCTTCCCGAACACTGCTACCGCTGGAGGAAACGCTAATAGTACCGCTGACCCTCCTGCTTACACTCAATATCCAGCACCTAGTGAAGCGTCATCACACAACGTAGCCACCGCTCGCAGAGAGTTGCATGGTCATGGACACCGTCCTTATCCGCCAGAGAAGGAGAATCGGTCTCAAGATTCTACACAATCCTCTAATACGTCTGGGACCCCGTGGACGAGCTTCGGAAGTGGAGACGCTATCAATACTAGTATGGCTTCTTCTCATGTGCCGTTTGGTGTGTCGCGTGCGCCTGCGCCTGGGGAGTTTGGGCAGTTGTCGATGCAGGTGCAACGAACGGCGCCGCAAAGGTCACAGACTATACGGAGTGTCCTGGATGATCAGGAGGAACATATTGAAGTCGCTTGATCTTTCTTCGGCGTGGTGTTAGTTTCGCCCTGGTTTTTCTTGGTCGATATGGTTTGTGATGTAGCCTTACTTATATAATCTAAACAGTGCGTATACTGCAACTTACCATTTTTTTTTCGCTCGTGGCCACCCAGGTTCTGCCACGGACGTTGTTATTTACGATACTACAATTTGCTAGTTAATTTATTTGTTGGTTTCTAGTGCACGAAGTATAATGGTCTCATGTAGGTCTCAAGTTGATAGATGAAGAAACATGGTTCGTTGGTACTTGTAAGCTGACAGCGGTGATATCTGAAATCTGATTCTCGGTGACTCGAGTAAACCTCAGGCTCACCGGTACCCACGAGCCTCGACCTCGAAACGCGTCCTGTAGGACGCGCACGTCACGTGGTACATCTTCACCCGAAACCCCTTCGACCTCAGTCGCTCTTCCTCCACAGAATGCCTATTACTAGTGGGCAAAAGGCCGCAATTGAAAATGTTATCAATGTTGTCACCAGTACGGTAGCACCAGGAAGAGGGAAAAGGAATATTAGCACGATGTTTATGGAATTAGTTGACCGAAATGAATGGCCTGAATACTTTGAGGTATTAGCTTGACTAATTGTGATTTTTTTTGGCACTGAGTCGGCGAATTTGCAGATAATTCCAGAACCTCGATGTATAATTAATATCAAATCTTTTCTGGAAAAGGGTAGATACAAAGATCCTCTGGATGTGTATACAGATCTAGCTTTGGTATTTTGGAATGCGCTGTTCTATAATGAGGAGGGGAGTCAGATAACTCGTGATGCGGAAGCTCTAAAGGTGAGTTTTTATGGAATGAAGAGGGTTGTGCGTGCCAGAAGCTGTATTTCGTTCTTTGTTTTTTTTTCTTTATTCTAGAAAATACTTGAAACCGAGTGGCAGAAACATGGCATATTACCAACACCTCGATCGACTTCACCACCACCTCAGTCTGCTCAAAAGGTTCACAAGACTGCTGTTCCTCCCCCTCCTTCGCCTGTAAAGCAGCCGGCAACAGCAACAGCCAGTGCTGTACCGATTCCGAAACCCGCTGTTCAAGCTGCGCCCACTGCTGTTCCCCCGATTGCAAGTTCATCCAGATCCACACGTCAGGCGTCACCAGAAATAGAAGTTGACATAAGTGGGATGTCACCAGAACCTGAAGGTCATTCAGATGATCCTGCAGTCAAGAGGATGGAAGGTGTTGGACAAAGAGATTCTGTCAGTGATGAGATTGTAACACAGTTGGAAAGGAGTTTGCCGCGGTGGCCTGGATTTGGAGAGCAAGGTTGGTGGGAGGAAGGCAATCCCGTACGTTGATCATGAGCTACAATTCTATAGGAGAAGGCGGGTTACTCATGAAACACTTTTATAGGGTGTGTATACGAGCATTGTACATGCGGTGAAGAGCTACAAAGACGTGATGTACGAGACTGCCCTTTGTCCTGCCCATAGCGGACTTCTTGCTCATTCGTCTTTTGCTTTTGAAGTGGAAACAGGCTCGCATCGTCGCTGGAGGAAGTTCCCGATGTCACAAACGGACCGACGTCGACAAGCACAGCAAGTAATTTTTTGCGGTTCCAGAAGTAACGAGAAGCTCACGTTAATGTCCGCAGTCACCTCTTTCGCTGAAAATCATCGAAGTAGGTACCCCGCTTTCATCCCCTATATCAGCAAACATTTTAACCGCGGCCACGGTCGTTGTTTCAGAATCGTGTGCGCTCGAACGAATACGCGGCTCCGCGAGACTTTGATAAAGATATGACTCTTCTTTTCGAAAAGGCACGGAGATGGCATGAACCGTGTACTGAGCCGTACGGAAACGTCCTCCTACTTCAAGTGACTCCTCTTCTTTTCTTCCCGTGAAGATTCTGATAGTCACTTCTCTATAGAGACTTTACCAAGCCTTGACTTCAAATAACCCTCCATCCGGACCGCCCTACAGTTCGACCACGAACTTTGCGTCATTAAAAGCCGGTCCAGGAAATGTCAAACCAGTTCATGGTGATGGGGAGGGCGTTTCCGGAGTGACCAACCATCGAGTGGTAACGCGAGACAAGAATTTCGTGGATGAAGTACACTATAAAGGGTGGACAGTGAAGCTTGCTGATTGGTTGCATTTAGCCAATCCCGATGATCCTAGTCGGCCTATCATTGCACAGGTCTTTCGGTGTTGGGTTTTGGAGGAGGAGTGAGCCTAATCCGTTGATCATTTTGAGGGGACCTTCTTTTTTCTGACTTCGTTGTTGTAGGTCTCGGAAAGGACAAGTTGGGGTTACGGTTTCGTGGTATTACAGACCCGAACAGGTGAGCTTACTTCATCGTATACATGATTAGGCATGAGAGACTGACTGCCTATCCATCGCCCAGACTTATCATCCACCTAACCGAGTTTTCTGGGAAGGAGAAGTTTTCAAAACCAGTATGTAAAGCAACTCATCCAGCTCTCAAAACCCCACTGAAACAAAAAAGGTCACTTCGCCGAACATCCCCTTGCCGACATCATCGAAAAGATCGCATGCCAATTCACCGCTCGTCACATCCGAGGTCGACCTCGTGCCCCATTTTGGTGGCCTGGTTTCCCGCTCTACGTTTGCGATTCACGATACAACGACCGTGATCGGATTTTCGTCCGAATCAAGAACTGGAATTCTTGCATCCCGGAAGAAGTTCGTAAAAGCGATAACTTTATGCCGATATACCCCTTTGAGAGAGCTGTATACCCAAGTCGGTTGGCGAGTCCCTTGTTGACTGTTGCGGGAAAGAAGCGAAATTTCCCTGGTGGGCTACTTGAACAATCCGAGATTGCAGATCCCGAAGCAGCAACTGTGATTGCGCCTGGGGTTGATGCTCCTGGCCAACGGAAGACAAGGAGAGCGTTGGGTGATGCTGGACATAGCAAGAGCTTAACGTTTAATGCACCTCAGAATCAACAGACGTCGTTAACATCGACACAGCAATCTGTTTATGGTCAACAACTTGCCACTGCAAATGCGACTCAACAAGCGGCGGTTCATAATTATCATAATCAACAACAACAGCAGCAACAGCAAGCGGGAACGCCTACGCCAAGTTCGAATTCGAAGCCTGCGGTGGATAGAACTGTGCTCAACGCAGCTGGAGGAGCTTCGCTTGGGAATAACGTACAGATTCAAAAGTTGCCCCCGGAAACTAGTAAGTTCTGGTTTTGTTTTGCGTACCCCTATTCGACGAAAAGGATACTGACCAAGCAACCCACTTTTAGCCCGCCATTTCGACCGAGACCCAAAGACGAACGAAGTTTTTTGGTTTTCGTCTCCTCCTGTCAACGTCGCACCTGCACCTACTCCGAGGCATAGTTTGACTTATCTCCATTTTTTGGCCAAGAAGCGGAAAAACGAGGATCAATCCTCAGATGGTGGTAGTAATGGCGAGGACGAACGAACTAAGAAGAGTCGATTTTCGGCACCGCCTACCGTTTTGGAGACTTTGGCCGCGGTTATGGAGAAAGAAAAGGCGTTGGTTTGAATCGTCGCTCTTGTACTAGGCGAAGAGCGGTTGTTGGTGTGATTGACTCACGTAACCTGTATGCGGTCTCTGGACTCGGAGCCAGAACATTGAAGAACCCCATTTCGAGGGACACGAAAAGCACGACACTCGGATGTGGGCATCGTGGGCATCTTTGTGATTCGTAATTGCTAGCTAAATGATTAGATAAACGGATTACATGGGGTGTAGCATGGAGAACTCCGATTATACAAAGGAATATTTGTGCACATTGTGTATGTGCCATCAGCGCAAGTACTTGTATCGTTTGCATTGAAAGATCCAGATAGCATAAGGCAAACGACATACGGCAATCGCTGCGGTCCAAGGTCAACCGCGAAGATACAGCCTCCATCATCTCTCATCCTTTCCTCCTACCTCCCTGCCCCACTCCTGAACAGTCCCCTTCCGGCTAAACCTGTCCCTTCTTTGCCCATTTTCAAAGCCAAAGAAAAGATCCCCACGAACGTAGCTCTTTGGGTACCCGTGGGTTGGAGTAGTATTGAGCACAGCCCTTCGCAATCCAAAGGGCGAAACTGAGGCCCGGGGGTGTGTCAGAGTCAAGCAACGATTCGTCTTGTGAGCATTCACCCAAGCTTTATAGACGACGGTGGGTGCATATATACATATCTGGACTTATGAATTGGGGCACCCAGGGATTTTGCAAAAAGAAGACTCTAGGAAGGATGGGGGATGCTCGATGCTCGCTCGCCTGGGGTTCGATCTGTGGGATTCTTTTTCGCCTTCTCAATTCTGTCGTTGTTTGACTATTACATTGGAGGAAAGGCTGTCGGCCTTCTCGTGCGTAATACGTGTACTGAAGTCTTTTGGGAAATACAGCTGTACCCCAAACTCGGACCATTAGTCCATATTGAGGAGCAGTTCCAGATCACTCCGTTGATCTGCGGACGCAAGCAGGCGAGCATACGGGGCAAACAGTTGGGGAAACTGCAGAGGCTCTATGACTGCCAGAGAATTTTAAGCTTCGGAGGATTCCTGGGAGTATTAAGAAAGAGGTCCCTCACCTCAACATGCCGCTAATGAATTCCTAATGAGCATGCTGGAGTCTGGATGAGAGTGAATTCTGACATAACAATTCATTATACATCCATCGAGCACGAGCAACAAGAGTTTACCTAGACTCGAGCCCAATCACTTCGCCGTGCGTTTGAGTTACTACCGGCGCAGCGACTCTGGTAACAAATCCGGTAGTTTGGAGAATCGGTCAAACTCCTTTGACCGAGGTCTATGCCACGAGCCACATTTAGCAGTCATGCCACATCCACCTCTGCTTTGCCCGCCTCGATTCGGACATGTCTCTCTTTTTCATTGTTCTTCTCGGTGGCCTTATGCCACACTCTTTTAGTATTTATATGGCCGTATTCACGGTCTTCCTTTCTTCGTGTCCTTAGCTTTTCTTGCATCTCATATCTGCTCGATAGCCTCTTTTGAGGTTTTTCTTTTCATAGGACACCATTGCTTCCTCTCCGAGTCACGCTTACACTCGTCATCGTACCCACGACGGAAAGGTTGTTTATAGGAAGAACGGTCTTTTTGTCTCATGGGCTTCCATTCCTCGGGATATTCTCGCTGAACTTGACACAGCTCCCTTGACCCCTCCTCCACCACACACTCCTGTCGATCAGCTTAGCCCTCGTGCTGCCTCTCGTCGAGATCTCTTTGATTCCACCTTTCGTCCACCTAACTTCACGTTACACCCAACGGCTGATATGGCTGGATCCCCCGAAGACTCGTCTACACCCGCCGGTTCTTCCACACCACCGCTGGCTGGATCTCCTGGCAATCCATCTACCACCACTAGTTCTTCCATGCCACAACCGGTTGTGTTCTCTCCCGAGGCAATGATGAAGTTACTTGTGCAAGCTCAAGAAACTATTCGCGCGCTCTCGACTAATAAGCAACAGACTGCTGACTCCGCCGTTTCCGATCCGGTCACCCCGGCCTTTATCGCCAGTCCTGTTCCTGAATGTAAGTCTCTCTTTGCCGCTTTTCCCAGACTGGAGGCAAGCACCATTCTCGACATCACTCGGCACGATTTAATCCCCACCAACATCCACAAACTTGACTCAAAGCTTCGTCGAAAAGCTGTTGATCAGGGCACTTTAGCCTCCCTCACATCCCATTCTGGCTCTAGCAAAGACTATCCTTCGCTGTCCACACTCCTCTACCCGTTCGGAGTCTACGTTCAAATTCTCGCTCACTTCGCTGCATCTGGTGGTCAGATCAATGTGCTCTTGGCCCTTTCGACCGGTATGATGCAGTACATTATGCATCTCAATGATCTCAACCTTCGCTATGAATGGGATGCTGTGCTGGCTTACCACATGGCTTATCATGCGGAACGGCGCCACGAAATGAGGAGCAACGATTATTCCGGTTGGGGGAAGCTGGATGATCAGCTGATCACCGAGTTTCTCAGTGGCCAACTGAAGTCGTCAAGACCTTCTTTGGCCTCTCAGAGTTCCAAACCTGGAAAGAAGGTTCCAATTGAGCAGCAGTCTTGCTTCGCTTATAATTCGGGTACCTGTACTAGCAAGGATTGCAAGCGGCTGCACCAGTGCTCAACCTGCCAGTCCAAGGACCATGTCAAAGATTCGTGCCCCAAGAAGGATCAGAAGGACAAGTGAGGTACAGGCAGAGCGAGTCGACGTAGATGCCGCTCCCATCTCTCTGCTGCTCGCTCTAGCTGGTGGCTTTCACACCTCATGGATATTTCTGTTTCAGCTCCCATCGTTTTGGACTCCTCGCCACCTCACTTTATACCGCATCTTCCATCTTTCCTTTCTCCACTGCCGTTACCTCCCCCTCGCCCCAATTCTGATCCTCGATGCAATTCCATATCTCTCTCTTCATCTCATCCCAGTCCCGTTTCTTCTCCTCTCAACTTAGACACATGGCAGTACTACCTTTGTGACTATCCCGACCAACAATTTGTATCTAGTCTTTTGCACATAATATCATATGGTGCTGATATTGGCTTCTCTGGACCTCCATGTCTACAACTCTGTCGGAACCTCAAGTCTGCCTCTGAACATTCATCGTTCATTGACTCCACCATCAAATCTCTGCTCGAAAATGGTCATTTAGCAGGACCTTTTCCAACTCCTCCACATCCACATTTTCGTGCTTCACCTCTTGGGGTTGTCGCTCGCAAGCGCAACCCTTCTAAGCTGCACATCATTAATCATCTGTCTTGGCTGGAGTCAGGTTCCGTCAACGACGGCATTGGTGAGGCTGAAGTTCGTATTCAGTATGACCATTTCGAGCATACCTGTGGTGAAGCGCCGGTAGTGAACACACAGAGACTGGAGCAGAGGCTCGACAGTCGAAGACTAGTCCCAAGACAAAGACAATCGATATAAGCCCGGTATCCTACAGAGTACAAATACGCACCTAGTCCCAAGACAAAGAGGTCAAGATGGG